>JAHXMQ010012338.1:76118217-76208078 GCA_020466415.1 Ammodramus savannarum pratensis | reverse complement strand
AATACATACAAAAGGCTTAAAAACACACACTACAACAAGGTTGCTTACACACAAAATTTTTTCAAAGTATTATGGCAACTAAAGAATAATTACATCGGTGAGAGATCATATTTTACAGGAAGACATTAATGCCATGTTTAGCACACACTTAAGGCATGCATTTTTTATTAAAGGATTTTTTTCAAGATAACTCTCTACATTTAATTTTTCCAATTATTTAACTCTGGATTCATTAAAATATGAAAAAACACTCATTAAAGCCAACACCTTGCTTTCCAAAGATCAGCCGCCACAATTATATTTGAGCTGTCTAGATAATACCAATCAGTATAGGTAAAGTGCAGGTATAGCCTCAAAAATGGATTTTCCTTTATCACAGTCTATATTTTTAAAAATATCATTCTTATACAAACATAGTTTAATAGAATAATAATTATTTCTAGAGATTTTCATTGCTAACAAGATACCTACTATGGAAATTTACCTAAGCTCATTTGCTTTTCAAGATACTTGTGGGAAGTGGAATGGAGGCACCAACAATGGTGAGTAACCCATTCCAAAATTACCAACTGAATACCTTACCATAACTTGGTTTGATGAACTGAGAAAATTTTTAAGTGATATTAGTAAAAACATGCTTTGATCAAACATATATCAACTGAAGAAAGAACTTGATTGTTCATTTGTTAAATTTCTGGAGGTTGATATTGGAAGCATAATCACTACAAATACAATGAAGTAAATATCTATTGATTCCTCAGACCCATAAAAATGTCCAATAGAGGCTTTGTTTGTAAGAGGTATATAATAAATACACACTTAATTAAATTACAGACACATACTTTTGAATGGACAAATCACAAATTTACCCTCTTGAAAATCAGGACATCATTCATAATAGAAATTATATAAGCAATAAAAGAAATTGCAAGCTGGTTTTAATTAAAAGGTAATAGTACAAATATGTCATGTGTACTTTTTCAAGATCATATTGCAGTGCTTCGGCCAAGTATAAATACTATCACAAAAGCTGAAAATAAATACCTTTCATTGCACTTAGTTTAACTACAGCAGTTTTCACAGGAAGCACTTAAATAACCAGCAGTGTATCAAAGTTCCTACAAGGCCATCTGGATTAGTACTTGCAAGTTTCTAAAATGTATGAACCATAGTATAATTTAAAGTAATTTGGTGTGAAAAAAATATGTTGAGAATATATAGTGCCTTGCCCATAATTTCTAGCTTGTAAAAATGAGAAAATAGCCATTATTATAAATATGCAAATACAGCATAGGCGACATCTATGCAAAGTATGCACTATAAATTCAGGTAGAAATTATGATTTGGTAAAAGGCTGATGCTGAAGAGAATAGAGCAGAGGCTGAGCTGCTGCACGTTACAATTCTTTGTCCTCATCTGGCAGAAATCTACTGAGCTGGGAGCTCATTTTAAACTTAATTGAAGTAGTAACTATGAGCACATATATTTAAATAACCTTCTCCGGATCTTTCTGTTTCTTCTGTTTTCTTTTAGAATATGAAGAACTTATTCTACAGACTGCAGAGGCACTAAGTAGTGACTAAAGGAACTTGCCTATCAATTGCTTAAAGGTAGGTGGTTTTCCCATCATCCTTCTTCCCTTCTTCTTTAGAAAATCTAAAATGTTTTCATCAGAAACAGTAAAGTGTCTATCACAATATCTAATACATCCTATGAATTATGTAGAATAAATATTGTTCTCAATAATGCCCTTATTTTGCCATTTTAAAAATTAACTTTATGTGGGAAAATTTGGTTATTTAATCTTGGATATTTAGACTCAGTGAAAATTAAGTTCTCCACTTTTCAAAAGTAGATTGTTAGGAATTGATTGTGAGGATTGCTTCTTCAGCGATATGTTTTAAAAGTTATTGCCAAAATATAGTACTGAAATTTGAAGCATAGGAAAAGTCCATTAAAAATTTGAAATAAATTGAAAGAAACTGACCTGGTTTGTGCAATAAGGTACAGAGACATATATATATATATACACATAAATAAATAAGAGCATTTTATTCCTGTAACCAAATCATCTTGCACAATTTGGGTTGCTTAAAACCATACAAATAAATACAAGTAATATTTTAAATTACAAGTCATACAATTACAGAAGGTGCTGCTACTTACTTAGAGCAGAAAATCATACTACAAACAATATTCGGGCCAAAATATTTTCAGATGCAGTATGGTTTCAAATAGACTTGGATACTTTCTACTCCTTAAACTGCCAAGGGCTACCTTGTAGAAGGTAAGTGAAGAAGTGGCAGCTGAATAAACGGTTTCATTTGGTGGTTTTTTTGTCAGTTTGAGTTTTAAGGTTTTGTTTTCTTTGGTTTATGGTTTGGGTTTTTTTTTTCCTTGGTTTTATTTTGTTTTTCTAACACAAGATATATTTATTACTTATAATGTTAATTAACCCTATGAGGTTTTGATCAGTTTTAGGTTTTGATTTGGGAAGCATATAACATTTACAACCGTTTTGATAGAAGTTAGTGTCTAGAAAGCAACACAAAACAAGTTTTCAGATATGACCATGTAATTGTCAACCTTTGTTTCTAGATACTTGGGACTAATGAATTATTTACAGCAGAATTCTTTCCATTGCTTTGTGAATGTGGCTTTTTTTTTTTCCTAAATATTTTGACTTTTCTGAAGAATACTGGAAACCAAAATCTGTAACAATCAGTATCACAGCATTACAAATTAATTCACCAGGAAAAAGAACTAGATGGTACATGAGGAGATGCATTTATTTCAAGTCTAGATTCTAATAGTGTGGTAACTGCCCTTCAAGCAAGATGGCAGAAATAAACATATGAGCATGTTGCTCTTAAAAGTCTGATGAGAAGCTCTGTTTGATAAATTATGAGTGTGTTCTGGGATTCTGGAAATAATACAAAATTGTCTTTGATCAATGCTGGGAGAAATAGTGGAAAAGTATAATGGGAATACTCTTTTATTTAGTGGGTTTATCTTCTATAGACAACACCATAAATGCTTTATAATATTGTACAAATGACAGAGCAGCCAACTGAACCATTTCTGGAAATGTTCCAAAAACATTGTTCCAAAAAAAAGGCTTATTCAAATATTAGCAAAAGAAAAAAAAAATCCAAAAAGTATTAAATTATAGATTGCAGAGGCTATTAAAAATGCAAAAATTGCTGACGGGAAGCTAATATGTGGCTAAACACACATTCACAGGGTACATGTCTCTAAAGAAATACTCTAACTAAAAGCCATTAATTCTTTATATCATAATCTTATCCCCTTTCATATTTTAAATGTGAATGAAAAACATAATTATGGACTCTATATCTATATCTCACATTCATCTTACTATATAATGCAAATATTTGTCACTGGTTTTCTTTAAGTTCTGCTGACTGCATTGCACATTTATTTGTGTACTTTTTTCCTTCTTTCTGCTTTCAATACTGGCCAATTTATGCCATCTACAAAGAGTATTTCTCTCACCTAAGCAAATGTATTTAATCTTTAGAATCCCTTTCTATTAAATTGGCAGAAAAGTAATTGATTTATTCCACCTTACATTGATTCTTTTGGTAAAGGTCTCCTTGAGAAAACTTTTTTCTGTTAGGATTCAACTCAAGGATTGGAATAATTGAGAAGACTGGTGGGCACTGGAGCATGGACAGGCCTTCAGCCTCTGTGGATATATACTACAAAATAAAATTATCAACTCTCTAAACTATATTGACTCTACTGAGCAGAATTCTGACTAGAATCTGTTTCACACACAGATAACTCTTTTAAAGATACATGGTAAGATGAATCTCACCTCCTGTTCTGTGCAGGTATTTGTAATTCTATTGGCTGTTTAGGATACCTAGATGAATTTCAGACGTCTAAAGGTAGGTGAGCCAAAGCCCAACTCTCAAGGCCTAGAAACCCCTCCCTGTAAGCTGCAAAATGCTGCAGTTCTGTAAAATTTGCCAAAGCAATGACTATAGCATTACCCATGTGCAAAATACCTGCACACAGATAATTTTCAAGATATTCACAAGATATTCTTCACATAGGAAGATTTGAAGACACATCTTTTATCTCTTCAGTGAATAAACCCACCAAAATATATTAGTTTTTTGAATTTAGCACTCTTCCTGTTACAATTATTTCACTTCACATGGCTTAATTAAAAAACATCCAATTCTGGGAAAGCTTGGTAAAGCCAGATAGGAAAGAAAATCAGAAATTGGTTGCTCAGAGTGTGAGCAGGAAGACAGGGAAAGATTTAAAAGAGTAAGGAAACTAAACAGAAGCAGTGACAATGAGAGACATCCTGCACATTTCCTGCAGGGATTATGTATTATTTAATCAGTGACAAAATTATAAGAGCCTGCACATTTGATGTCTCACCACGGGAACACAATAGCCATTGTGCATGTTCATAATTGCCAAAGTAACATGGCAAAGAGAAGAAAGTACACAGAATAATAGAACTCAGTAATCAGACTTTTTCAATAATTGAAATTCAGGTGGTGAATTATTCAAATAACCATTTTTATATTGTAAAGCAGCAGATATAGACAGTCTGGTAAACTGCATATATGTATCACTTGTAGTCAGAAAATTATTCTCAGAAAACTACAGGTTTTACTTTTGATCAAAAGTTTCTGAATATCATATAAGAAAGTATAAAAATGCAAATCAAAACATTTGGGTAAAGTACCAGGATCCAGAGATCAAGAAATTTGTCAAGGTTGAAAAAGCACAGCTGAATCCTTACAGGCTCAGTCTGTGCTAACAATTCATTATGAATTGGAGTTTTATCTATTACTGAAGGCAACTGCATTCATATTATTAAACTATCAAACTCCCTTATGTTGTAGGACATCATGAATACGTCCACAGTGCTTTTTGGGGTCATCCATAGTCCTAAGAAATGCTTTAGGAGACTGTGAACGGCAAAGTTTTTCAGGGAGCTTTCCAACAGACAACATGAAATAGTGTCCAGGAGCATTTCCAAGAGCTTTATTTAATAATATACATGCAACCAAAGGCTTCACTCTTGATGTTGTTTCCCACTCCATTTACTTTTCAGCTCTTTACTTGAAGCTTAGGCAGCTTGCACAACTGTGCATCCAATAAACCTCTCTAGCTGGTCATTCCATGATTTCTCAGTCTGATGCCCTTGAATATTAGGTGTGTGTCTCTTGCTCTCATTAATAACTTTCCTCCTGGCATGCTGCTTCTCTGTACACTCGGGTATACTAATTGGAAACCACTTCCTATCTGTTACACCAGTTCATAATCCCAGGCTTACTCATGAGGTGTGAAGACTAAGGTATGGCTCAAGAAGGCTTCATTAGAAATGCCTGATAGTCCACTCTATGATTTTCATTTGAAGTTGCTTAGCAACCTTCCTCTGGCATCATTCCCTGCGTACAGATTGGCAAAAGGCTCTACAAAGGAAAAACAGATAATCAGGGAAGGGGAGAGATATCTGAAAGAAAAATCAGCACATAAAGGGATCCATTTATTAAACTTATTTTTGTGAATTTTTTCATGCCTTTTCATTCGTTTGCTGATTATTAATAGAAGAGCAAAGATGCCATTGAGGTCTGGGCATCTCTGCAACTTAAGATGATGCCAGGAATGAATGAATTAACAAAAAAAAAAAAAAAAAGGACTTGTGACATGTCAGTTGTAGAGGGAAGGATCTAAATGTAAAAATCCACCCACTCTTCCCTCAAACTTCCTGCTGAGCTATTTACTTACTACTGCATGCTTTTTAGAAAGGAAATTTTTGAGAGATAATAATGGGCTCATTTTTAATGCTGTCCAGTTTTGCTCTTTTTTGTTTGTTTGTTTTTTCCATTGGTACAAGCTCCATAAATTAAGAGCTGTGGAGTTCTAGAAAATGGAATTTCTCTACAGCACTGTCTTGGGTACTTACCACAGGCTGGAAATTAAAGACACTTTTAACTTTTTTTAATTTGATTGATTGTATCAAAGGCTGAATTAGTGGAAAATCTTGCACAAATTTCCTTCAAGCACATATATCTGGATAGAGATACTGTATTGTGCCATAGAATATTATCAAATTATCTCTTTATGCTGATGCCTACTTACATCTAGAATCTAGCAACAGAACCAACAGAGATAACCTACCCAAGACAGTGTAAAATCAGCTGCTTCCAAACAAATGTAAAATGTTGTACCTATCTTTGACTGCCTTTTGATAAAGGCCATGTGTAATTCCCCTACATATTCAATTACAGTCTTAATGCCTTGAAGTACAGCTTTTTACAGGCATGGGAATGGATCCTTGAATGAACAGTTATAAAGCACAGAGACTCCCATCCAGCTTCAAACACTTCTCTCTCATCTGGTGACTCCTACGGTTCTTACCTCAAATGTCCTTTTGGTGTACTCACTAATAGTGTAAGGATATTTAATTTGAAATTTTCTCCTCTTTAATATTGTACACTATTGAATTTGGCAACTAAAGGCAGTGATCAGAACAAGACACAATACTCTTCAACTGACAGACTCCAAAAATTTAGACTAATGGTGTGGAAAGGATTGTGAGCAGGAGGATAAATCTATAGAAATATTAAATCTCTCCTAAAACTTTATTTTTTTTTTATTTTCATATTTCTTAGGCATTCCACATGTTGGAGGGATATAGGCTTAACTACTAATAGCTACTAAAAGAAAAGGCATAAATTGGGATTTATTTCAGTGACAGTTTGATTTCACAGTCCTGTGTGTGGGCCTCAGACTTCTCTGTCCATTTAACTAAACCTGCAACTTGTGTTACTATATATTTTGACTAGTTTTGCTGCAAGAGAAAGTGAACTCATGTAAACTCGGGCTGATAATGAATGACTTATGGTGCTGACCACCTGAAGCAAACATTTCCTGCTTAGGCTAGATGAATAAGTGGTCGTTTCTTGTGGCTTGCAGGCAGCCATCCACAATGCTGTGCCACTGGGGCATTGGTCCATATCACTGATTAGCCACAGAACTTGAGAAGTTTACCTGATCAGATGAATGCTGACACCAGTAGAGGAAAGATCAGGCATTGCTGTCAGGTCAGTGAAGAGACTATGCCCTTCTAGAAATCTGTCAGTTCTGAATTCTTCCAATATGTGCTCTCAGTGAAAGCATTTATTGCATGCAGTACTTCTGACTCCTATATTCTTATCCTGTATACAATGTGATGACAGTGAAGAAAGAGGAAACTGTGCCTGTGTATCTTCCCAGGCCCACTCCGAACATCCTTTGTCTGTTTTTCTTTGACAATCCCAGCTATCCCTAGTTAGCCCCTCTCGTCCAGTCACAGTCTTACATTATAGGTCTTCTTCCACCCAAAAGGGAAAAGTGTGAAAACACTACCATCCTACATGCTACACAGTGGCAAAGCAATTTTCAGCTGCCAGCATCTGTAGACTCTTAGAGCAATAAGTTAAGCATGTAAATCATCAACCACACTGTACTACATATAACAACTGCAATATTTATTGGCTGAACATATGTGGTATGTGCATGATCTAGCTAATTGGTTTTGGCTGTGACAGATGGGAACCGTGGTGTCCAGGTGCGCTGGGCTTTGCAAACTTTCTGCTTCTGTAAGGCTAGAAGCTTCTTCTCTCAGAATTGTCTTAGAGAGACAACAGCTTTTTATGTCCTTGAAAATTGAATCTTCTTCTTTCTAGACAGATCATCTGGGATTGGGAGTAAGACGTCTTGCTAGCAGAAAAGGAAAAATAAACCTCCCATGTTTGTGGTTATTGAAAAGCAAGGTAATGATGGATTTGAAGAAGTAGCAAGACTGAGCAGAAATATGGAGGGAATGAGTAGGAGGAGGAGGTTTTAGTGTGATGCCCTGCAGTACTTTTCCTTCATGTTGCTGTATTGTCAACTTGATAAAGCTGAGTCACCTGAACCACTCTAGCTGAAGGCTGTCTATCCATAACATCTTCCACTGTGTAAATAGGGAAGTAGGATGTTTGCCTTTAGGCAGCTATCTCATGATTAAATGCAGTTTTGAAAAACAACTAGCCTAAACTAGATCTCTATTTTTAGACAACTGCATCACCTCCAAACAGAAACTAATGCGGTAGCAGGAGTGGTCATTGTGAGCGAAAGCATCACCTAGCAGTCTCTCCCAAATTTCCTACAAAGAATATGAGAAGAGTACTTTACAGGATCACAAAAATATGCTTGATGTACTATGGAACCTTCAAGGAAAAGAATCATGGGGAAAAAATAACAGGGATAAGAATCATTATGAGTTTAACGATCAGCAACTGAGACGAACTACAAAGTCTGCGTCCTACTTAGATATTGCATGTAAGAAATGTTATAAGGTGGTGTCAATTAATGCATTATAGATGCTGTACAGCCATCACATTCCTTATTATCACATTTTCATGTGCTGAATTTGGCTAGAGTCTGGAACACTGACATTTAAAATTAATCTTTTGGGAGAAGTGCTTCGAAGTCTAAAATTAAAATTGTGCGTACATTTCAGGAGTTCAGTTGGGAAGCAAGATATTGTCTAGCATCTAAATATGTAATTAAACAAAGGCTCCTTAATTATACTATGCTCATTAACTCATACCTATAATAAACGTCCATCTTTAAATATTTATATGATTGAATTCATGCTGCTGAATAATGTAATTCAAATGATTTCTGCTTAAAATAAAATCATTACTCTGCATATTGCCATTGTAAATCTGGAGAGGTGGTAATAACTCAATGGATTGCAAGGCTTAGGGGTCTTTTTTAAAGATGGGCAACTACAAATTCTATTAGTGTAATTTTATGTCAAGTTTTATGCTAATAAGGATGACTGAGGATGCCCTGCAATAGGGAACCAGGAGATTTATTTGAGAGGCCTGTTCTCAATAAAATGTTACTTCAGCTTTTGGTCAAAGCAAGACTTATCACTGCAGGCCTGCAACCCTCAAGGCAGGTAGGTGTTCCTCCTATTTTTCAGTATATACAATCTTTTTTTCAGCTGGACAATGAGGAGATATATTCAGTTATATATACGATATATTCAGATGATAGCAATTAAACTGTTATTATTCTGCTTATCTCACAGCATCAACAGAAGACTTCATTTGTTAGTTTCTTTCTTGTTTGTGAAAGGTATGAAATATAATTTGCAAGTTAGACTCAAATTTGTTTTTCAGCTATGATTACTGTATAACAGGGTATGAGTTCTGAGCTTTTGTGCACACCCAATGCACTTAAGTCATTAGTTCCTGGTTTGGTCCAGAAATTCCCTGTGAAGCTATCTGCATAGTTGAGATAATGGACTGATGGGAGAGAAGTTTATTATTGAAATCTTAGTCATCTTCCTAAAAAAAGCCATTGACTAATTTGCAGAGGACCTCTCCAGGTCAGAACTTCCAACTGTCCCTAAGATTTTTCCAGGTGAAATATGTCATCTGTACCAGTGTGTATGAGCAAAGTATTGACTAACACCTGGGGTGGAAAACCTGACCTTTTCAGAAACCCCAAATAGCCCCTGTGCAGAAGTGACCATCCTTTGAGTACTTAAGACCCCTGTAAACATTCCTGTCGTGTGGCACAGATACAGAAATGGTCACATGTGACAATCTCTTGTGTGTACTGAGGAGAAGCAGGAGATGTTTCGCGTGTGATTAAAGGACTGGATTGTACACATCCTGGTCATGTGGCCATGTATGTCAGGGAGCGGCAAAGAGCAGGACTGCTCCCTGAGCTGAGCTGGAGCCCTGGGTGACCCTGGCAGAGGCAGTCATGGACAGAGCCAGTCCCACAGCACCTGATCTAGGCAGCAGAGCAGGGTTGGAGGTGCTGCTGGAGAAAGCAGGTGAGGCTGCTGGGGCAACTAATGCCCAGTGACTGACCATCTTGTTTGAAATTCCCCATGTTACTCAATGCAATAATCTCAATACTCAGTCTGTTTTATTTCTTTTTTCTTTTTTCATTATCTCCATTTTCTTTTGTTTCTCTCTTTTCCTCCCTCTTTTTCCCCCTCTTTCTCCTTACTCCTTTTCTGTGCAATGCTTAAGCACTGCTGTAAAAGTGTTCACACTTTATTTCTCTGACACCATTTCTTTTAATATTTGTATTTGCTGATTATATTTTATAGTGAACATTCAATTTTTCCTTATTTTTATCATTCTTTCAGAGAATGAGAGACTTATTCTTTTTAGCTTTCTGTTTTATTTTTTACTAGACAATTTTTCTCTCTCACATGTTTTAAAAAATGAAATCATTTTAAATGTAAGTCTTCTGAAGTATTAAGTATGTAAATAAAGTATCCCATGAATGTATGGCACATAAGATAAAGTTATTTCAACCTTTGAAACATAACTTGTTGGTAATATAATTGATGATATCCATAGTTCATATTAATAAATACACTGAGATGATCTTGTTACTGAAAATATTTTACAGTAAGACCTCAATAATGTATAAATTATCTAAGGTTAGTGGTGTATTGTATTACTAAGCCTGTTATAAAGCTTTGCAAATAAAGCCCACACGGAATTAGAAAATTGAATAGTAATCACATAGCACAGGCAAATTTCCTCCCAAACTTTTCCAGCAAAGTTGCATGCAGGTATCAAATACCAAAATATAGATTGCCTCCTAGTCTATTGATTTTTTTTATCTCCTTTAATTTATTCCATGAAGTAAGAATAGAATTGAGTTTCTGAAATAATAGCTTCAACTAACACAAATCTATGTTTGTTATGATGTAACCCTATCCTTCATGAGAAATTTCTTATTTTTATCTCCGTGATTAGCAGACTTGTTTCAACATTCAGATAAAAATACAAGCAAAATACAAAGTAAAGTCACTTTTGTTTGGCTTGGGTTGTTTTGCTTTATCTTGGTTTTTTGTTTGTGCTTTAGATTTTTTGAGTGATTGATTTCCACTGTATCTTGGTCTTTTCTTTCTGTCATTGAAAAAAAACCCATAAAACTTTTATCAGCAATAAATTGTTACTTTCAGTTGTCTTAAGGCATCCAAGTACAGCTTTATACTTAGAATCATAAAATTCTTTAGGTGGAAAAGCTCTTTAAGATCAAAGCCTGACCACTTATAGTACTGCCAAGTCCACCACTAAATCATGTCCTTAAGCACCACAGCCACACATCTTTTACATGCCGCCCGGGCTGGTGACTCAACCACTTCCCTAGGCATCCTGTTTCAATGCTTGACAATACTTTTGGTGCAGAAATATTTCCTCATATTCAATTTGGAAGAAAAGACAGATCAACACCTCACCAGATTCTCCTTTTAGATAGCTGTAGATGGCAATAAGGTGTCCCCTGTATCTCCTTTTCTCCAGGTGAAACAACTGAAATTCCTTTAGATGCTCCTCATTTCGCTCCAGCCACTTCACCAGCTCTGTTGTCCTTCTCTGGATGTGCTTTGGCATCTCATGCCTTTCTTGTAGTGAGGGGTTCTCACAGAGCAATAAACTTCACTCAAAAGAGCAAAACAGTAATATATTTTATTTATATAAAACAGTGAGTTCAACAACTTTAACAACAAATGAGACAGAAGTTTAACAAGATTTGATGTTAATGAAAAGGTATACTTGATTATTACATAAGGTCAGATAAAACTATCAGCAAGACTTTCTAATTAAGTCAAGAGGCTTTGGAAGAAATATTTTGCTTTTTAAATTCCTTCTCAGAGAGTGATCTAGCTTCAATCCTCAACTGTTCAATGGCATACGTCTAAAGGATAAGACATGCAAGGTCATTCCTTTATGAAGCTTAGCTAAGATTTCAATGTTTAGCATGCTACTAATCTCTTACCAAGAATCTGTGGTGGCAAGGAATCTCTCAGCCACACACAGCAACCTTAAGAGCCATCCCTACTAAAAGGGAGATCCTGGTGTGCAGCCCATGGTTGTGCAGGAAAGCTCAATGGGTCCTGAGCTGCCCACAATTTATACACTGCAGTGCTGGATTTCTTCAGCCCGCCTAGCTCCCAGCACTGCCAGCAACAGCGGGGAGTCCCCAGAGAGCTATTGAATCCAGGGTGTGACTGTAGGGCACAGCTCCCCTACAGCACAGGTGGACTGTTTTGGGGACAGGACTGTGCTGAGGGTAGAGACAAGGAACAGGGAGAGGTCTTCCGTATGTTTTCCAGAGGCACTTACTCCCTGGAGGGTCAGGGCAAGAGAGATGCTGAATCAAAGGCATACACCAAATTATAAATGGTGGAGGTCCCAGGGGAGGATACAATCTTTAACCAATTGGGAGGAACTGGGGTGGAACACAAGGCAGGGAATACATCTAAACCAATAGGGAATTACAGGGGAGGAGAACAACTTAAACAAACCAATAGGACTTCAAAGGATACAAAATTGACAGGGAAGTTTCTAGAGAAAGGGGCAGGCGTGGGAAGGGATTGCCATTGAGTGGGAAGAGGAACAGGGAACAAAAGGACAGGTCCTTGGGGAGATGGACAACTAGGGCAAAACAAACAACATTGGGGAAAGGAACAATCCATTGGTAGTAAAATATGCTGTAACAATTCAAAATAGGGCAGGGTTATAAAACTGACTACTAGGACCAAATTACAATCAAAAACACGCACCACAACACCTATGGAGTAATTATTGACCTATAGTCATACCTGCATACCAACAAGAGGTCTGAGTCACTGTGTCCAGACAGCCCTTGCCTACCATGTTGCTATTGGTCACTTTGTCCCAAGTGATCAGATTGGTCAGTTTGCCATTCATAAAGCCATGATGCTTTAGTGTGATCAGCTGGTTGTCCTGCATGTGCCGTGTGAAGGCACTCAAGATGATCTTTTTACACTGAAATAAGTGCTAATATAAAATAGGCCATTTTTTTGTCTCAGCAAATCTGCTATCTGAAAGTTCAAATTTGGATGTTAACTTTCTTCATAGTCATTTCATACCCATTTGTTCTTGCACCAACATTTATCCTCAGCCTTTAATAACTCTTATTTTTATGCTCTACCTTTTAGTACTGACTTTTCCAGCTTCATTTTATCAATTTTAAGTGCTAGTACCCATGTAACTGCTACTCCTTAGCATAACTTTTATAGTCTCCAGTCAAGTCATCTGTCTCTGGGCACAAGTATATATTAGGAAGAAGATTGGCTTGAAAGCGACCCTGCATAAAGGGATCTGGGGGGCTAATTAACAGCAGGCTCAATAGGAGTCAGCAGTGTGCCCTGGCAGCCAGGATGACAAAATGCATCCTGGGGTGCATCAGGCAAAGCATAGCCAGTCAGCCAAAAGAGGTGGTTATCTATCATCCTGTATTCAGCACTGCTGCAGCCTCACTCTGGGGTGCTCTGTGCAGTTCTGGGCCACACAGGCTAAGGTAGTCCAGAAGAGCTGGAAAGAATTTCCTCTGAGGAGCAGCTGAGGACTTTTCCTGTATAGTTCAGAGAAAAGGCGGATGAGGGGTGGCCTTCTTGCTCTGTATGGTTTCATGAGGAGAGGGAGAGAGAGGTGCTGGGCTGTTCTCCTCAGTATCTGGTGATGGGAAGCATTTCTTTACCAAGAAGTGGTCAAACACTGGGACAGGCTTCCTAGAGAGGTGATTGATGCCTCGAGAGTGTTAGCATTTAAGAAGCACTTAACAATGTCCTTAATAACTTCTGTTCAGTAGTAGCAGTCAGCGACTTGGATGGGATGATTGTTGAAGAGACCTTTCAACTGAAATGGGGTATTCTATTCTATCCCCTTTTCTAAACCTTTGTATGATAATTCTCATATCTACTGGGAGTAGCAGGGCACTTTTTACACTTTCCCTTAATTTTTACCCTACCTGTATTAATTTGGCAGAGTACAGTCATGGTCAGGGAAGTAATATTCTACTGGTTAGCTTTCAGTTAATCTAATAGAAACTGACTCTATAGGTTCCTATACACATGACCTAACTAAATTTTGTCCCATTTATATTACTGTATTTTGGATGTTCATCTCATTATTCCCTTATATAATATTCAGGTCTTGTTATGTATGAATGATGCCTCCAAAGAAATAACAGTAGACAGAGTTCAAAAAGAAGAAGGATTGACTGATATTTTTTTCTATTTTAATAATATGAAATAATAAAGAAATAATAAATGTTAGCATATACAAAACTGAAAGTCTAAAATTAATAGAAATGGTATCTTCCCTAAATGTAGCCTTATTCTCTTTTCAATTCCCGCGCTGTCTCTCCCAGTCTTGCATCTATTACACAGCACTTCTAAGAAGCATATGGCTTCCACTCGTTTCTTTCACTACTCTGCCTGAGGATACAGAACTATGATCCTAAGTCACTTCCTCCACTAATTTTACAATTGCAAGCTACAGAGCATGAGTTAAAAAGTCACATTTGAATTAATCTCTGTTTCTATTCATGCAGACTCGGAAGTTTACACAGGATAGATTCAGTGTAATCCTTCCTAATGGATTTGATAAATACAAGATCAAGCAGAGTGTCCCTTCAAGAATAACCCTGCTAGGATAAACAGACTAGAGAGTGTTTAAAGAACACAGTATCCTGACTGCTGCCTTGACATCTATTCCACTAACCTTTTTATGGGGTAAAGCAGCAGTCCATGATAGTGTCTGATATGGAATAGCTGAGAGCTGGCAAATAAAATCAGTTTTGCAGGCAGACTCTTTTAATACAAAACTGATAAATAAGAAACATCCTTCTGTACTGTTATTCAGCCTGGGGCCTGTGTTAAAAATTATTTCAGAAAAGTCAAGATATTAAATGTTTAAAAATTGATGAGCGGGCATCCATTTGTTGCTATTCATCACTTTTCTAATTTTCAAAGGCATTTTATGAGTGTTGGTAGTCATGTCCTTAGCACTTGCTGAAATAAACTTAAAATGTCAAGAATGCTCTAGAACTGGAGTTCTCACTGGAACAAAATGACGCTTATGAAGGTATTAAATTTATTTTTCTAAATCATATAGGCTGTTTCACCAAATACTCATAAAAACTTAAAATTAATATGAATTCTCTTTAACAAAATATTTTTTGTGAAATATTCATAAATGCTTTCTGCTGTTTTTGAGTAAAGCTGGCAAATGCATTTACATTATTTCAAATATTAATGCATAAAAAAAAGAGGCAGTTCTGTAACACATGATTGATTTTTAAAAATAAAAAATAACTAATGTTATTTAGTTATTAGGGTTTATGTATAATTGCAGTTTAAAAATCAAAATAATAATCTATTTTCTACAAAAATATTTTAGGTAGGATGTGCTGGTTTTCTATCCTATTCTGTTACCACTGAAGTCAAATGAAAGTTCTGTAAAAGATTATATAGCCTAAAAGAGCCCATAAAATCAAGTGCTTTAGATACATAGGACACTAGTAAATTAAAGAAGACATGTAATTTTTTTTTTCCTGGGTTACCCTGGCATGCCTTTAGCTATGGACTAGTGTCAAAAGAAATATTAATCAACTTCCCTGTAATGACTCATATTAAAATACTTCAGTTGGACAGGATATGTTAATTATTTTGCATTTTGTTATTCTAAGAGTAATTTTGAATGCCATTTTGAGATGTATTTTGATAAATATCTGTATTGGAGTGAAAGAAATTTGCAATTTGTTGGTATGATTTTTCAGGCTTTTTCTTTGCACTCTACTTTCCAGTCAGATTTCTAAATGTGAAGGGACAGAATTACACACTGAGAATAGGGCTGCTCAAAAAAATCCCTTTCAAATCGTGACCAAATTATTGAATGTACACCCCTCTGTGCTTTGTTTTGGTAATTGGGCTATGTTTTTTCTTCCTTTCGGGAGTTACATGACAGTGATGGAGATGCTGTGATAACCACATGCTATCTGGTAATAAAAAGCTGTGTTGTCAAGAGAGATATGGAATCAAATCTGAACTTCCCTGTTTGAGATGACATTGGCAGATAAATACCATTCTAATCTCAGACACATGTGCACTTTTAAGAGTTACATAACGCTGCTGTCTCAAGGGGTAGGCTGGCAGGAAGGTCAGATGGGCCAAAGCAGCAGTCACAGCTGTGTGGTGTGTGACCAGGGAGCTGGGCTGTGGGCTCCTGTGACCGTCACCTTCCTGCCTTTCTCTGCAGTCCTATCAATCCTGTGGTGGGCCCTCTCCTCAAATCTCACCCCAGGAATCTCTCTGTCACCAGTGTCTGTGTTTCTGTGTGTCTCCACCAGCACCCTGCACAGCCTTCACATGTCTCTGCAAGCAGCCAGCCCCACCTGTCTCCCTCCACAAGAGCCTCTCCCCATGTTCTCCCCAGCTGCCTCTCTGCAGCATGTTTCCTCATCTGTCTCTCACATACATCTCCCAAAGTGTCCCTCCCCAGCGTGTCTCGTGGCTCTCCCTCTTTCCTAAATGCATGTGAGCCAGAGCACTCGGGGCTCCCCTGCCTGGCTGCAGTTTGGGGTGCAATGGGATATTTACAACAGCACCTACTGAACCCTCAGGATCTCCTCTCTTCAGAGCACCTGGCAGCTCCCACCTACCCAAATGGGCCACTTAGGTCCAATACATGAGCATTAATGTCAGATCTTCCTCTCTTTTCCTTTCTTTCCCTCCTCACTTCTTTCAGAGCTCAGTCTCGTACTTTGCTGCTAAGATTTAAGACTTTCTTAGTGAATGATGATTTTCATTGTTTCTACTATATGTGAAATACTGATATTTTCCTTGTGGAAGGCAGGTTTACAGTTTTTATTCACCTGTAAGCTAGTTACTTATCTGAAAAGGATTGGGTGTGGAATTTGCAGGCAACCCCGACAAGGGAAGAGATGAGAAACTTGACTCCATGTTTAAGAAGGCTGATTTATTATTTTCTGATATATATTATATTAAAAGAAAATTATATATTAAAACTGCACTAAAATAATAGAAGAAGGATTTCATCAGAAGGCTAGCAAGGATAAAAGAAAGGAATGATAAAATAAAAGAAAGGAATAAAATAAAAGAATACAAGAAAGGAATGATAAAATCTTATGACTGACCAGATAGTGGCCAATCACAGTCCAGACAGCTGGACTGTGATTGGCCATTAATTAAAAAAAACACACGTGAGATCAATCAAAGATGCACCTGTTGCATTCCACAGCAGGAGATAATTACTGTTTACATTTAGTTTCTGAGGTGTCTCAGCTTCTCAGGAGAAAAGATCCTGACTGAAGGATTTTTCATAAAATATGTCCGTGACATTGGGTTGTGGGGTTTTTTTCTCTTTTTCTTCCAAGCACATAACTTTCCTTAAAGCAACAATTTTTCACCTGTTCAGTCAGTCCAAAAAGGTGCTTTAGAGCAAAGTATTAGCAGCCAGAGCTAAAGGCAGGACAGAAGGTTTTATATTGTTAAGGTTACTATTTTGCAAATCGTTGAGAGAAATGTTTCGGCTGTTTTTCAAGGATAAGATTGAGCTGGACAAGTGTAGTGCTAAATGACATTTTTAAACTGATAAAGCATATTAGATGATTTTTGTATATATGTATTTTGTAAGCAAGACATTAAAAAAATGAAAAGGGAAAAAATCTTATTGGGATTCGATTGGAGCAAGCTACTTAATAGATTCTTGGTATAATATTTCTGTTTTAGTATACATGATCACCTTTTTTATGCATTTCTTGCTTAAAATTTTGTGAACACCAAACTAAAAAGAAAAAAAGAAAATAAAGCAAGCAGGATGTTCAATTCTCAAAAGTGCCCTTTCTTGCTCTTAATGGTTGGTTTTCTTCTATCATGATACCTGTCTTTCTTTACTTTTTGATGTTTGGCTTAGAGAAGCTGTAAATGGCTGACAGGTTCTTTTTACATTTATTTAGATTCCAGATGGGACTTGATGTATGAATTAGCTTGAGGCCATGATAATGAACAAACCCAAGAAATATAAAATGCCTTCTTAGCATTGAAGGCCACTTTTACAGAGATTATGTATAAAGTCAGTTAAACAGTCAACAAATATTCTGCACTTGCCAAAAAGTTGAAGAAACACTGTCAAATGCAGCTTCAGATGTATTGTATAAGGATGTCTATCTATTAAAGAAAAATGGAAGTGTTCTGTGTGAAGCAGTTCCACAGTGCTTTTCTCTCTGATTCCTGTCTTTCTGACTTACCCATTTCCTAGAGAGTCTTAAGACACATGAGCTCATGGACTTTTCTTCATCTTTGTGCAAAACCCTTATTTATATCATGAGGACTTAAACTATGAATTGAAGATGTTAATTTTACATTTCCAGAAGCTCACCAGCCCTAAAGAAAAGAGATTTGACAAATCCTCCCTACAGAATGACTGTGACATCCTAGTTCTGGGGTTTTACTCTAAGTGAAAAAGGCAGGAAGACATCTAATTTTTAATTAGTTCTCCCCACTTGGGAGATCATCTGATTTTACTGGCAGAATTAGCAAGTGAAATCACTCAAGAGCTGCCATGTAAATGTCCCCTACCCCTGGGGACTCAGTATATTAAATGAGTACTCTGTTAACCTGGAAACATTATTATTGATTTTAAATGAGAGCAGCTCTTAAATTTGGCCAAAAACATTAAGTTGAAATAATTTTTTTTGACTCCATTCTTGATCACGGACAATGGAAGTGGAAGCTAAACATGTATATCCATTTTATGAAGAAAAGAGGAAAATTTAAGTCCTCCTCCTGCATTTTGTTAATTATAATAGATAATTTAAAATAATTCCAGACCAATTTTAGTATTTTCTTACAAACATGAAGAATAAATTGAAGGACATGTCAGAGAATAAAAAAGGTCTTAAGTCTTTTCTTCCTTGTTATTTATTTTTTAACTCCTTTTGCTAACCTATACATAACATGAAACTTTACTGAAAGAATTCAGAAAAAGATATTCTGAGATTTTGTTAATTGGTTTATTTTTCAAGCACCATATAATTATTCAAATTAAACTGCATTTCTATAGCAAATTTTCAACACTCGATTTAATTACAAATGAAGACCATTCCTGGAGTATCAGTATGGAAGCTCATTTACTGCAAAATTTACAATGCTTATTTAAATTCTAAATGACTGCACCCTGGAGCCATACAGACAGCTGTCACATATTTAGAGCTCAGAGCTCCAAAAGTTCTTGAATAAGGACCCCATCCTTACTAGCCTGACTAGTCCTACAGAACTGTCATTTTTATCACTCATCCTTTTACTACTTGAGAACAAACAACGCCTAGAGATGAGCAGAGATTTGAGTAGCTATGCTTCTCAGCCAGTGTTCGATAAAATTTACTGCTAATGCAAAAGGCTTACTTAAAAAGAATCAAGCATTTTCAGATAAATATTAAAACTGAAAACTAGTTAATGTAAAAATTCACCACTAATATATGCTTTTTTAATGTTTGAATGTGTATATATCTATATGTATGCATATGGATTCACACACAATCACAGGCCCATGGAACCCTTTAGGTTAGAAACCACCTTTAAGATCATTAAGTAAAGTAAATTGTAGCAAGGATATCTGATAGAATCACAAAAGAAACTACATTCAGGCATAATACAATACTATACCTTTCCTAATTCTCTTCTGTTTTTACTCCAAAGATGACATAGGTCTCCTTAAAATAACAATACAGTCTTACATTTTAAAACATAAATTACTGTAAAAGTTCTGGCAAAAAGAGGTCTTTACTTCACAAAACCACTCTAAGTCAGTGGGGAATACATCTTCTAAAATCAGATAAGTGGTATGCAAATCTAGCTCAATAATGCAGAGGACTAATTTTAAATATAAGTACTCTGAAAGGATAAATAAAAGCCGAGGGGAAAAATTTACATATTATATTTATTATCATAAATGAAAATACAGATAGTACAACTCTTCATGAAACTTTGCAGTCTTTGGAATCATAGAAAACTAGATACTTGCACCAAGGAGAAGTTTATCCAGTTTTTGACAGCCTCAGAGATACATTCCTTCCTTAGTCACTAATTATTTTTAGAAATAATATATATAAGAGGAATGAGGTTGAAATCATGATAATGAAATACAAAGAAAAGAAAATAATTTTTATTTACTGTAAATGTTAAGATTACATTTTTCAAAGAACGGATTTAACTAGAAACTGCATCATTTCTTAGACAGCTTTATTACATATAGTCCTATAAAATTTAGGAAGTGTTCCAAGTTTTGTTGTAATAGATTTTGGTCTTCTACTACTAATACATTATTAACACCATTAATATTAATAAAGAGGGGGAAAAAAGAGGCAATTCTATCAAGAAAATATATTATTATTTTCAGTAATATCTGCATCTGCTCTCAAACTTGTCATTATATAGAACACTATACCTAAAAATGGAAATTTGTTTTTAAGAACTATCAAGGAGGATATGAGAACTCATTAAGAGTTGAAAGACTTCTGTAAAACAAAAGCAGAGTACTTGAAAATGCTTAGAAATCAATGGCACTATGTACAGCTTGCAAAAATATATTAGTAAAAGAGATAGGGATTCAATTCTATAGTGCTCTTGATCATGCAGTCATTTCCAGCCGTACAATACTGATGTAAATCATTATATTTTTAATATTTCTAAGGAGGTAAGTATGTATGTATACTCAAAACAAAACTTACTGGAATCTGCAAATTTAAATTTCTGGAACTTTTGATTATTTCTTTCTATTGTTAGAAAACTGAATATACAAGCAGATCCTTTATCAAATTTTCAGATAATTTTGACTTGCAAATAAGGCCCAAAATGACAATATTTGGATGATTCATAATAAATTTATACTTCCTGCATATTTCACTGAAAACCTAGTCCCTTTTACTGCTTTTGTCAGAGCTTAAAAAAAGAAACCACTTTGGCAACTACTTTGCCAATAAGCTTCCCTGAATAGTAATTCAGTGAATAATGCTGGAATATATAAAGAGATAACCATTTATTTTATATGTGTATATATATGTATGTGTGTGTGTGTGTGTGTGTATGTGTGTGTATGTATATATATATAAATAGACAGATATAGATATAGATATAGATATAGATATATATGTCCTGAGAATATTAATATCAGTTATGAGAAAGAGAAGAGTTCCTGCTTGATTTATAGGCCAGTCAATATGTTTTTTTACAAAATAAAGGGATCCTTAGAAGTAATGACTTTCACTTAAATTTCACTTAATTTCAACCTTTCTTGTCTTTTTCAATTTTGATTTCTCAGAAAGTTGCATCTTATGTCCCTTCAAAAAAATGCACAAAAATCACCCTAAGAAGAAAAAAAAACTTAGAAAATGTCTGTGACAGAAATAAAGATCTGCAAGTAGCTGTAACGCAACAGGTACAATCACGGAGATATCTTGAGCAAAAGCTCTTTCAAGCACTTGAAATGTACAGCAGAGTTTGTCAGCGTGTGTTCTCCACCTGGCTACTGCTGGTTCTTTTGAGTTACTGATTTTTGTCCAGCCACAACCACTTCTAGCAGAATCATGTTTTATGAACCGTGGCTATGTCACAGGTCTCAAGTTGTTATATGCGGGCATATTGTTCCCATTTACTACAGGCTATGGATAACTATCTAGTGAATCTAGATTTTAAAATGTGTGCAAACTTTATGATTCACAAGTTCTGTGAATAGATCATCTAAACTCACTATGTGCCTTCCTAGCTCTGAATTTCCACAGAAGTACCTTGGTGTGACCTCCTTGGGAACCTTTAAGGAAATCAGCACGTGCATCCCACAGACATCAAAAAGTATGATTGCAGTGTTATTTCCAAGCCATTGGCAAGACTTGTGGCTTTTTGAATTCTACATAACTGCTGGGAGACAAACTGTTACCTTTTTTCTATTTCACATGATTTCTTTGCAGCCAGAGGAGTAGCCCAGGCTGTCAAACAGCTTTGTTCACTCCATACTTTACATCAACAGGTTAAAAGGAATATCCCAGGCTTCCCAGGAAAAAGCCTTAGAGATTACATTAAAAGATGTTGGGTTAAAGCAGATGAATTCTCTTCGTTTCTTCTTTTGAAGAAGAAAACCACTTCTTTTGAAGTGGTGCTTTTATGCAATAAGAAAAATAATATTAAATGTATTAGAAGACATCCCACCAGTGTGAAAATAACTCCTATATCCTCTCAACATTGATATGACTTTAAAATTCTGAAATGGGAGGGATAAATGAATGCTAAATTTTTAATTTCTCTCAGCTTTTCAACTGATGATATTATTGTGGATTACTTTACTAGTACTGTACTGACAATATTTTTTGAGTGTTTATTACAATTTATGAGGGACAAACATGTGGCAAACTTTTTTCAGTGTGGTTTGAGATTTCTGTATGGCCATTCAGAAGACATTGGATTCAGTACACAACTTCAAGGTTAAAGAGATTGGTTCTGCAAGTGGATCAAAATGAGACTCCTTGCAAACCTGTACATAAACAATGCACAGTGATACTAGTGATTTACAGTCAAAAAGGGATAGAAATATATTTTTTTACACTACATGCCAAATCCATTTTGGGTTTGGGCAAAGCCAAATTTATAAGCGCCAAATTAAGACTGCAAAGTATCCCATTGTGTCATGCCTGTAATCAGATTTCAGGGGAAGCATTTGTTTCAGGTTGCATCAATCAGTTACTCATGCAGTTACTACTTCAGAAAGGCTTCCAGAAAACAGCTATTTTCCATCCTGGATACATGGATCATGCATCAGCTTGTAATAGTCAAATCTGTATGCAAGCAAGACTTCTAAGGCTGCACGCCATAGCTGATTTCCACAGTAGATTTTGGGAAGCATAATCAAAGTGTGTTCTATATCAGAAGATGTGAAGGGATGAGAACATAACAAGGGACTTATCTCTGCCACTGCAATGCAGAGAAAATATATCTACGTAATTAAAATTATCTGACTATAATCTAATGTGGATGTTTGTTTATCAGGATTAATTATAACACACAAATGCTGTTTATGGTTACAAGTACACAATTAAGGATAACATAGTATAAAATTCAAATAACATATGGCATTTGCAGAACCAGCAGTGGCACCAGAAAAAACACACCAGTTGTCATATTTTATTAATCTTATGATAAATTATTGCTGCATTGTAATTAAATGAGCAAGACAGTCAGCCAACATCATTATCAGAGCTCCTGTTTTCTTTGAATCTCTTGTAACTTAGAAATCCAATTTATGAATATTACATTGTTTTATTGAATGTGAATTACTGTAGGGATAGTGGGCTTGAGTTATTCTCCAGTAATATTGTTCCAATATAGCAATGATTTATGCTAGGTATTAATTTTGTCATGTTTCATATTGCATCTATTTATTTGTAGTTCTTGGTAAGAATAACTAGCCCAATATTCCTTAGGTAATGAGCTATTAAGTTCAACAAGTGAACTTACAGTGCCCTTTGAAATATAGCATTCACATTTAGCTCTCATTCATGTCAGAGGTTAATAATTTCACAATTTAATAACTTCCATCTATCAAAGGTAATCAATGTTATTTTGGTTCGTATGTTGTAATGAACATAAATTTATCTTGATAACATGTATCAGGAGCATTAAAAATTAAAAAAAAATATTCTTTTCAGTATCCAAGAAGTTTTTTAAGAATTAAAATACCACTGAAAAGGAAATGAAAAGCTTGCATATTGTGTAAAGGTAGCCCTAATTATTTTCATTACTGGAGATACAGTCCAACAACAGATGAAGTATCTTAAATTCATTTTGTGTTGCAGTGCTGACCACTCTTTGGATAAATAATCTTTAAAATAATGTCTAGTTCTATATTACTGATTCTTCTCAGCAACAACAAAATTCAAGAACCTTAAATCTGTCAGGGTCATGTGCACAACTTGTAAGCACTCATCTTGTATTTAGGGGCGCTAGATAAAAGACATTTTGCCCCAGAATGTTTTTGGTATTATTTTGTAGACACAGCTAAATAAACTATCAGCCTGTTTTGATTTCAGAACTCAACAATAGGTCAAGTAGACACTCCAATTACTTCACTAAGAAAAAAATCATTTGACCTAAAATGGGTTAACTGGTTCAAATAGAAAACTAACAGTTGTAAGAACAATTTTTAGTAAGTTCTTGGAGATCTGGATGTAAAAAAAGAGATTAATTATAGGTGAAATACTGAGCATATTGCAATCAAGAAGAAATTAAGCATAATTTTAACCTTTGAGAACTGTTCTACATGTTTTTTTTCTTGTTCTCAGGTAATATAAAAATATTGGCCACAATTCTATTATATAGACTTCTCTATTCAAAAGTTACAATGTCCAATCTGCTTATTAAATGGTAAATATTTTCAAATTACTTGATTGTGTGTACCCAAATCTATTAAATTGACATAAGGGGTCAGTTCTCACAGCAGAATCTTTTCTGGAAAGGGCTCTGCAAGGGATTTATCTGAAATCAGAAGGATTGTGGGAGAAGCTATGGCACATGCATAAATAAACAAGAACAAAACAGGTCACATAAAGAATCCCATGAATTTTTAGCAAAACCACATGATATTTTGTCTAAAAGTATATTGATATACGGATTGCAAAGTAAACATGTCTAATTAAATACATTTTCATGTGCAGGAAGAGAACTAAATCTTTATAACTCTTATACCAAACAAATCAAGGTGCTACAAAGGACAGAATTAATTTATATGTGGATAGATGAGATCATTCAGTAGATTATGTATGCTTGTCTCTTTTTATCAAGACAAAGAAATATTTTAAATTTCTCTTTTCAAATTGCATATTTATTCCACAACATCTATAGACTGGAGGGCAGGGCAAATGACAAGCAAACAAACCCAAACAAAACTAAACTCACCAGAAAAAAGTATGTTTAAAACTGAATCTACAGCTACTATATCAAAATAAACTTCTCTTGAAAGGGAAACAAAACTCTTCTTGATGTGCTCTCTGTCTTCAGAAGGACTGTTAATCATGCATGGAGAAAACAGCCTCCCTGGGGACTGCTATTGTCTGAAGAGAATGGCACTGAACAGATACCTCTCACTACTGGCTGACTGTTGGCTCATCATTCAGCACTCTAGTCAGTCTCCAATATGTCACTTCATTTAGGAAGCTAATAGTCCACCAAAATTGACTGGGATTTCAGTCTACAATGAACATATCTTCAAAATAGACTTAAAAATGAGGAAAAATTATATGCTGCAGTGCCTAAATTTTTTTCCAAATTTAAACTCAAATTAATTTCTTACAACACTTCCACTGTTTGTTTCTTTCTATTAATGGAGAATGTTAATCATGCTGGAAACATGTTTGTTATAGCAACACTTTGCAAATAATATCTTTTTTACTGTTTCTAAATGAGCAATTCATAAATAAAGTATATTGAGAGTAATTACATGAAACAATTTTGGAACTACAAGAGAAGAGATTTTGCTTTTAACATAATTGAGCTAGTTTTTGTCATGAAATTGAATTGATATATTTTGGAGTACACAGCTATAATTACTTCTGCAAAAGTAAGCAAACAAACAGAAATCAAACCAAATCATCAAGCAAAAATAATTCCTTTTCTGCCCAAGTGGTCTGGTGAAAGTGAGCAGAGATACCTAACAAATACGACTTATCTAGATGGGAGCAAAAAAAAAATTATTTGAGCTCTTAGACAACTCAGAAGGCAGTCTTGAGATTTCTGGACTGTGCAGTTCTGGATAAATTATATCTGAGGATCATAGTAGGAGATGTTTGTATGACAGAGAAATACATTCTTTTTATTACGTTTTGTTATTGATTCAAATTTCTATACAAGCAGCTATTTGGGCAGCTCAAACAAGAATTAAAAAAAAAAAAACATAGTTCTGTGGTTTTTTATGATTTTGAGTTATCTTATTAAATGCAGGCTAGCACATTACAAACCGATTGTCTGTTTTCAATGAAAATGAAATCCTGAAAAATACTTCCAAAACCTTCTGCATAGATTTTTTAAATGCAAATTAAACCATACAAATTACAATAAAAGAGGAGGAAGAAAGATTCTATAGATCTTTATCAGTGAACTTATGCCCAACTCTAACAGAAGACATATGTTTCATCAAAAGCTTTCCTCTGTCATGTCTTCTGACACCTTAGTTTCTTCCAGTTCCTTCCACCATGTTGCCAAAATACTATTGCCAAAAAGTGCATGAAGATCAAAAAGCCTTTAGAGCAACAGAAGGAACATAAGAATTGCCAAATCAAGTGCAGGAGAAGGTTTATTTGCTTATTTTTTTATTTTGTTTTGGTTTTAATTTTCCTTCCTAACCATTTTTTATTTCATCATTTATATGGCCATTTCTGTAGCATCACTTTTCAGTCACAGAGGACTTTTACTTCTCAATCTCACTTGGCAAAAACTATTCCATTCACGATGCACTGCAGGACACATTACCAAGCTAGACTTTTATCCACGCAGGTAGCTTTCTATCAAGGAGGAATAATATGACATGGAAGTCTAATGAGGTTAGTCTGTGCTTCAGTCATTTCTGTTGGACACTAACTTCATTGAATTTGAGTTTTTTCACCGGTTATTCTTTCTAGCATCTATATAAATCCAAATAAACAGTTTATTAAATTGCAAGTAAGGAAGTACTGCCAAGAGAACATAGTGGCTGTGGTGCCATCCAACTTTCAAGCACATCTGAGACTCAGACATCATATTTCTACCTGTCCATATAATACACTTGGTTTAGAGCTAATACAACATTAAAGAATTTCTGTTGTTTAAACAGAACAAAATGCACAGGCAAATCAGAGACTTCTACATGGTTTGAATACACCATAGCAAAAAATACCTTAAATACTACGTGAAAAAATTCCTAACAAATAGGCACTAGTAAATGAAATATGACAAATATTAAAAAAAAAAATCATCAGTAGAAGACATGTCTTTAAGTGCCTCACACAGCTGTAATTTGAAGGAGAGAAGGAGGACACAGGAACTGTGTTATATCTGTCATGTCACATTGAATGGCAAGGGAACTGATGGTGCCAAATCTTACCATTGACTAGAACGCAAAGCACAGATTTAACTTTCAAAACCACTTGTGATACCTGAACACAATAGATTTTTAGTGTGTGCAGTCTGGAACTCAATTGCAACTTGCTTGACCTTAAGCTTACTCTATCCCATGTTCTTTACCAATTTCTGTCTTCTGGCCACAGAATTATCATTTAAAATCTGCCTTAAAACCTAAACTATAATTGAAAAAGGATCTGAAGACAGTGCAGGGGAACTAGAGATTATAAACTTTGCATTTTCTCTGTTTGTTAGCAGTAAACTCAAAACCACTTTAATTGTTAGAAACATTTAGAAAAGGGTCAAGTTCCAGACAATATGCGTATAAAAAAACAGATTCACTGATGGTCTATTTCCACACTAGGAAAATATGCAAATAACTTGTGTAGTTTAGTGTACAAAATTGTAATAACTAATAGGTATGTTTCAGCTACATTTTCTTTCATAAATAAATAATAAAATACAATACATATCTAAAATAGCGATAATAATTTTAAGTTTTCAAAGTAAAACTCCAGCAATTGGTGGTAATTTTCTTTATAGCTAAAATGAAGAGCACTGAAGGAATAATCAATACCTCTGAAAGCAAAATTGACTTTGAGTGCATTTTTAATTAACTTCTTAAATCACAGTTTGCTTTTAATAACATTTTAACATAATGAAATATCATATTGTTTGCAGTGTTCACAAATGTAGACCATTTTTTTAATTAAAAATCTTTCACTAAAATCTTTCACTCTCATACTTGATGACAAATCTTCATACAGAAAACATAAATACAATGGACTGCCAAATTCTCAGCCACAGCTTTGTAACTTTTTTCCTTTCCTTCCCAAAGTTCAAACTTTGTAAGGATCATTTACACTAAAAGTCTAGAAGAGAATTTTTTTTTTCCCCTAATAAGAGATGTTAAAGCATGTTTTTACAGTATGGATAATTTCAGTGAGAAGATGATGTCAAAGTTGATAAAGAAAGAAACAACTAGTAAAACATGACATAAAGTGATGATGTATAAATATGGTAATAGCATAGAAGTAAAATTTTACGGAAGGCTAGAGGGTTTGAGAAAAGGAATCAAAGCCAGATGGTTCTAATAATCTCAACGCCAAATATTTTTAGTGGTATTACTGGAAAAGTTAACTGACCACAGGGATGTTAGAAAGAGGGGCACAAAAGTGATTGGCATTTATCTCTATCTGTGCCATAAAAATTTGAACTTCTATCATTGGCATTTTAGTCCCCTTAGTTGCCTGTGTTAAGAGTACAGTAAAAAGTCTGTACCTAAGTGTCCATGAACATGAAGATTGGCTTTAAACAGCTGTGAACTTACATAAAGGGTGGAATCTTGTTAGGGCTGCTAGCCCATGACTATGCTGTTGGCTATAACTGTGCCCTGAGATAAAGTTAACTGAGCTGGATACAGCACGGCCGGATGTGACAGATAACAGTATGAGGAGCTGAAATAAATTACAGAGAGCACCATGAGGCATGGCATGGGGTGCAGAGGTGGTTAAGGCAGAATTGTCCAAGAAACGGCCAAATTTCACAGCTAATTGGAGGGATAACTTGGGACCTTCAGGGTGGCAGTTTCTCACTGGCAAGCAGTGACAAGGCAACCACGTCAGCAATGACCTACACTGAGGCTGAGGCAACATGAGGAATGGTCACAGACATAAACAATTGGGATAAGGATGCAGCAAAACAAGGATCAATAGGGAAGAAGTAATTGAGGTCAATTACGAGGAGATTGGGACATAGAAAAGGAGGTGGCAAAGAGAGTCAAGATAAAGGAAAAGAACTAATAAGGTATGTTAATGTTGGAATTCGTGCTGCCTGGATGTACCTTCTGGGCAGTCGTGCACTTGACCATTGCAGCCTAAATCAGGACTGTAGACAAAACCTGTTCCTCTGAGCATAACACAGGAGTCAGCCCTGCAGGAAAGACACCTTAGAGAAACACACCTGTAGAACAAAATCAACAGTGTCTCCACGTGAGGTCTTGTTCCTGACCATATCCACATCTGCCCATCACTTCTACCAAGAACAAAATTTTGACACAAACATTTCCATACAGTTTATGCAATTCATATTTTGGATCTTTCAGCTGCAGATATAATTTGAAATAAGAATACTGTATCCACTGGAAATATGATATCAACATTTAATATTTTGTGAGGTCAAAGCAATACTTTTCTTTTTTTTTAATTGTTAGTATTCGTAGTTTAGGATTCATCCTAGCACAATTATCAAGTTTTACTTTCAATTGTACCATAATGCTTCTTTTTTGACTTGCAAAAAGGTGGAGAATGGAAAAAAGTAAAAGGTAGACAACAGAGACTGTGCACACACGTGAGATAGATTAAACTGCTAGGAAAACTTTGCCCGACATCTGAAACACTTGGTTTCCTGTACCCGAGGAAGAACTTGAATTAGTATCTTGAATTCATTGCAATTAAATGGCACCTACTCACCTTAATAGTTGGCAATGCATGCACACATATACAACATTGCTGGACTGCAACTCTCTTAAATGGTGTCAGCAAGAAATCTATAAAACTTAAGTACATGAAACACACTAGGGAGAAGAAACACAGTTCTTTTCAGAAGTATTTGCAAATTCCTTATTCAGTTTGTTTTTTTTCATGGAGCCTTCATGATCAAAAGAATAACTTTAAATATTCACTTCCTACTTTTAACAAAATATGGAATAATCTGCAAAAAATGTAATTTACTGAGCTGAGAATCAAGTGCTACATGTTAGAGAATCCATTGCTTCAAGAAGACTAAATATACCTTACCTTTATTATCAAGTAAATTTCAACAGAAATTAATTGTGCCATCCTTCTCCTCATCCATCTCTATATCCTATACTTTCTTTGCAAAATGACTTTTTCATAATTCTTATTAAACGAAAATATTTTCACTTCATTTATCTTAGATTTATACCTCCACATAAGGAGCAACACATGATGAACTCAAAGCAGGAAAAACAGAAACTTTCAGAAGGAAGCAGCACAAGTCTACTGCAGTAATGATGATTTCTTTTCTTGATTAGAAACAATTAAATATGGATCTAAAGAAATGAAAGCTCCCATCTCACTTTCTATAGATTTATCCTTCATTTCTAACATTATGGATTCCAATAAGGATTTTGTTCTATAGAACTTTAGTGCATTCAATAAAAAAGCAAGCTTATCAAACAATGAAGTATTTAAAATTTCATACAGTACAGGCCAGATTTAAAAAGGGTTACTATGTGACCAAATTATAGGATGCTATTTAATTATTTTAAAAGATACAGAAGTAAGAGTTTATATGCAGGCAGATTTAAAAAAGAAAACTGTATAATCTGGTATGGTTTCCATTTTAAATATGTAGGCAAAGCCCTCACTTAGCTGTCTGCTATTGGTTTCTTTTTCCAAGTTAGCATGAGTCATATTCATTAAAATTGTCATAGTTCAGCAACTCTGACATTCAGAGACAGTTTTCAAATGTATTTTTGAAATAGTCCCTTCTGTTGTTAAGATGCCATGGAAGTTACAGCCTCAAGAGCACTCTACAGTCAACTGATGGAGACATGGATCAGCGTTGGAATGGTGGCAGTGACTTTGGAACTCAGAAGCAGGCAATGCTTCACAAATAAATTCTTGTCCTTGCAGAAGTGCCTTGTGAAACACTCCAGCTTACATTTCTGGAAAGAAAAAAAAAATTGTGGGAAAACCCAGAAATCAATCAAAAAAGACATGGGCTTAAATGCAAATAATGACTTTTCATTTCTTTCAGCATATTCCATCAAATTTTGCATTTGTATTCTTATTAAAAGAAATAACCTAGAAATTTTATGACAGTTTAAAAAAATGTTGCACTGTTAAGTCTTCTGTAATTTGGCCAAAAACTTATGGTGGGGCTTTCAGCTCTGAAACTCTTTCATGAAGATGCCTAACTCATATCCATCTAGATCTACCACAAATCCTGCGGACAACGCTGTCAGGTAAATCCTTTTCTTAGCTGTTATTTTGTATTTCTATTGTCTTTAGGTTTCCTGATCATCAGGATTCTTATATTTTCAACCATATGATACCTTTATATATACTGTAGATGTAACTAAGATGGTAATTTAACCTTAAAACTTGCTGGGTCTGCACACCTGAAGTGGCTGCAGTACTAAGGCTTATAAAATTTCTTTTTTGTGTCCTCAGTGCTTTGCTTACCAATTGTATTGAGATGGAAAACATGAGACAAATACAACATACTATTACTTCCCATACAATTTAGGTTAATAAAAATAGATGCTATATTGGGATATTTTCCAAGAATTGTTTACTGCCAAATGCTAATGAATAGTAGTTTAGATTTAGTCAGGACAGTATTTCACATAAATTTCCAATTAAAAGGAATGTGTTTTTTTATTGCCAAGAGATAAGTGGTGTTCAACAAAGTTTAAAATAGATCTAAAATTCAATTTTTATTTTGATACACATTTTACTAAATACATATCAAGAGGTATAAAAGCTAGTTTATTTGAGAATGTCATACAATCTACTTAACAAAGAGATTTAATTTATGATTAAATCTTAGGCGCTTTGTGACTCAGATATCAGTGACCAGCTATCATTAAAGATACAAAAATATATATTCAATAATAAAAAAGCATATTTAACGCTGAGAAATTTATTTAATTTTTGGAGGAAGAGTTCTGCCTTTAAAAAATTATAAAGCATACCAATATTAATAATCTGAAGACAAATTTCAGATAAATATTGAACCTGAAATCCACATAGAGCCATAGAATGGTTTTGGTTGGAATAGATGATCTTTTTTTAATCCCCTTGCCATGGATGGGGAACATTTCATTACACCAAGTTGCTCAGAGCTCCATCCACACTTCCAAAAATAGAGCATTCACAACATCTCTGGCCAATCTGCTCTAGTGCTTTGCCACCTTCTCAGCAATTTTTTTTTTTTTTTAATATCTAATTAAACCTTCCCTATTTCAGTTTGAACCCATTCCCTCCTTGTCTTGTCACTACATGTTCTTGCAAAATGTCTCCCTCCATTTTTCTTCTAGGCTCAGTTGTGGTGCTGGAAGATCCCAATTAGGTCACCTTGAATTCTTCTCTCCTCCAGGCTGAACAAACTAAGTTCTGTCAGCCCTTTCCTTGCAGGAGAGATGCTCCATCCCTCTAATCATCTTGGCTCTCCTCTTGCATCCAGAGGCGGATCTCTGGATTCGCTCTGATGGGTCAAAGTTTTTCCCTCCTGGGGACTGCAGAGCTGGATGCAGCACTCCAGGTGGGGTCTCACCAGAGAGGAGTAGAAGGCAGAATCACCTCTCTTGACTTGCCTTTGATGCAGACCAGGGTATCCATAGCTTCCTGGTCTAAGTGGATGTTGTTGGCTCATTTCTCATCTCTCATCCACCACCACCACCACCAAATCCTTCTCAGCAGGGCTGCTCTCCATCAGTTCACCCCAGCCCTCACTGATACTGGGGATTCACCTGACCCAGCTGCAGCACCTTGCACTTGACCTTATTGAACCTTGCGACATTCCCACGGGCCCATTTGTCAAGTTTGTCCTGGTTCCTCTGGATGGCATTCCCTCCTTCAGTAGTGTACACAGCGCCCCTCAGCTTACTGCCCTCTGCAAATTTTCTGGGGGTGAAACTGATCTCACTTCCTACTTCACTGATGAATGTATTAAATAACACTAGTTCCTGTATGGACTCTTGAGGGACACCACTCTTCTCTGATGTCCACAGGGACCCCGAGTCATTGACCACTTCTCTCTGGATGCAACTTTCCAACTGACTCCTCATTCACCTAACAGTCCACCTGTCAAATCCATTCCTCTCCAATTTAGACAAGTGAAAGATTTTTTACTTCTGTTTTTACTTCTGTTTATCTGCAATGCTTAACTGCTAAATTACTTCTGGCTCCTTTTTGCAAATCTGTCACTAGTCATCTTCAAGAATAATTTGTCACTAAAATGGCTAAGTTTAAGCAGCTTTTCTCCATTTGGTCACTGGGCTACTGATAATTTCCCTGTCTTCAGGAAGGTAACACTAGCCAAGATAGCCATGGCAAGGGAGGGAATACATACTGTCAATTCACCAGAAGCAAAAGAATAAGCAAGAAAGAGCTGAGTCATTACTTAAGGAGAACCAAACATTGATGCTGGGAAGGATGAAGTGTCTACACTTCTGCTTCAGCTTTCATTAAGGAGGTTAGGGATTAATGGACATCACACTAAAACAAAATAAGGAAAAAAAGTTACTTAGGTTTAAATGATGAAATTTCATCAAGTTGGTGAATTTTCTACAGGGGATTTAGAAAAGTAACTAAGGAAAGAGAATAAATGATCTTCCAAAGTACTAGAAAAGAGCAAAACCAATATTTTTTTTTTTAAAAAGGGAAGGAAAATTTCCCTAGCAAACTGGGTCCCATGGAGGAAGAATACGTTAGTATAAAAATATGGAATATCAAAAGGTATTTACTGTCGACCAGTACATTATGCCCTAACAAATTTCATTCAACCAGATACCTCATCCCATTAGTATGTTTGAAATATTAGGGTATTTCAGACAGTGCCTTGTACTGTTTTCTGAAATGGCCTAGAAAATTACAGTAAAGAAAATCTGCCGCAAGGTAAGAATATAAATGGTTGGGAAAATGTACTTGGATGTTATTCATTGCATGCAGTAGTACAAGAAAAAATGTTGTGCATGTTTACATATGTATTTGTCTTTCCTTAACAACTGTTTAATACATTTATCATTTTATAACAGAAAATATAGTACATTATTTAATTTTCAGACTTCAGACTGGACTAGGCTTTGGAGACCATACTGAGATTCAAAGAGAGTTGAGAAACTGAAGTTGTTTATCTTCCAAAACAAGGGCAAACACAATGTTTGCTGACAATAATACATTTTTTAGCTTAAAGAATAGGAAAGATATCCATTGTCCTCACTTAAAAACTACATCCTGACAGCCAAACTGCACATATGAATATTTGGGGCAAATAAGAAAATTGCCCAAAAGTTTACCATAATGATTCTATTACTTGGTATTTTCATCAGTCCCCTTCTTTAGATTATCAGAAATAAAAAGCTTTCTCATTTTAGGTTTTCTAGGTAGCAGCACTTTGTACTGCCCATATAAATACTACTGGACAGGTAACATACGTTCTGATCATCGCAGTATCCTAATTAGTGACCTTCTTTGTTATTATGCCTTCTTATTTGTTATATGCTGTAGCAATCAAACTGCCAAGCTCAGATTAGAACAAAATAATGAAAAAATATTTCAGCCCTTATTTACACACTTGCAGCTACAAACAAAGTTGTGTCTGGGTTCTACATTTAAATTTAATTTATATGTAATCATATGGAACTGCTAAACTTACTGGAATAAAATGGAAAAAAAATGACTTTGCATTGAAAGCATTTTTTTAAAAATCAGAAAACTATCTGTCAGTTATAATTCACTCAACTTTGAGGAGAAATTTGAGAGGAGAAGGGGAGAAAAGGTGAGTAAGAGAGAGATTAAGCATAAAGATATTTTTTGTGGCATCCTGCTAGTCCTTCTTCACCCTGATCTTCTGTGGTGGAGTCCCAGAGTCATTCTCTGTACAAAAACACTTCTGTAAAATCCATGTCCCAGGTGTCCACAGGGCCAAGATGCAGTTCCCACAACCTGGGTTGGCATGTGTATCCCTCCCCACAGTTTGTGACCATATAATTTTTTTTTGTCTGGATAAGTCTTATCTCAAGTTCCCATAGTCTGCGCGCTCTGCTGTGCTACTTGCAAGTCTTCACCTTTGTTAGACGTGGAATTAAGGCCTTCCTGTTTTGCCACTTGTGCTTATCTCAAGTTCCTGATGTGGTGGCTTATCTTACAGGAACTTTCTTCATTAACAGTGTTTTGAGAAATGCAACTGCCTTCTTTAAGTTCTCACAACATTCTACCTCTAAAAAAGTCTGTGAGCAAGGGATTAAAAATATGGCATAGTTTGTTAGGTAAAATCAGAGAAAACACATCAGGAAAACAATTCTGAAAACTGAAATAATTATAATTTGTGTGAAACTTCATATATAAACTATTACGTGAAACTTCATATATAAACTAATGTAAAAAATTTTAGAGTGTCCTAAACCATAGAATCAAATCTTTCTGCTTTTGTACTATGAACCTAAAGCCAGGAATTTTCAAGCAATTTTTGATATCAAATTGTTATGTTAACAGTTATTACTGTAAGTGTCATGACATTTGGATGGAAAACTGTCAAGTTGTTCAAACAATTACAATACTCTAATCTGAATCAAATAGCAATTTTTTTTCCAAGGGGAAAAGCCCCAACAGCATACACTTTGGGACACACAGTTCAAATGGAAGTGTGAATAGGCAGATTAAAAAAACCATTCTCAAATATTTGGGTTTTTTTATTTGGTCAGGCACTAAGTGTAAACAGTCAAAAGACCATTTGTACACAGAATCATAGACAAAGTCCCATCTTTCCTTTTCAAAAGGAAGGACAGAAGTGAAAAGAGTTTATTTTATTGTCTTATATTCAGTGCTGAAGAATTCTTTTAAAGAAATAATATATTTCTGAAAAAAAAGTGTAACTTCTTGCTCATTTCTTTTTAATGCATTATCTGATTGTGATAGGAGATGTGAAAGAATGAAATGCATTGGAAATAAAGATTTCATTGTCATTAAAGTTATTTTAAAATTAAAATTGCAGTCAGAGATCCTCAAGAGCATAACTACATGTGTATTTTCTTGTTAGGATTCCCAGAAAGAGCATGAAGTCAGAAGTTGTCCAGACATCCAATATTCCTTGAAAACAACAGAAAAAAAATCTAAGGCAATATAAAACTTTAAACTACTCTTATTCATGTGGCAACAAGGCACTTGATACAAACAACAAATATCTCTACTGCAACTAGAAAGTTTAATATTGTGGTGAAAAAGCAAGTAGCTTCCTAATCTGGAAATATACAATTTTTCAGAGTCTGGGAATCTGTCTACTGAGATGAGAAAATACAGGAAGGATAAGGTACTAAAAGTTTGATGCAAAATAATAAGTCAAGTGAAAGAACATCCCACTGTTCGGGATCTTACATACCATGAGAATGGGGAAAACAGGGAAATGCTTCTCCCGCTATGTTATATTATGTATGTTATATTATTGTGTATGTTATATTTTCCTATATAATATATATATATTTATATATACTATATATATATTATATATTCCTATATAATATATATATTTATTTCCTATAAAATAATAAAATAACAAATAAAATCATAAGTCAGACTTATTAAAAAAATGTCGAAAGCTTCTTTTAAAACAACCTGTTCATAAAAGATCCTTACAAAATATCTCATAAAATGTTTTCAGTGGTAAAATTACCCCCAAATCATATTTTTTTAACTACAAAAGAACCTGTAAGCTGAAATATAAACATTGTGAGAGCATGTCCAGAACAGTAAACAAAATCTCCCTGTGCCTGTTCTCTGCTCTGTTCAGCCACTGGACCCAGGCCAAATGGCATGGCACCATTTACCTCCATAAGGCTAAATGCTCCTTTCCTCCAAAATTCCAGCTGTATTCAAAGTGCCTACTGAGTATGTTCCTGAATTATGCTAACTTCTGAATGAAGTTGAAAGATGCTGGTTTATATAACCAAAACCAATTTAAAACTGTGATGCCTTATCAGTATTGACCATCTTATGCCAGTTTCATTGGCTCTGTTTAATTTAGTCAAGTCCAATATAATTTACTACTACATGTGTAATTACAAAATTTTAGCAGTTCTCTTTTTATAGAGACTATGTTGCAAACCATTGGTGTCTCTATTACAGTGATTTGCCAACATATATTTGAAAATTTTCAATTCAGATTAAAAATAAACATTGAATAAAAGATCAGCAGGAAACTGCATATTTTTTGAACAGAACATGAAAGCAAACTGGTTCTAAGAAGATTCTGAATCATAGAAAAATGACAGCAACTAATATTGAATCTAGCAAAAAAAACCCACCCTATTTTCTTTGCATCACCAGAGATTGATGTCATTCATAAAAACACCACTAGAAGTGTTAGTTTTAGATCAAAACAAAGCAACATAGTGATTTTTATAACATATTCTAGCACTTAAAATATATAGTAATATTGTCTCTGTGAATCAGCAAGAGGTATGGATGACTGGCCTTAGAAGGTCTAGGGATATTGGGTGGAGTGTGGCATAGGAGCAGAGAGGTGTGTGCTCTGCTAAAGCTGTAGTATATGGAGTTCAGCTGTTTCTCTTGACCCTAACTTAGGACAGAAGACATGACATTTTCTTAAAATAAGGGTGATTAATAGGCAACTTGGGTACTGTGGGTAAAAAATATGTATTTTACAAGAGAACTGACAACTGTTACAACCAGAGGAACTGTGGGAAATGATTTAGGAATTTAAGAACTGTAATATTCTTTAACTTCCCTCCTTTTTGAAAATAATTACAGTCATAATTTCATTTTCTCTAGCCTTAGTTTACTTGTGAATCTACCCACAACAAATCCTGTAGCATTTGCACTTCTTAAATGTAATTCTCTGACCATTTAAAAACTGCTTTAGGGTGTGTTTATACAACTGCTCGTGATCCTGGTGAAATGGATTAAGAAATTGTTGTCCCTCAAGCTTATATAAGACAAGCAACTGCTCTTCTAGGCTCCTGCAATGCCAAATAAAATATATTTGTTCAAGTCACCACTAGGGGTAATTCATATATCATTTTTTAATCTGGCATTACTGGAGAGACACTCATAAACAACTGTGAAGAAATATTTTAAAAACCTGAAATAAGTGCCATTGGCCATGTCACCACACTTTCAGAAACCTAGCCCATGCTGCGCTAGCTCACTTTTAATTTTGAGAAATCACACCAGTTAACTGTTTAACTTACTGAAGGTAAAATCATTCTCAAAATTTCAATCTCAGTTGAAAACTCACTACAAAAAAACATACATAAGTACTGACAAGTGAATCAGCTCTGGTTTGCTTTTTGTCTGGTTTTGTTATTCCTTTATTGCCATTAGAAAACAATGATAGTAAATAGGTGTAGGCATATCTATAGTATTTTAAATATGACTTTGCATACTATTATGGGAGGAAAATCAACTCAGCAACTTGACTCAGAGGAATAGCATGGCATTATGTGTATGCATTATAAACAACATAAGAGTTTAATTTCTCCCAACTACATCTATTCCCAGGGTTTCTCAGTTTACTTACCAAAATATATTCAGAATATAACTACATATCATAAAAATTGTTCAAAGGCTTTATACACACCAAAAGTTTAAATAATAATTCTAAAGCATTACTTATTTGCTTGAATCACAGCACACTGACATTTTCTGCACTGAGTTTTGATCTCTGTTGCTATAGGACATGAAATAAAACAGCATGGACACTGGAATCTCCAAGGTAAAAAGAAGGTTGTCTAATTTCTGACTCCAACATTTATACATTTTCAAAAGTGACAGTGGATTGGAGGGTGACAGTGCCACCTCTCCAATGACACTGGACAAACCAATTGTCCATCAAACTTCTCCTCCTCCAAAAAAGAATGCAAAACAATAATTATTTTGAGAAAAGTCTGTGAGAAAGTTCATTACAAGAATGTAAACATTAGAAGGCTTAGAAGAACTTAGAAGAACAGGGTGAATGATCTCTCAATGGATCTCCCATCCCATCAATTTCTTTCTCCACTTTCTTTTGCTTGAGTATTCTATAGTTCTGTTTCACAGCATCTTTTTAACACTCTCAAGCTTCTGAATGTGTAATTAACCACCCACCAAATAAGCATCTTTATAGCCGAAGTGCCAAAGCACAGTGCTCTCTTTTTTATTTTTGCTTGTTTTTTCTTGTTTTTGTTTTTTGGGGGTTTTTTGTTTGTTTGCTTTTTTGGTTTTGTGCTTATTCTCATTAAAATTTAGCATCTTCTGGATTAAATTATGTGACAGGATAAAATTCAGTAACAAAATTATGCCTTATCCTTATAGTTTGCTGAGAGGTACATCCCTTCTCTTATTAGTAACTGCCATTCCCCAGTACACATGTAAGCTCATCACTCTCAGACTCACTTGCTGTATCTTTTGACTTTATGTAATGCAGAGACTCACATAAACTAAGACTACTCCTAACCCTAAGGGGTTTCTTTGCGTGATGGCTCCTCTGTTGCTTCTTTTATCAATCAATAACCAACTGAAACTCAACTTCAGTCCTAATCCACCAGTTCTCCCTGGGGTGCAACATGCAAATAGCTTGACATAAATCATGTGCCTAAAAATAAACAGTACTCCAAACCTTTGCAATGGAAAGAAGGGAAAAAGAGGGTTAATAAAATCTTACTCATTTGGATATCTACTTCAAGCTTTTTTGCTTTGGAAGTGCTTTTTACTATTTGAAAGATTTATTAAAAGGATATATATCCCTAGGCCATTTTTCCTATAAAACAAGAGCATGAGACTTCCTTAGGGACATGACTATGTGAATTTATTTCATTTGAAGAGCATTAGAAAGGCAAAAACACAAAGAGAAAGTGTCAGGAATCTGACTCATAACAGGAACATAAAGATTAACCACTTTCATCTGTTTGCCTGACTAATAGATAAAGAAAAAAGAGCCTTGAATACTTTCAAGCAAAGTCTGTAAAGTTATTCAAGATTTGAGTGGCAATGAATAATCCAGGGAAACTATATCAAGGGTGGAAGTTGAGAAATGCTGTTTAATAAACAAAAATACAATGTGATACACAGTGTGCAACCAACAGACAGGAAAGTTTACCTGTGATCATTATTATTTTGGCTATATTTCATGGAACACATAAGATACAGACAGAAGGCTGCAAGACATCAAAATGTTTCCATTTGACAACCTAAAAAACAAGTGTAATTTCATAGTTCTGTTCATATGTCTATGTCAATCTCATATCAGTAGACTAAGACATATTTGACTAGTAAGCTAATTATTTTAATGTAATTGCTATGAGTAAAGTCCCTAGAACTCCAGTAGGAGAACTATTTTTTCTTCTTCTGGATGGAGAAGAAAGCCTAGAAAAATTACAAAGTTAAGTTAATATTTTTTATGTACCAGAAGTTTTAACTGAAACTCAAATTTATTTTGTTTTTCTCTCATGTGATAATCCAGAATATGTTCTTTGCCTCCCTGGCATATGTCAAAAGCATTCACGAGGAAATATGAAGATAAGATTCTGTGAAAACCTAAGTCAACCAACCTGTTTAATTCTTCTACTTCATTCTCAGAAATTTAATAATTAACTATAAATACTGACAATGGCTGCTTCTTCAATATAGCTTTTTTTGCGGGGGGGGGTAGTTCTTGTTTTCTGTAAATTGAAAAATAATTGTTATCGTGATATGAACTAAGATAATCAAGACAGTTTTCCAGATTTCATTTTATGATACTCAAGTGTTCATACATCTTCATGCAGGAAAAAAAGCTGGCATACATGCCAAATTAATGCATCTCTTACTGCAAAATATTATTTTTGTACAAAAATATGAAAGGTTTAAGTAATGTTAAGTATGTCAATGCCTATACATGATACATTGAAGAGCCCAGATTTTAATTATTAAAAAATCCAAGACTTTATTTAGTTACTGACGTAACTGAAATAAAAACATAGGAATAGCAAATAACCTAAAGCATTTTCTACCTTTTTTCCTTATAATTGCTTGATAGCTTGTACTACATGGACAGGTGATAAAAAACCTAAATCACTTTCTTGGGTTGCACTATAATATATATTCATTGAGTGACCTCTGAAGTATAATTAGAAAATATATTTTTTGGAATGTACTGTCGTTTATATTTATCTATTTAGGTGAAGTAAAGATAAAATATCTAACTTATCAATGGTTCACATCAAATTATCAATTTAAATATTAATGCAGATTTAAAAATTACTAAGATTTATAACATGGCAAGAAATGATGCAATTCTCCTCAAATCGGAATATCTGAATAGGCCTAATCAGTTAAGAGGTATTAAACACAGAAGAGATAGCATTCTATCTATATATTACTTGATTAAAACTATTTTATATGAAAATACCCCCATCTTTTAGAGCATGTAACTAGACACCAAGTAGCCAGTATACCCTATAAATGATTTCATATATTTCATCATAAGACATGCATTTCTAGACTCTCTAATTATTGAAGTTTCATGTGTCCTATTCTAGATGAAGATTTCTAGGCATTTCTTCCCACTGCTCTCCTAAGCAGCACATACTCAGATCAGTTCCTGGATAAAAATGAACTGTGTCTTCTGTTTGATTTAGAATAGTTTTTGGTTTTTTTTTTTATCACTGAAAACTGAGAAAAAAGTTGAGGCACCAGGGAGTTTTCAGTCCAGCTGTTGTGGCATAGATCAATATTTAAAATGCACAGTGGCGATTTTTCTTCCCTTGAAAGTAGGACTTTGTGCCCTGAATTCTGGTACTGTTAAATCCAAGACTTTACCGGTGTTAAACAAAAACCCTAATATTGTTTTTTATCCAGAAGCATTACTTCACTGACAAACTAAACAAAACAGTAATATACTTCAGTCATCAAGTAAATATAACAGTAATAAAATTTTTAATTTGTGTTTGATTTTTGTGCTTCCCTGGAGGAATTTTCAAGCTATAATACTTTATGAATTAGGAGTTAAAACATTCCAACTTGAGGGAAATAACTCCTTCAACCTTATTTCTTGATTTCACAGAGTTAGAACAACAAACTTTTGAGAGCTCATGAGTGCATGGGAAAGCTGGCCAATGCAAAGATTCCTGGTTGAAAATAAATTTTATCACTTTCCTAGGGATAAATCTTCTCCTAAAAGATTACTGAGTAAGGTACAGGTGAATTTCAGGTGTTCTGTGTATCATCTTATTGCCACCAACTTCTCACATGTGGGGTTTATGAGCCAAGTGACAACATGCAATTTTGCTGCCATATCCCTCTCCTACATTTCACCATAAAGCTTTTAATTCTGTAATTATGTCCCCGATGCAGTGTACTCTGTGACACCCCCCCAAGTGGGCAGATGTTCCTAAGCAAATCTCTTATGTTGTGAAAGGAATCTCCCTTGGGTTTAGCGCTGTCAGACTGCATTAAGAGCAGGTATGAAAGGTAAGAAGCAGATGCATCGTGTTATTTCTGTTTGACACACTGTACCTCCAGCCAATGTTTTCCACTGGTACAGCAACACTGAGCCAACAGGCTAATGAATGGAGCCTGCAGAATACATTGTTAACCTGCAACCTCACCCAGTCTCCATGCAGTCTATTAAGTCAGTACTCCTATTATTCACATTTTTGTGTTTACTGCTGCTGATACATTTGCTGTACTTTATTTTGCTTCCAGTAATATACAGCTGTCTCAGAACCAAAATACCAAGGTGAGTAGACCGGCACTGGAGGGAGAAGGGGAGGAGGCTGTGAGGGGCAGTTGGTGACCTGCCGACTTACTTGCACGACGAAGCTTGCAGCATCTCTTTTCCCCTCTGTCTCCTCTCACTGACGGCCCCAGAGCACATCTGCGTCACATGCAAAGGAGGGGGCGGCTTGGTGAGAGGCGCCGAGATAGACAGAAAATTGTATACTGAGGACCTTGACAGCCTCACGGGCGGGATTTTTTTTTCCCCTCCTACGTACAGTGCATATAAAGGAGCCCCGATTTCTTCCTGTGCCAGCTCTCAGGCTTTGCCATCCCAGATAACGGCAGGCATGGGACTCCCCAGAGAAACGGGATGGGAAGGCGGGAGGTGGAGAGAGGCTTCCAGGTGACTTTTTCCTCTCCGCCTGCGCTCGGTCACGGAGCTCTGAGAGACTGAGGAGGTACCACCTGCCTCCCGCTTTGGCTGTTGCCGCCGCCGCTCCTCTCCGGGCTCTAGCTCGCTCCCCCGTTAATCAGATTAGCGCGTCCTAGCAGCCTCCCTCACCCGCTCTTCCCTCGCAAGTGTCCGTCTCCCCTGAGAGATGTCTCTCAATTCTGCCTCTCTCTCCTCCCCTTTCCACTGATCACCGTGCAGCCCTCGTCAGCTCTGGGCATCTCGCCCTCTCTCCTTTCCTGCTGGGTGTCTCTACCTCCTCTTGGCTCTGTGCATCGCTCCATCCATCATCCCTCTCTCTCCGCACTGGTGTGTGCGCGCATCTCTCTCCGCCCGGCGGCTGCCACCCCTCGCCCTACAAGCCCAGCGCTGCCCGGAGGAGCCGCCGCCGCCGCTGCCGCCGCCGCCGGGCCCTGCCTGGCCGCCGTGAGTCCCGCCTCAGCCCGCGCCCGTCCCCCGCCCGCCGCGGCACCATGTCCGGCTCCGGCAGGAAAGACTTCGACGTGAAGCACATCCTGCGCCTCCGCTGGAAACTGTTCAGCCACCCCTCGCCGGCGGGCGGCCCGGCGGGGGGAGGCTGCCTGCCGCCCGACAGCAGCTTCGAGCACTGGGGACCCAGCCAGAGCCGCCTGCTGAAGAGCCAGGAGAGAGGCAACGGCGTCTTCTGGAAGAAATCCGCCTCCTCCGCCTCCTCCTCGGCGGCCACCACGGCCAGCCCGCCCAACGGGACGCTGCTGCCCGCCGGCGGCCGGCCCGCCGCGGGGCACGGCCCGGGACCGCCGCCGCCCCGCACCGTCTTCTACGTGGAGTCCCTGGAGGAGGAGGAGGAGGAGGCGGTGCCCGGCGGGATGGAGGTGGCCCGCGAGCCCGAGAAGCCCCTGGCGCCGGCGGAGCGGGAGGAGGCGCCGGGGGGCTGCGCCGATGGAGGCAGCCGGGCAACAGGTGATGGAGGCGGGCACAGGTAGGGCAGCTCCGGCGCCACCTGCGCGCCCGGTCCGCGGGGCATCGCGGGGCTGTGGCGGGGCGGGGGCGCAGCCGGGCCGGTGTGCTGGCCTTGGTGCGGGAGGGTGCGGGTCTGGGAGCGCGACGAGTCCTGCAGTTTGAACTGGCAGGGTTTGGAGGCGGAGGAAGGGGCGGCTGGAGGGCTGCCCAGGTTCCCGGGAGAGACCGGCCAGCTCATGGTCAAGGTGCCGCGGACCAGGGATGCTGCCCTTGGCCTGCCCCTGGCCGTGCCCCTGCTCCTGGCCTGCGGCTGCCCCTGACCTATCCCTGTCCCCGTCCCCGTCCCTGTCCCTGTCCCTGTCCCTGTCCCTGTCCGCACCTCCGCCCCCTCACCTGGGCTGCCCCTGCCCGAGAACAGGCTCTTCTCAAAGCCGGCGCTCCGCCCTGGGGACCGTCGCTCCCCAACTTTCTCAGAAGTTTATTAAAACGCTAGCGGGAGGTGGTGTTGTTCTGGGTACTGGGATGACAGGTGAAAGCTCGCGAGTAAAAGCGTCCACTTTCTTGAAACTCGACGGTGTTACAGCCTACCTCAGAGAAAAATAAGACTTGAAAGAATTTTATGAGTCATCAACTGAGTGACACATGAGAGAATGTAAGAGCAAGAAAGACACATCCAGATTCTTGTGTTTCATACAAATGCGTTAATGTTGAATTGCTTTTCCTTCCCGTTCCCTGCCCTCCTCATGCCCAACTGAAACAGAAATTAAAATCTTTTGAAGAAGGAAATGTAGCTGACAGAGAGCTTTCAGGAAAACTCTGATACAGATAGTCCTAAGCGTAAAATGACTCATTACTTTAACTCTGCTTGCTCCTGCCTCCCCACAGTTAAGATCACTTCATTTTAATTTCCCTTGGTTTTTGTTTGTTTGTTTGTTGTTTTTTTTTTTTTTTTTCCCTATGGAGAGAAGTGTACGGTTCAGTTTCTAAACATGAAAAGAAATAAAATAAATTATTTGTTTGGTTGTTCTTATTTTCATATTTAAAATTAAATATATAGTATTAAATATTTTATGACATGAAGGGATAGCACTGTGCTCATGTTTGGATTAGTACAGCTGTAGATAAACATATGGGTGTGTAACTTTGAGTATGTTACACCTTTTCAGAGAGCTCTAAAGCATATATTCTCTCCTTGAATCTCTTATTGTTTTGTCTGTTAGCAGAGTTGATTTCATAGGAGCTATGTAATTTAAACATGAGAAATAGCTGCTAAGTGGGTTACAGTATGTTTTTAAAGCAAAAGCAATACTGAAGTTTTTATGAACACTGGAAGTTTTTCTGAGCAACAAGAGGGTGCTTATCCTAGGATTCAATTCAAATTACCAGATACACTACAAAGACAGGTAGTACACCAACCCTAAAATTATATCTTCAAGGTTTTTTAAGAGGGAATGGGAGAGGTTAAAAACTATTACAATTATAATTTCATTCTGTGGACTTTTTATTTAGGTGTGTCACTGATCTGAGATTCTGTAGAGATCTGCATATTAACAGAAATTTACTGAGTGGCACCACTTGATTTGTACATAAGATTTTACTTGATAGAATGTATGTACTCTGTGACACTATGTATCTGATTACTGCTCTCGATTTTCATAATCCATTTCATGTTCTTCACTCATTGTTACTGAAACAGTACATCTAGTCATCAGTAGCTCATAATCCTGTTGAAGAAATATGCTCAAATTTGTTCAGATTTAAAATAACTGCTTCAGGAGATGTGATTTTATTATTGATGAATATGCCACCTTTTGAAGTATGAAAATGTTTAAGAAATTTTTAGGGTCTAAGACTTTCTGTTTCTTATTAAAGAACCTTTCATTTCCCTCTATGAAGTTTGTATGTTATGTCAAGAGGTGGTCAAGTGCTGCAAAAATGACAGTTCTGTGCTTGAAAGTTCTTTGATCCAACAATCTTCTAATGCCCTGGGAAGTTATGTCTCACTCATTCTGTAGACATAAGTTTTTTTATAAATGTTTTTTCTGCTATTGACATATATGTAGAAGTGAAAATTGCTTTTTGTTTTTTATTTTTAGTGCCTACTTAGCATCATTGTATCTCCAAAATAGTGTTGGTTGGATTCTTGTTTGGGGTTTTTGTTTGTTACTTTCTTTGTATTAATTTTTTTTCTCATTTAGTCTCCTCAGCTTGGTACGTGAATTTTGTACTAGTATCCTTTTTCAGCTCAGCTGGATTTGTTTTTCAGTGGAGTTTTAGTTACTGTTTCTACATCTAAGCTAAACACAAAGCTGGACAATCTTGAATCCTTGGTTTTAATGTTCTGTTAGATATTGTGGGATTTATTTAATGACAGAATATGGTTGTGTAATAATAAATACAGTCTACTTTGCTAATTTGGGTTTTTTGCATGTTTCTGAAGTACATCCTGTCATGACAATTGTACAGTATATCTATGCATAAGTAAGGAACAAACGTGGATAGTCCTACTGGCATTAAGAAGACTGAAGCGTTAGATAGGGCATGTTATAAAATATTTACCTAATTGTTCTACTTTCTATATTGTATCTGTAAAAAGAAAAAAAATGTTTTACAGTTAGCAATTAATGTTAGAACATGGTCTGATTGCTTGAAATTGCTTGGAAACAGGCATATCAAATTGGTTTAGAGCTGGCATGACAATATTGTCAATAGATGCAGTAAGTATTTAAAGATTCTTTTTTTGATCTTCATTTCCTGAGATAAAACCGGTAGGGAAAAAAAAATCTATAATATGAATTTTTAATTAAAATTTACAAATCAGCCTCAAAATGCTTGGAAAAGACCAGTGCAAAGATTTGTGATGCATCCATCAAAGCCTCAAAGTTTATAATGGAGATTTTACATGCTCACAATGGCTCTTTTCAGGTGACTTGTTAATCAACCCTCAACGTGAATGGGATTCACTTAATAGGAAAAGAGTTAGTATTTTAGCCCCTCCTTCCTGAATGGGTGGTAGCATGTTTTCCTTGCCTCACACTATTCAAATCCTATGAAGATGTAATTTCTCATGAGCCCTTGGCACTGTTCACCACTACACTCAATATGTTCCTCACAAACTAGTAACAGGTTTATTTTTACAACAGCCCTATTCTACAGAGGAGGGGCAAGTCAGAAAGAGAGATAAAAGTAAAAAAAAATTGAATTGATTGGTTTCAGCCCATATAGCACTTTTCTCCCACTACTTTCTCTGTTCTCAATTGCACCATAAATGATGAGCCCATCTGCAAACCAGTCCCAGACTCCTCTGGTTGTGTGTGAGAGCAGTGGAGAACACAGAATTCAATTAACATTTGGTTTAAGAGACGCTTCCAAGAAGAATATGCCAGTTATGCCTAACCCACGTAAAGCAAGCACTGAAAATGCAGAAGTCTTTGATAAAACATACAAGAATTCAAAAATACAGCTTCTGAAAGAAGATGGCAAATCCTCCCACCATTAGATACTTTCTAATAGTGTACTGTAAAGAAAGAAGCAAAAGGACTGAATACTGTGCCTTCCTCAGTTTCATGCTCAAATGTTGAGTCACTAGAAAAGTAATGAGGAAGGTATTTTACAGTGTTTCTGTCAAGTTTTGTCAATGGGAAGTAAAAAATTCAGTGTTAATGGGGATCCAAAAGGTTAATAAGTGAGAGAATGATTTTCTAATTCAAACATTAACTGAGAAATTTAGTTTGCAAGTCTCTGTGGTCAAAACTATTTATTTAAATTAAATCACTGTGATCAGTGTAGAATCAGGAACATAAAAATGTGCATGGTTAAACTATATGATCAAAGCTTTTGTATAAGCATTTCTTTTGTATTTTTCTGTTCTGATCCCACAAATCCTGCATTTTGATGCTTTTGCCCATTAGTCTCCACTTCCAAGTCTTCTTCCGTTTCTCCTAGCAACCTACAATCTTGTGGTTGGCATGCTGCTGTAGAAAGTTACGAATTTGAAACCTATCAGGATAAGGAACATTCCCAATGCGGCTTTCTAATTTAATGAGAAAATAATTTGTCCATTTTAGAAAATGTAGATAAAACTGTCATAAAAATATGCTACTTGACTACTTCATGTACTTCTGTAACTTTATCTAGTCTTAGGAGAAGATTCTGGTCCCTGGTTTCTAAGTAAATGGAGCTTCCTGTTTACAGCTTTCATCTTGGTACCTGAACTTACAAGAAGAGGAGAATCAAGACACCTTCCTGTGCCTTAGTCTACCCAGTGAGCTCTCACAACTGATCATGTGGCCTTTCTGAGGTGTTATCCATATTTGAACCATACCTTCCTTCTCCTGTGATAACCAGATCCTAAAATTAGATCCTAAAGAAATCAAATTAATAGCTGCTTATGTTTTTTGTATTATCTCATATCAACTGCTTTGTTAAGAAGGTAATTTAATTATTGGGGTGGAATATAGATCACACAATTCTGCATTTCTAGGTTATGGAATCAGAAGAGGATAAGCCATTTGTTTTTGTCATGAGCCAGTTTTTCAACTTTATTATGAAACTTCTAAAAATGGTTATATAACTTGTAGGCTTTTATTTTTATACTTTTAACTTTCACAACAAAAGAATCAGTGTTGCTACACAACACCGGCCACAGACCTTTCTCCTCCAAAGTTCTTATTCATTCTCAGAGGATCTATGCTCCGTGCATGGGATGCAGAAGAATCAGGTATAAAAATAGTGCAAGATCACATAGCTGAAGACTGTATATATATACACGTGTATAGAATTAGATAACTTACAAAGAGAATCTAGGTCTAGAATTTCCTAACTTTAAAAACTGGCTTTGGTACTTGTAGAACAGCATTTCTAAAGCTTGGCTGTTTGTTTTGGTTTGGTTTTTAACAAAAGAAGCAGAAGAGCACACAAGTCACTTCATGTACTGACACTTCTTTTGTCCATCACTTGAATGCAGAACTGAAACTTGAGGATTCACTGTGTATCCCATTGCCACTTGAACTGATAGAATAACTGACATCAAAAGAAAGTTCTTAATTTTTACGTTAGTAATTACAATGGTGGTTGTGTACTTTCTCTGCAGAAAGATTGAGGACTTCCACAGAGGAAGATACTGCAAGTCTTTAGAGTCTTCCACTGCATTTGGAATTTTTGTGACAAGCAGATTCATATATCTTTCTTCCTGGTGCTCTGGAACTTAGTGTCTTTTGTTACATTCGCTTTACTTTTATATTTTTGGGTTGGTTTTTTTGTTTGTTTGTTTGTTTGTTTTTTAATTGAATATGTATTGTCCTGTACTTTATTCTTGCTTCTTTTTTTCCTGCTTTCCATAGTCTCAAAGGTTTCCCAACTGCCTTCTTCAAGTCCTAGGTTCCTTACCTAGAAATCGTTACTTGGTTTTACCAACTTCTCTTATCATCTGCTTCATTGATTTACAAACCAGGTTGCTTTGTGTCCAGTCTTGCCTGTATCTTGTCCTAGATGCTTCCAAAAATAAAGTCAGATTTCCCCTAGTTCATTAACAGCTTCTTGGACCTCTCATTCTTCTGTTTCTCCCTAAGTGTTTTGCAAACTTTGAATTCCGGTATCATTTAAGCCTTCCCTTATCTCCTTAGCCATTTTTTAAGAAAATCTTAATAGAATTCCCATTCCTATGTTTTCCCTCAGCTCCCCATTTTACCTTGTTCTCTGATTTGTTTTATCATTGGCTACCAAGCTGATGGTGTTTGCTGTGTTTAATGGGTCAGCAAGACACTTTAGTTTGAGTAACTCGTTCAGTCCATGATGGGGCCTTATCTTATCTCGTCTCATCTCATCTCATCTCATCTCATCTCATCTCATCTCATCTCATCTCATCTCATCATCTCATCTTTATCTTAGATGCACATTTTTGAAGAAGGCAAATTATTTTTCAGATGTCCCTATTTCTCTTCATTGAGTGTAACAATAGTCTAAAGTGACTAGTTCAGGTTCAAATGTTTGATTTAAATGTTTAATGTTCAATTAAATTTGGTAAAAAGAACACCATTTGAAGTCTGCATTGCAAATTCAAGCTGTTCTAAAAAGATAGAATAAAAGGATAGAATTATTAAATAATTATATTCTCACAGTGTTAGTAAGAAGCGCATCACTCATCTCAATAAAATATGGATGCTGCTAGAGAACATGAGCCCATTAAACATACCAGGAAGCAAAGGACTTGACCAGTTTTTTGGTTGTTGTTACCCATGTCCTTTCAACGTTGACAAAACCAACCACTGTATTTTTCCTCTGGACTAAGTTGCACTGTTTTGCAGGAATATTTTTAAAAAATGCAACATTAATAAAAGATTTGGCAGTGAAAATATCAGTTGCACAGGGAGTGACTGAATAAGTGAAATACCTCTAAAACTATGGACCTCTTAAGGGTAACATCAAAGAACATTTCAAAAAGGAAATGCTTTTCAACCTTTTCATAGTCAAAGCAAGAACAGAGAATAGCCATCTTGAAAATCCAGTTGATGGTGAATCATTATGGATAAGTCTGCAGAAATACTGTTGGCTTGAATATAATTTTTTCCCTCGATAAAACCATTTCTGGAATAACAGTAGGGACCTATATAAGTCTGTATATGCTCAAATAAATTTGTATCATCTGTATTTCTCTCTTAATATAAACATGATAAGATTTACATATATAAAAGTGCATATATGTGTATAATTTATATAGTTCTTAATAAATAAATTAGGGTTGATTCCTATATAATATTTTTGTGAACAGTGAAGTTCATTTAAATATTGTACATGGAAAAAAAATAGAGCATATTGTTGGAATCTGTTAAATTCATAAGAATGCTGCTGATACATAAAAATAAACAAACTCTTAACATATTCTCATTGCTTTCCAGCAGCTTCTTCTTATCCTTGTGACAAATTTTCTTTTATACCCTGTTGGAAGCAGTTTAAGAATTTGCTCTTTCTTTCTGTATCTCAAGCTTGCATTTTTTAGGTGAACATTGCTCCTTAAATGTTATGCTGTGATGTTTCGGCAGAATTTTCTAGCATACAAGTTTCCTGATGTTGTTAGAACAATTTTTTGGAATACAGAATCGATGATCTAAAGTAAACTATTGACACTAGGGAAAGAACTAAATGTTATTAAAAGTTTCAAAAAGGAAATTTTTATCTTGTAAAAAGTTGAGAACTGCTGCAACTTCCTCAGACAAATAACTGTGTAATAATCCCTAATAATAATAATAGTAATAAAAAAGCAACCCAACCCAAATCCCCAAACCTCAACTTTACCAAAAATTTAATTTCATCAGTGTCTAAAATTTCTGATTTTTATTTCAAATAGTCATAACTCACCAATAATTTGAGATGAATATAGACCCAAAATACTAAACTATTATGACTTTTTAGTAAGAGTGTCAGTTAAGGTTATAACTTTGTTTAGATGTTTTTCTATTAGTAATTTAAATATTTTTTCTAAATTTTTGAAAATGTTACTTTTAACTGTAATATTGGGTTGAAACATTATCATCATTTATACTTTAAAAATAGTCTTTTAAGCGAAAACTTTTTTCTTCAAAATAAAATAAAGTAAATTTCTCCAAAATTCATGTTAAAATTTAGGTTGTAGTTTCAATACGTGCTTCAAGTTTATATCACATTGTTCTTTCCATATCTTTTATTTCCAGCTGAAGTCTTGAATATTTGTACTGGCTATGCTGAAGATTACTGTCAGTTTAGGTCAGTGTTACAGTTCTGTAGTCCTAATGATATATATTCAAGGCATCAGAGGTTATTGTCATGAGTAGCCTGGTTTTCCAAAGCACATTTGTAATCATATCTCCTATTTCTTTACTCTTCAGTCCTTTACTCCATCTATCCCTGCCACGTTTTCACTGTCACACAGACCTTTCCTATCAATTAGGACTCCCAATTCATTCTTTCACTTGCTCAGGCACATCTTATCTCTTGATTTCCATTTTCACTACTTTATGTGGAATTTCATCTGTTCTTGACTCATGGAAAATATTGACTTTAATTAATGAGATAAAATGGAAAATAAATTACGGGTGTTTAATTCTCAGAAACGAGCCAACAGAAAAACATGGAGAGAATTAAGACTTGGTTAAATGTTGTGTGTATTCCAAAGTTTGGACTTCAATTAATTATATTAAAATGGAATGTTAGAAATAAAACATGTAAAATTATGTAAAATTGAGAATAAGAACTTTTATATTTTAGTGTTTGCCATTATCGCAAAATGTATTTGAGAGATGGAATGTCTTTTTTAAAACTTAATTTTTATTTTTTGAATTTAAACCAACAATCTTTATCACACAGGATTGATTTTGTGGATTTAATAAGGCAATGATTTTCTTATTCTTTAATAAGTAGCTGAGTGAAATTCATGGAACACATCATCTGCAGTTCATTCTTTTTTTAACTGTATCAGTCAAGTTTTCTGTTTGACTATATTTCATCAACATTAAAATATTCAACCTTTTGTAACATTTGTATTTTCCTGTCATCTGTTTTCATCCTTCTTCCCACTCTTACCATATGGAAAAAACAGCACTGTTTTGACCTTGGTGTCTTTTTGCTGCTACATAGGTTTGCTTTGTGCAAAAATCATGAAGGAAAACAAAACCAAATTAAATTTTAAAAATCACAAAAGATCCTTGAGTCTGAATGGGTATAATCACATGCAGTATCTTTGCTGAATAAAGTCCTAGGACTGAATACTATTTGGCCTCCTAATTATTTCTAGAGATTCTTCGATGGTTTAAGTGATCCATACCTAAAAATAATGTTGAATTATCTAAGGAGAAAAAAGTACAGGATACATACTTCATGCCAAATTCTGTTGTGCTCTGTGTTTTTGTTTGAAACTATGGTTTCTGAGATTGTATTATATTATATTCCCAAGGTTCTTTCAGAGTGTAGAAGTTGTTTTACCTTCAGCAAGTAGGGAGAAAACATTATAAAACCACTGCATATGTATTTGCAGGAATATATGGCGCTTCAGATACTCAACTTTTAGTTCTTGGATGGACTTCTGATTGCTTACAGAGATGTAACTTCTTTTCATTTCGTAGGCCAGTCAGGTGCATCACCTGTGCAAGCCTTCAGGCCAATCTGGTTCACTGCTTTTTTTCTCATATTCCTTGTTATTTCTCTACTTATAAATTGGAATGTGTAATATTAGTGTACCTCCATCCACTACTAATTTCCATGTGCATTGCTATATTCTTATTCATGCAGTCAAATAGCAATAGTTTATGAATGTCCAAAAGATTAAATTTATAAAATTATTCCTGTTACGGAGTTTTGTAATGCTAATCATTGTGCTAAACGCAAACCTTCTGTGTGTAATGTCTGGTGGCTCTTATTTATGCCCTATTTATTTACTGAATTCTCTTCTGTCAGTTGTTTCATCATAATTTTTGCTATTAACTTATCCACAAAGATAACCACATTTTATATCTGAAGTTCAGAACAAAAATACCCCTTCAAAGTAGCAATAGTAAGAGTAACTCCAAAGTAAATGAGACATCAAAAATAGGGAAGGAAAAAGAAGAAAAAGGGGAGAGAGAAAGTAAACAATATAAAATAAACAACTCCATGTTTTCAGTTAGTGGGAACAGTTTTTTTAACTATTTTCAGTCTTCTATTGATAAACATAAGGACTTCAAACTACTGTCACATCTAAATTGTTGTTTTAATAGCAAAAGCTTCAATTAATAATTGTTTGTTAATCAACAAAGCCTTCACCAACATATTTGATGATAATTAATCCTCCTGAGTTAAGTTTTTGCATATCTTGACTCTGGTATTTTAATTTAGAAGATTTTTGTTTGAAAAGCAATAGTCTTCGAGAGGATAGAAAATTAGATGAAAGTGAATGCTTCTCTATACTGTTTTTTGGAGATATAAATGGAATTTATGAAAACTGCTATAAAAGGGATTGAAGAGCAAAGCCTTGACATGCAAAATTAGGAACAGTAGTTGTATCCGTAGGAATTCAGATGTTTCTATTGCACTCAGTACTTTCATTTTAGTTAATAAGGACTAAATAATGAAGTAAAGCATATGATTTTTAAAAATAAAAATGAAAATACTTTTAAATGATTCACTCATATTTTAGAGGAGAGAATTAAAATACACACAATAATCTTGGAAAAAGTAAAAGACCTCTGAGAAAATGAATATGGAATAGTGCAACTTACTATCCTGTCACAACCATAATCAGCAGAGATGTGAAGTAGGATCAAATGTCTAGATAGCATTCTGCAGAAGTGTTGCACTTAGTACAAAGCAAGTAAAATATGAATTGAGTATTCCATACTGCTGCTAAAATTTAATCATAGGAGTAGATGAAAAGACACATAGCCTGTGAAAAAAAGAATTTCTCTTTTCTGATCTGTTTGGGTATAGCCTCAGCTCTACTGTATTGTCCAGAACAATCAAGAAATGCTTGGATTGTTTGAAGAAATTCCAGGTAAAAAAGTTACAATCATTTTGGAAAACGTGTTGTGCCAAGAGAAGATTATCACGGGAAAGAAATGTTGCTGTATTTTTTAAATACCAAACAGGTTTACTGGTAGTGGTGTGGACTCTTCAATATCTTGGATTATAAGATTATAGTAAACTTGACAAACTTCTGTCAACTGTGACATGTTTAGACATGACAATCTTTTTGCCTTGAAGAAAGAAGAACATTCAATAATATCTCACAAACTGTCACTAAGTATCTTTCTATGAAAAGGTTGCCTGCAGATACTGACACAGATAAAAAAAAAAAAAAAATCTAACCTTTTGTATGAGGACTCAAAGTTTTTTATCATTCACTTTTTACAAGTCATTGAATATATCTTTTAGAATTAAGTACATCCTCTCTTTAAGTTTTATGAGTTCATCTGATTTACTCTTCTGCTGGACTACTGTGGTGTGCCAAATCTCATGACTATGCATAACCAAAATCAGTCCCCCTCATTTAGACACTTAACATAATGCACAGAGTGATATATGAAAAATCTTAGTGTTTAAAGAAATTCCACTTATTGAAAGTGAATGCCAGTACTATTATTTGTGGGCAAATTGTTTTGTGTATTTGTTTACTGTGGTTTTGGGTTTTTTTCTGTTTGTTTTCTGACAGAACACTGAAACAAAAATAAATTAATTGCATGGGGAAATTTATGAACTGAAACTAACTATTTTGAGTCTGAGTCCTTAAAGGCAAGATCTTAAATCTCCATCAAGTAAATGTTACAGTAAAATAAATTTATCCACAGTATTCATAAAAAAGAAGCCTAAGTGATGAAGCCTAATGAAAACTTTTGTATTTAGTTCATCAAACTGTAACTCTTGAACTATGTGAAATTTAATGTGTTCCTTTCTGTGCACAAGCTTTGTTGTTATCCCCCCTAACTATCCCACTGGATGTCATATTTCTCATAACATTATCTTAAAAATATTGTGGAAAATATAATGAAGTTTCTTGCTTCCAGATAGTGAATTAGATACAAAATAAAAACTTAAAACCATTTTGTATGGTTCCCTAAGTAATGGCTAGTGCCATTTCTCTCACCACCATGAAAGCTGAAAAGTTGATTTTTCTTCAGGTGATACTGTTTTCATGACAGGCTTCAAACATTACTAAAACTGAGAGTTGAAATAAGACCTTTTTATGTGTAAGACTCAATCCTCTCATAGTGCAAGAGTACACATCATTAAGAGTGTAATGCATAGAATGAAACATGATTGTCTAATAAGGGAGATTTCTGTCTGAAGTGTCCCATTCCTTTTGTAGTTGTGACTGGAAACGTAGCAAAAAAGAGGCAGTGAGTAACTAGGGAAGGAAGGAATGTGAGTTATCTTATGAATTCTAATATAAGAGGCTTACTTCAGAAGGAGAAATTCATTGGAAGCTTTCTTTCCAAATTTTGGCGATTAAGAAATAATACAGATGTTTCTTAAATCTTTGGTCTGCTGTTGCAATTAATTCCTTTAGGGATGACGCAAAAACATTTTGAAAAGATCAGTAAAAAAAAAAATAAAGATACAAAAACCTGAAAACATTGTGAGAATTGTGAGATCAATTAATCTCAAATGAAATTTTGAAAGTACCCTTTTTTTCTTCCCCCCCCCCCATCTAAGTGTTCTTTTACAACAGATATGTGTCTGGGCATATGTTATTTTGCAAGGTGAAGTCAAATAACATCTCTCTTCTGGGGCTTGTTTTTCCCTCTTGGCTTTTTGTGTAGTCTAAACAGAGCCACCCATGATTATTGTGCTGTAGGAAAAGCTCAGTATACTTCAGGATCTTTACTTACCTTGACTTTTTATGTAAGCATATGAAAACAGAAGTCGAAAAAAACCAACCCAATCCAACAGATGGTTTGTGCATTCTGCTACAAGCAGATGATTGATTCACGCTCTAGCGTATGCATTGTCTGCTAAAAGTTTTCAATAAAGTATGATTATGGCCTAAATTGCTTAGAAAAATGTCAGTCTTTTTTTAAAAATCATGTTAGATGGTGAGAAGTCTACATATTTCAACATATGTACAGTTGTATGCTTCTGCAATATAAAGAATATAGATATTTGATATTTAGATATAGTAAGACAAATCAGAAAAATGCTAATTTGTGGAAGTGTTCCTACCTCTCTTTGCAAATGTCATGTTTTGGCTATCTATTGCAAACTTTGCTGTCAGGGCCACAACACTGTAATGAAACTTTTCTCTCTGTATGTTCGAGCATATGAAACAACAAGTAGATGGGTCTCACTTTCCTCACTGATTTGTATTGATTTTTTTAATATATATTTTTCATTATTTAGTCCGAAATTTCCTGGAGAATACACAGATAGTAATACTGGCTTTTTTATCTTTTGAAAAAACCCGCTACATTGGAGGAGAATGTGATGGAACACGGAGACTTGCAATTCCCTTTTGTGTGCAGGGGAAATTTAATTTATCTAAGATTCCTTTCCATTACCATAAAAGGCAATCATTCTGTTGGAAAACAAAATCTAGCATTATATCAGAGTAAGCAGCAGATATAATTACTCTCTTTCCACTTTTGTAACAGTTTTTCTCTTCAGGAACAGAGCTTTGTCTAAAAATGTCTAAAAACATGCACCAAACAAACACAAACTTTATGTCATGTAGAGTAGGCAATTTTAAGAATATCAAAACTCAATCTAAAGCTGACATAATTTAAAAATAAATTATCTATCAAAACCAGGTATTCCTAATGACTATTCACGTAAATGTATTGCATGCCTTGTCTTTGCTATGTGGTACTTCAGAAAATCTTGCAAGGTTATGCATATTTTTGCCATAACCTTTGTCTTCTAATCCCTAATTTCCTTTGTCTCATGCTCATTCATATAAGAATGTCTGATTGCACTAAATGATTATACTAAAATGGTCCATGTAGCAAATTTCTTTAGGCTTGTTTGAAAATTAATGGAAGCCAAAGTGTGTTAAAAGTAGGAATAAATAATCCTTGTGTGTAAAATTTGATCATTCGATTCTAATTCAATCCACTGTGAATGGAAGGGTCAGTCAAAAAAAATCTGATGCTTCTTTTCTGTACACAAAGCAGGGATTAACATGACTTTTCCATGAAAATATTTTTGTGATAAAATACTGTTTTATAAAAAATGGTGGGAAGGTGTTGTTCCACTGATATAATTTGTTGATTAAAATAAATAATTAAGATTTTCAGAGTTACTGAAACTTCCTATATGGCATATGAAAAAAAAAATCCCAGTCTCGTTAGGAAAAAAAATCACAGATCATAATTAGATAGCTAAAAAGCCAAAAGAGTATGACAAGAACTGGTACTAAATTATTCAAATTATATGTTGGATTGAGCTGATAAGGATTTTTGTTTTGTAATTTTTGCATTCTGGTTCATGAAATCATCAAGTTCTGATTGCATTGCTAGAATTATGGAAATTATTTATCTCAAAATCTCATCAAATGGTTCAAGAGATGATTTCAAATTTAATGGATGAATAAGGAAAATATATTTTATTATTAATTCTCACAGATCACATATGGTCACAGATCATATTTTGGGGAGTTTGGCCACCACATGAAAGCTTTAAAAACGTATACTTTTTTCTGAGCACATATGTTCTTCCCTGTGAATGGTTCTCTGGCTTAAGTAATCTTTTGGGTTTCAGAGTCTCCTATGTTTATGTAGACTTGCTATATAATTGAGAACGGATAAAGGTTTCAATAACAGTAATAAGTTTTAGATGGATGAACTTCACGCTACTCCATGCCTTTTGAAGAAAATATGCTAAATAATCTAATATGCTAAATTAGTCTTATATTAAAGTTTATAATTTACTCTCAGCATAATATTTCAGTCTTATTTTCCATTACTGCTGATAACTACTCAGTAAGATGTAGTGTCAAAAGGAAATGAGCCATAGCGATCTTACAGATAAGAAATAATATATTTGTTAAAAGCATAATAGGGGCAAAAAAAAAAGCAGTATTATTCTTCTGCTAAACCTTTTGTCACATGCTATGCATTGTCCCTGCTTTATGACCTTTTCAAATGGCATTTAATTTTAATACTCCACATTGTATTGGAAACTACTTTCTGAGATAAAAGCAACATTACTTAGGGTTTATAATTAGAAAAATTAGGAGAAATGGCATACAAATCAGAGGAACTAGATTTTTAGTAAACCTCCTCCAACTACTGTAACTGTTCTTACTCTTACTTTTGTGTATTGGATTACTAGGTCAAAAATAATTTAACGACTTTTCCAAATTTTCTTTGCTGAAACTCTAAGCTTTGTTGAGCCTCTTTCAGCCTTGTTTTTCAGGTGATACATTAGTTTCTTCAATTTAATTTTACTCATCTAACAGAAAGACACCTAGTTCCATAGTCATCCAGCCAACATAATGTACTTGGTGTTTGAATATAGCTTGTCTTAAAAAAGAAGATATGCATATTCTGCATGAGATGAGTTCTCTGTGTGATAGAGGGAAGCAGGATCACAGTTCTTGAGTGAGATCATTATTGAGGTAGAGCATTTCAATGCGTTTTAGCTATTTAAATTTAGATTACGCATTTTGGTGTACCTTCTATATTCTATAGAAAGTGGAGAAAAAGACATACTTTAAGCCATGGTTCAGCTGACATACATCAGATGTCTACAGTAATATGGATTGGATTGTGCTTAAGAAGTGCTTAGGTTTCTGTACTACCCATTCTACATTTCCATAAAGATTGTCTATGAATAGAATAATGAAGAATAAATTGGGGCAAGGCAGAATCTGAGTTTTACTCTTCTAATGAGCTTAAATTTCTGAGAAGGCAGCCCAAGCTTGACAATCTTAACCTAAAATGATAAAAAGAATGAATGAAAAGAGAATAAATATTCCTTTAAAGGTAGAAATAAAGAATAATTTTTAGCTGCTCTCTTTCATATATAGATGGAGTTACTTCAAATTACCTCTAATACTCTATAAAGAAGACATTAGGATAAAAAGGTAGTACATTAGTAACTCATGAGGTTCTAAAGAGATACAAAACAAGAATTGCACAGTGCTGCTAAAGAAAATTATATAAACTACTTTGTAAGAAAATTTTACAAATTAGAAAAACAAATGCAAAATGAAAATTTCAGAAGTGAAGTTACTCTTGCAATTGAAAATGTTAATTTCAGTCCAAAGCACATATTTTTCACCTGTAGAGAATAAAATCTGCAACTTTTTGACATTAATGAACCACCTGCTGAATCAACTATTCAAATTATTTTCAAATGTACTTAAGAGCTGTATATAAGAATTTCATACAGAGATACTGTTCAGAGATAGTGGATGAAAATTTTTGAATTCAAAAAAAATTTATTCAGATTGAGGCTCAACTTTACTGAGTTCCTGAGCTATTGACAGTGCTATTGGTATTGAATAAAATCTCTTTGATGTCTGGTGACTAGTAGTTCCTGATCAAATTTTGAGATTAGCCAAGACAAAATAATTGAAAGTTTTGAAAGAAAATTTGTAACAATTTAATTTTATTTGATCCCAGTGGTTATTTTTCTTTTTCTTTTTTTTCTGTTATGCATTGACCAAAAATAATTATCCCATGAGAAAGGAGTATCAGAAAAGCATATCCATAAAGCAGCAATGGAAAAAAATCTGCATTTTTTTACTTTTTGGTAGATACATTTGCTGTCTTTTAAACAGAAATTATCGCAAGCTCAACTCTTGTCTTAATATTTCATAACCTTCAGCCTTATAAAACTTTAACTCACATATAAAATTTTTATAGATAGCAGAAGATGCTGAATAAGAATGTTTTGAAAGGGGTTCTTTCGCACAAAGAAAAAAGCAATGAAGTAATTGTGAATATTTCATGTTGTAAGAACTAGCTTCAATGTCAACCTTCATTTATTTGAGAAAAAAATTCCACCAAAAGGTTAGTTATTACCTTTGGAAAAGGTTACTTTATTAATACCAAGAAGGGAACCATATGAAATGTTTGCAAGCCTTTGTGTTTTTAGTCTGTCTGTTTCTGATGTCAATTAAAAATATCATCACTCATGGAAAAGTGCATTTTGAAATAAACATTGGCAAAAGCTTTATCCTTCAGAAAGTATATTAAAGGAAAACAAATAAGGGAGAAATGATTGATATGTATTTCAGATTGAAGTCTACAAGCCCCATTTTATTGTAGGAGTTAAACAGTAACATTTGGATTTTCAGTTCTGACTGACTATACCATTTTGCTTGGCTTCATTGGTTCCTCTAATATTAGAAACAGAAGTAATGAATGATGACAACAGAATTTAAGAAAGTCCACCTAAAGAATCATGCCTGAGATCAAGAGTATTTGATCACAGCTGGATGGGGTCGTCCATTTATGCCAAGTTCTTCCAGCCACAAGTAGATTGCTTAAAGCTATATGTGGTGGCACTATATTAATAAATTATTGGCTAACTAGTATGATTGATGGGTATCCAATGTTATTGTGTTTCCTATCCTGAACTCAGAAATAGCTTCAAGGACTGAAATGAGGGACATTTTGGTTTGAGCTGTCATTTCTTTTCTTCCTTTCCATGCCCCAGTTGCTGTGTAGTTTACAGCACTGTCAAATATGGGTCACCTTATCACTGACTACACAAGTTGTGACAAGCATTAATGTGAAGGAGAGTTTTATTCAGAATAAAGGAAACAGCTTCTCAAATTATCTTTTCTTCTTCTTTTCTCTCACCCTTTTTTCCTCCTGTTTTTTCTTCTCATTCCTCAGCATTGAGCTGTATTGCTGTCATAGCCCTATGAAAATACTACTTAGCAAACTGCAAACATAATAAAATTGCTGGTCATGACAAATAACTCAAGTCAGTCTTTCCTATTAAGTCCATGTAATGGCTGCAGTATGTACTGTGCTGTACTGAGGAATTGTAGTATAGCCTCTGCAGGAACTAACCTACCAATTTTTAACCAGAAGTAAATCAGACAACAATGAATTGTCTTCTTCTTCAAGAGTATTCATAAAGTCTCTACTGTGCATTTTCTGTGGAGGCAAAAGTTTCCCAGATTTCTGAAACCTTGTGCAGATTCTGTGTACTAGTTTTTCTTTTATCAGGTTTTGTTCCCAACTTCATTGCATGCAAATTTCCATGGGGACTTTGAGAAGGTTTGGTTCAATAAAATGATATAAAATTGACTCTTCATTTTACATCTGGAAAGCGTGGACTTTAGAGACATTACCAATAACTGACAGGTATAAGATGCTCACCAAGGTGCCTGTGCCCTATCATCTTAAATGTATGGTATCTGATTTAAGACATGGTTATGAGAAATATTTGTTTTGAATAATATGACTGTGGTGGTACATTATGCATTCTAGATCACATATAGGCACATACACAAACAGATGAATTTTCCATTCCCACAGAATAAAGATAGTGAAAGTCTCTCAAAATGAAACTGTGCCTATATTTCAAAATATTAAGAAAAGAATGGTCATTATTATGAGAATGCTAAAAGAGGATTAAAATTAAATTACTGTCATATCACCTTTTTGAGAAGTTAAAGACAAAAACTCACTGTCAGATCAAAGATTCCAACATCTGACTTAGTAAGTGGCTGCTAAGCCTATATTAACATAAGGAAAGAGGATCAAATGGTATTCTGTATTTATTAAGAAAACAAAATTATTGACAATAAATCCAGAGTTATTGTCTAAGTGGTGATAACCAAATTTTAGCCAATTTAGAGCGTATTGTTTCCCATATGTGGTGATTGTTCTCCAGTCTACTTGGTTCTGCAGTTATCAACACTGAATTTAATCTATTTTGGTGATGTTCAAATGTATTACTCAGTCATTTAGAAGCATGAGATCTTTCTTATGCTTCTATGATCTGGTTAGATGTGATTATCTTTAATAATTCAAATAAAATATTTGATATACTCATTTTTCTTGGGTAAATAATTAACAACAAACCCAGCACACAGATTATTCAGGGATGTTTCTATGGAGATCTCGTCAGTATGAAAAATGACCCTTTGTTTAAATTCTTTTCAATTTCAATCTTTTAGCTGATAATTAATTCATTAAAGATCTTCTTCTTCCTTTAAAACAGGATAGGTTCTTTCAAAGGTGCTGAGGAGATGACTTAACCTCAGTTTTATTGAAAAAAAGAATATATTGTCCATATCATGTTCATATAATTGCTGATCCCTTTACATACTAAATCTTGTAAGCTCAGGGTTTCTTCCTTGTAACCCAGTTTGAAACTAACTTATGTATTCATGTGTATATGAATCATGATTCTTATTTTATTTTATGCTAATTTCCTTGTAATAGAGGTAAGACAATGGACGTTTTCTTGCAGTTGATGTCACACTAATAGCATCTGCCCATTATTCTGATAATGTTTTTCTGATTTCAGAAATGGCTTAAACCACAGCAGATTGCTGTATATTTCACAGATTTGTGGATGAACAGCGAATTATCCAGACAATTTATTGTTTTTTATTTCATAAATCCTTTTTCTTAGCAATTTCATTTTGTGACTACTTGTCAAATTTTGTTTCCAGTGAAAAGAAGACATCTGGTCAGAGAACCTACAGGTGTCCCTCTGTGACTGAACTCTATTGTAAATAGCAAATTAGAAAAGATACATGAAAAAAAAACCAAAACAAAACTGAATGAAGCATAGGGCTTTTAATTTTTTTAAAACCTTGAAATTTGCATATTTTTATGCAGCTTCCTTCCAGGTATGATTCATTCTTTCACTGTGTGATACTGCAATATTTCTGCTATCCATTTCTTGTTCTTTGCTAGAGCTATCATCTTCATTTCAAGAGAGTCAAAAAAAAAAACCAAAAAGCAACAGGCATCTAAGAATATGAAACTAAAAGATTGTTCGATTTTAGAGCTGTCATTCTGTCAAGCTTTTTGAAAAATGCATCAAAAAATATGAGTTCATTATAACAGAAAAATAGAATGGGAAGTAATTATTTCCTCTTTTTTTTCTATCATTTTCTATAATTTTTCAGTATGCAAGGCAAAGTTAGAGATAAAAACTTAATTTTTAATAAAAATAATCCAAATATTAATTTTTTGTATTATAAATGCATAATTATGAAAGGAATTAGATTTAATTTCTGTTATCAGATGTTTAGTAATGACTGTTTAAAGCTCAGCAAAGAGCCTTCTGGCTTTGTGAGTACAAGGAGATAATGTGACATCTCCCACAGAGATCATTTGATGCTCAGTGAAGCTCATTTGAGCTACTTAAGTTTCACCCTTTATTTGGGAAAAGGATTAGCTTCCTCATTACATTTCTCATATACAACAAAGGATCTTTGAGAGGGAAGAGCAGAAGGAAGGAAAACAGGAGTCATTTAAATGCTTTTAAAATGTCCTTAGCATTTGGTTATTCTCTGCATGAAAGTCCTACTGAAGTGTACTATTGACTGAGATAAAAGTCAAAGTTCAGGAGAGAGTCCAAGGCCAGGACATACATCAGAACATTTGCATGCCTGTTCCTGATTAGGTTGGGTGTCTAAACTCTCTGGGTTCTGAGACTTTTGGTTGGTTGGTTTTTATTTATTTAATTTCTAAGTCACTTAGCAGAAAGTAATCTGCTTTAATGCTGGAATTCTGATCAATACTACTATGTAACCATGTTACCTATTGAGAATTCTGGAAGAATTGTGATAATGCAGAAAAATAGTATGAGAAAGACTTTCTCAATTTTGAAGATATCAGTTCAAGTAGTTGGTTTATTAAACTTTCCGTGTCTATGTTTGTACACAAATATATAAAATTGCAGAATTACAAGAACTTGAAATATGATGGTGAATTATGCTGCTAATGAATTCTGTGCCCAAAATTTTCCTGTGAAAATTTTAGGCAAAAAGAAGTCAAAAATCATTCTTCAATAAATGCAGTCACCTACATTGTAATTTTATTTCCTTTTTTAGCAAAATTTGAGCATATCTCTGAATCATTTGTGAAGGATTGTCTTTATTCTTTAAAGGGTTTAAAAAAAAAATTATTTGTGCTGACTAAAGGATTATAAGGTTTTAATGAATTTAATAAGCTAGATTAAAAGCATAATTAGGGAATTATGTAATCACACCTCATTTCCTACTCACTTTTAAATGCCCCTACTAGGAAAAATTCAAAGTAACTTACAGCAAACAGCTAACATGAAGCACAGGCAAATCTTGTTAACACAAATATTTTTTGGGTTAGTTTTATTCAGATATGTGTCATATAGATACGCACATACATATGTGTCTCTATGATCAAAATATATCTTTTTGTTTAGTGGAAACTGTGTATGGGAAAGAAGCTTGGATGTTGTTTCAGTAACCATTCACTTCTGGACAGTAACAGTCGTTCCTCCCCCACCATAGAGGGCTGAAAGACTGAGGAAGGGGAGATTAAATAACCCCATCCTGTCCTGTAGAGAATACCAGAAAAGTTCAAGCATATCCCTTGATGCACAACTAAAAGAAAACAAAGAAGTTTTAGTAAAAAATATTTTTTAAAACTTTGCAGTACAATAGTACTGTAAATTATTTCTATAATTGATAAAATACTATGACATTCAGTGCAAAAATTCCCATGAGCCTCATAGACTTTGAATGAAGAACTCATCACTAGAAAGCCCTAGTTATTTCAAAATAGAGCATGTGTGGTTATTTCAAAATAAATTCACTGTGTTAAAATTTTATTTTAAGAATAAGACATATATATATAAAATATTAGAAAATGTGGGTTTTTTTTGTTGTTGTGCAGTACTTGATATCAATATGTTTTACAGAATATATGAAAATACTTTAAAATATATCATTAAGAAATTATGACCTTTTTAATAATTGTGATTTAAATTAAATAATAAATAAAAATATTTGGAAATAACATGCCTGTTGTTTTGACTCTCACGAAGATACTATTGTATAAACTTATGCCAGCCCTGCAATGCTATTGAAAGTATAATCTTGACTTTAATCTAAAAAACATTATGCTACCTCTATGATAGTTCAAGTTTTAAAATTGTTCTTAATTATGTTATTGATTCTAAATTAACTGGAGAAATTTAAATAAGAATGTATTTGCTTTCCTTAATGAGATCCTTCATGAACAGTATCTTCATTACAGTTGCTCCTCAATACATAGGAAAAAACTAACACTGAAGGATCTATGATTCCTTCTAAGTAAGATTATTACAAAACAGCGACAATGTTTTCATTCTTGAAAATTTTATTTGCAGCTTTTGACTACTGAACCAAGCAGAATTGAAGAAGCTAGTCCTCTTCCTTCATAGGAGCTTTACACAACAGTAGAGTTAAAAAAGGGAACAAATAATTGAGAGTTTAACTTTTTAAATAGCTACTAAAGTTCAGAATGCCTTGCAAACAAAACCGGAATAAGGAGACACCAGAAAGGTCTCATAAAGATGCCAGTTGGAGTCCTTATTCTATAAAGTATTTCCAGCTGTTTAAAGTTATCAGTGTTGTCAATAACTAAGGTAAAATGTGTGTGTGGGTGTGTGGGTGTGTGGGTGGGTGTGTGTGTTGAAGGAGCAAAAGCATTGTTGGTTTTCTCCATACTTCTAAATAGGGAAGTGAGTGCAAAAGATGTTCCCCTCGTATCTATCTCTGCACTGTTCACAAAAGAGCCCATAATGGTCCTTAGCCTTGCCTAAGCCTGGCTTTAGGCATCTAGTTGAGGCATAAAAGTGAGGAATACAAGAATACAAGAACTTGCCATAGTGGTACTAGAAAAAAGAAAAGTATTTCTGGGTAATCTGGCTCATTTTCAGTCCATTACAGCAGCTAACTCAGTGTGATAAGTGGAGCCTCTCCTCATTATCACCTTCAGCTTTGTGACTCCTTCAAAGGGAGGCAAGAGAAAAATAAGGGAACATATGGTAGTGCTGTAAAAGGTATGGAATCAGTCTCTATAGAGGTCAGGGGAGACTGAGAAATTGCTCCCAGCAGACACCTCCTAGTCTATTTGCTCTAAGCAATTGCTCTCAGGTCAGTGTTAGGCCATGAAATGTGGAATCCAGCTTGAAGGAAGCATAGATGCATACTTTCATGAGTCCAAGATTATTCTATTAAATTAGATTTGCTGTGGAATTAAATTTCTTGTAGTCTTCTCTTGTCATCTTTCCTATGTTCTACCTTCACATGAGCCTATGACATGAACATTAAAGGAAGATGCAAATAGAATTCAATATCAGGCTGATGAAGTGACATTTAGAAACAGCTTTGTTTTTATTACAGACAAAAATCCAAATAGGTATAGATTTTTACATTCTAAGACCTTAAATCTCCTGCCCTTTAATGAGACTGTTACTGTCACTGATTGTTGCAATTTCAAATACCATTTTGAAAAATGTTTTTAGAAACTCAGAAACAATCATGTATTTTTCTACTAATTGAACTAAACAAATTTGGTGTGTCAGCCACATTTAATTGAGTGTGTTCTGCATGTGTACAGGTTCAATACTGCAAAGCTGTCATCCATTAAGATGCTTTTTCTTAGCATATTATCAGGATAAACTGAGTCAGTGTGCCTAAAATAAACAGGAAGGAAAATTTAAAAGCAAATTTATGTCCTCATGCACGAGCATAAGTAAAGCATTCCAAGGAACAGCACTCTAAAAAAAGCACTCTTTGGAGAGGTACTGAAATGTTGCAATGGTTAATTCTTGTTTAACAATGGACTGGCAAAAAAAAGTATTTCTAAACTGAACAGCAGGCCTGTGAACACCTAAATGTTACTGAGTTAATAAGTCTAAAGTAAATCTAAACTGGCACATATTGGAAATCCTTGAATTAGGGCTGTCCATTCATGTCTTAAAATTTTTTATGCATAGATTGAAGCGAATGAACTCTCCCTTCCATTTTACTGTGTTGTTTGCCTTAAGGATTGTTGATCAATCCATCAATCAAGTATTATAGATATCCCCTCAGAATAAAATTTGTAGTTACACTTGTTATCCTTAGGCATTAAGCTAGAATTGCACACAGTTGTACTTAGGCAGCTAAATGTCAACATGTCAGTCAGACATTGATCCACCTAAGTCTCTTCAAACATCTCTACTAAGACACTTCTGAAATAGCATTGCTAAGATTTCATTGAAGAGAATAAAATGCTTAAATTTTTATCACTATTCTTTTATTTCATGTGATTTTTTTAGAGCAGGAGAATGTACATTACGATTCTGACACAGGGAATATACTTCAGAAATACTCATTTGTTTATCACTCCCATGAAGTGATGCATGGGAAATCATAATATTGTCATGTGCTTGTGATACAAGACAGCTGATAGTTTGTGTGCCACCGTCTACCAGCTATATACAAATAACTGCTGAGGATGACAGCTGTGCTACTCCCACCTAGCAGCTTTGGTGGGACCCTCTCTGCTTCAACAGAATGTCTTAAAGAACATTCATGACATGTGAGCAGTTAGGAGAGTATTTGTCCATTGACTACCCTGTCTGGCTTTTTGAGCCTTAAGCAGTGTCCGAAGTTAGTGAAGTCAGGAATTCCTTTTTGCAGGCTTTAAACAAATCCAAAACTCAGAGCTTATATTTCATTATTTATAATTCCTGTTGCATAGCTGGATGTATGTACTTATCCACAGAAATGCTGTTGGATTTTTCTAATTTTATTGAATATATTATAAAAATGAGCAGTAGCAATGTAATTATTGAACTAAAGACATATTTAAAAAATAATGGCTTGGTTTGCATTTAACAGTCAAAACAATGCCTGCTTCAGTTCCTTCTTCATGCAATTTTAAATCTTGCTACTGTCTTTTCAGGAACAATAAAATTTTACTTGCAACTTCTGACCACTGAACCAAACAGAATTGGAAAGCCAGTCATTTTACTTTACTTCAGTTCCTGTGATGTAGACATTTGAATGTGGTCAAGCAATTAAGCACACGTTGTTAAAAGAAAAGCCAAATAACACATTCAGAGACCTCATAATATCCTTGCTAAAGGAAATGTCAGTAACTGTCCAGATGAATACTGCTCTAAGCTTCACTAACAGCTGAGTTAGTTCCCTCTGTGTAGATATCTAGTGCCATTTGACATGCCTTAAGATGTCTGAGATATGTTCAATGGGGTTGAAAAGAACTGCACTGGATCTAGAGGAGACTGGTTCTTTATCTGATGCCATCTGAAGACCTGACAAGACATGTGAGAGCACCTTAGATTGCTTCAAGATTCTGGAATGTGGCAGCTGTGCTGATATAACATAAAGAGTGCCACAGTCAAGGCATTAAGACTTTTGTCAGTAAGAAGTAATAATTTTAAATATACAGATTTGTTTTGTGTTTACTTGGTGAACAAGTGTACTACAGAAAAGATAATTTCATAAACCCACATGTAATATTACACATTTTACTAATTTCTCAATTTTAAAACAGCATAATAGTGTGATAATTGAAGTTACAAAATACTCATTTTTTACTTAATATACACATACAGCAGCTTTTGTTTCTAATATTAAAAACAAACAAAAGAGCCCAACATATCAAAGAGGAGATAGACTGTACTCTAATTTGGTTTTGACTATTGTAGTTTATTTTCTGGAAAAAAAATCCCACAGTTATGAGCCACATCATACTGTGATTTATGATGACATAGCACAACTAGAGTATTGAAAAAACAATGTTCCAATAGAGGAATAAAAGTTGTTAATTCTGGTCATGCAAAGAAAAAAAAACTTACTAAAGATATTTAAGATTCATATATCACATCTTTCCATTTAGTTCTTTCTCTCCTATATTCTAAAATAGAGAACAGACACATTATTAATTTTTGCTGTGTTTCTTTACATAAGTTCTTCACTTAAATTGGTCCCTCCATTCCAAAGTTATTCATGTTATATATTCACTTCAGATGCCTTGAAATTTCAAATCTAGGGAACAATTTTTGTAGACTATTTCACTTTCAAGAGACACTCTACTACAAAGGTTTATTTAATGGGGTAATCATTGACTATTTTGCTTGAAAGAATTGTCTCTTACTTCAGGAGTTTGAAAGCAGCAAAAACGTGATGGATTTATAGCAAATCAGGAGGGGATCATTGTATAGGCTTAAGAAATGTGGAGCACATAGACAGAATTTCACTGAGTTACTTTTACTCTCAACAAATAAACACTGATCTTATAAGATTGTGATCAAGAGATAAAACCTATCTTCCTATCACCAGTATTTGAATAAATCATGTCTAACCAATCTCTTTGTTAGATTGACTTTCTCAATTGATTAAAACCCATGAAAGATTTTGGCACTTAAGGTAACTGATAAATGAACTATTGATACATGATGTAGGTGTAATCTGCCTCTGGTAAGTGTTCAACTGCTTTAAAATCAATCACAGGATAGTTATTAAAGACTTCTTGTTATCTACAAGGGCATTTATTACAGTTATGTTCGGAATCTAGTTTCATCCATTATTCTAATAGCTTGAATAATAAAATAAAAATTAATACAATATGCAGGTGAAAGACAAAAGAGATTAAAAAAGTATTTCAAATATAGAAGTCTGATCTCCCATTGATTTTAAACCATTTGGAGGGAAAAAAGAATAAAAAAAGGAGAAATCTAGATTTTGAAACACAAGTCTCACACACTCAAGCAAATTACCCAAGGGTACTGTTTTACTAATGACAAATGTGTATATCCCACAACAAATTCAAGGTAATTTGTAGTAACATATTTCTCTTGCAACAGTGATAAGCTATCCCACATTTCTACTGTCTGTGGCTAAGAATTGAAATTTTTGTCAGCTGACCAAAAATTCACTGTCTTTTGGGAGTGTGTTTAGCCTGAGATATAAATACTGAAAACGATTATTACAGATACCTCTAAATCTCATGCACTAAGCAGTTTTGAGTTTTGAGAATTATCCAGATATCTTTTAGCAATTTTCTAGGTTTGTGTAATTCTTACTAGGCAAATGGTTAATTAACAAAAAAAAAAAAAAAATTTAATATTTAAATCACTTTTATTTTAGCTTTTTGTCCACTGTGTCAGAAACATATCTCTTCCCAGTACAGTTTATACAATGAGCATTTCTCGTGTCTCTTGGTCTGCCAAATGCATCCAAATGATGAGCACTGTTCAGCAGAACCCCTCTGACTCACCCTGAGGAATGCACCCTCATGTAATTTACAGAGTGCACCAGGAAGACCAGGAATAAGAGTGTCACCCCTGCCGCCCATGTTCTGAATTTATCAGACTATTTACTGTGCAGTTGAACTAATCTGCCTTGTGTTCCTAAGTGATGTGTGTGCACAAATGCTGTCTGCATACCAGTGCTATCTGAGAGACACAAAGTGCTCGGCCTTCCCCAGGAAGCTGATGCCAGGTCTCCTAAGCGACCTGCTATGACTTGTTTACTCTTCCTGTGCCTTCCATTAGCCTTCATGACCTGCTGTCCAAGGACACTGAGTGGTGTAGCTCTGAAGTGGCACCTCCTGGTGCACAGCTAATGTGCATGCACATCTCCTGAGTAATCTCAGGTCAATTCAGAATTGTTCTGCTTACTGACAGTATCATTGTACAAAGAAATGCACTGCAGCAGTACTGCATGTGAGAAAATAAAGAAACGAGATTGGCAGAACAAATTAGTATCTTACTGTAGCTTCTTTTGAGACCACAATAGCAGTCTCCCGCTGGTGTGTCTTTTCTCATCTCTAAATCTCAAGTCACACTATGTGCTAGTTCAGTAATTTGGTGCTGTGAACATTTCACAAGTTATTTGCAGGTGTCAAACTCACAGCTGTCATTTTTTTTATGAGCCATCATCCCTTCTGATAGGTCAGCATCTGTCCTGCAGGCTCACCTTTCTCCCTGCCTGCCTGTCTGCTTCTAAGGATTGCATGTAGCCACTCAGTTGTCCTTTTCAGTAACTCAAGGTTTCTACGTGCACTTGCCATTAACTGCAGGAAAAGAAGGAAAAGCTCACCTTACTGAGCAGGACCCCAGACACTGGAAGGGAAAAAGTGGTAGAAAAATATGTGGTATTGTTATTGCCAAGTTAAGATACTTCCACATCGAAGCTCAAGAAAAGAAAATTAATCCTCCCACAGAAACTGTAGTCGTAAGACTATCCTCTCTTCCAGTTTAGGGTGCAGTTCTGCAATATGCATGTGTGTATATGTACACACAAGAGATATTTGTGCAGTGCAAGTGCAGTGCAAACCGTCTTGGCAAAAATTGCTGTCTACATCTGGATAAGGTCTGCACTGTTATGAATTTTTTATAAAGAAGGAAAAAGGAAACCTCGAATTACATGGTTTTTTTTCTTTAGGAGTTCAGAGTATTCTGACAAAGCTATTTACCACATAGTGAAAAACTTCTGCTGCAATTGTGACAGTAAATAAATTCCTCTGCTCGTCTGCTCTCTCATGCCATACAGACAGTGATGATAGAAGTTATTTTTCAAGAGTAAACTATTTTCGTACTTATATTTTCTTATTTATTTATATTTTTCAGCTTTAATAGAGTGTTATTATTTGTGTTTTTTTTTTTTTTTATTAATGCAGATTTCTGAAATATTTGCAAGAAGCAATCTTTTAACAAACATATAGGTCTCTACTTTTTAAGATGCAGCTAGATAGCAAAGTAAACAATCAATCTGTGGATCATCTGTTTTCTCAGTTCAGCATATTTTTCCAGTATTCAGCATGATTCCTGCCATAACAGAACTTGATGAACCAGTACTTCAAAGCCCTTCTATTTATTGTTATTTTGGCCACTGGTAAGTAGGCTATTGCAGCTAATGCTTAACTGTGGCCAAATCTATCAGAAGGAAATGACAGTCCATATAGTTTTATGTAGTCAGCAATGAATTTCACAGAAGCTTAAAGGTTTGGTTTTTTTCTGAAAACAAATCAATTGCAGCTAAGCAATCCTGTATTTTTGCTCTTGCTGTTGCTAGATCTACGTTGGATGATTGCCACTAGTTAAGAATGCACATGCCAACCAGAAACTGAGTTTCATGTAGCATAAATACAGTTTTGTTTTAAAAGAGATAATAATTTTATAGCTAGCTCATATTAACAAATGTAGATAGTAATAAGTAATTTATGCTGCTGCTTGTCCTCATCAAACTCATTACTGCAGAGTCTTTCATCCCTCTCCCTCATCAGAAATATGAAAAATTCTCCCAAAAGGCCATCTTCATATCTATTCCCTTTCCAACCCCCACAGCTGAAATTTTCATATAGAAAAGCAATGAGAACAAGCTCTCAGGACATGCAGTAAACAAGGTCTGGAAACAAGCTCCAGTTTTCAGTTGCCATTTTACTAAAAGTAGTGATTTCTCATGGTCAAAGCATAATTAAGTGCATGGAATTCCCTGTAAAAAAGCAAGAGAACTGGGGGAAGTAGAATGGGAAGAAAAAGATAAAATTTACAGAACATTTTTGTAGAACTGCCTTTTAATTCAAACAGAAAACAAACAATGGATTACCTTAAAATTTTCACCCTCCTTAATTTCAAGACTGGGTCCTCACAAATGGTTTTACTGCAAAAGTGTATCTCATATTTTTGGGAGAGGGGAGGTCAAGGACTGCTCCATAGGGAGGGGGAGCAGTGAGCAGAGGGTGACCACAACATGGACAATGATGGCGTACAGCCCTAAAGGAACTGAACACCACACACAGAGACCGGGGCTTGTCACTCAGTCTGTTGCCAACCCCAACACAGCAAACAAGGAACCACAGCCAGGGTGCTTCCAGGGATCAAGACTACAAGCAGACAAGGCCAGAGAGAGACCTGGAGACAACGCTTCAGTATAGACAGCAGTGGAGTTTTACTTCTGAAATTAATCCATTTCCTCTTTCATTATTTAAGATATGAACTATATTCATGTATGCCTGCAAAATCAACAATAACTCAGAAAACTTGAATCAAGCCTGTATGACCACCAGTCTCTCTAGACATTAGAAGGAAGAGTGCTGCCTTCCAGTTTTTATTTTCAAATGGAAACAGTCTTAAGTTACTTCTGGGTCCTTCAATTTTGGTGTAGTTTGAGACATTAAAAATATGCAGTCAAGATATATATATATATACAGGCATATAAAGGAGGTTAAACACATCCATGAATAATTCTGAGCAGGACTAAGAAACAAAGAAAACAATATTTTCAATATTAAGAAGAAATTTACTTTGCTGGCATCAGAACCTGGTAGTCAGGGCATACTGAAATACAGCAATCATATGGTGCATTTGTAAGTTTTCTTTCGCTGAAATGCTAAATGATCTGGTTTTAATTTGTGAGATGTTAATATTGAACTATAATTAGTACACAATAGATAGCATACATAGTAACAATATGCTTATTAAAAGTGAAATTCTTCATCAAATCCTTAAATTAATCTTTTAAAAAAGCCAAACAGAATGTTGGAGCATACATCGATGTCTAAGGAAAAGTTTACTTCTTCTAATAGTTCAAAAGGCCAGCTAAATATTTCTGACAAACTAGTCCCATTTTAATCCTATGAAAATATTAGAGAAGTTGATGCCATATGCACTATGAATTTAATAATTCAAAACCAAAGAGCTTAATGAAAGATAAGTTTTATCAACTCGAATTATCTTTCTTCAAAAGAAAAATGGATGCAGTTTTGTAACACACTAATAATACGTTTTGACATCTGTAAAGTTTTATATTAGTCTTTCATAAGATTCTAATTTAAAGAAAGTAGTTCGATATGGAGGTTTCTTTACCAGATAAATGAAGTGCAACTTGCATTGAGTTCATTAATTTTCTCTGCTCTAGACTTTCTGCTGTCAACATGCATAAATATATAATTATTTTCAAGATAATATATAAATTTATTGATGCCATCTGCAGATGATTCTGAAATTATAGAATCTTACACAATAATTACAAGTAGTATGGTCAGCATCCATGCTACTAATGCAAAGGGAATCTTTTGAATACAAGCTATTTCAAGATACCAATGTATATCTGCTAAGAATATAAAAATATATTCCTATGATAGGAAATAGCATCCTGGATGATAAAAAAAAATGTAAAGAGAGGATCAACAAATTTCGAATGCAAAAAGAAAAAAAGATTAATTAAGAAAATGTATGGCAATGGTAATGACATTACAAGAGCTCCACATGCTATACTGGTATGCATTCTAGAGAGACCATGGGTCTGAAAACCAAACAAAACAAAGGAAAAAACTTTAGAGAAAAAAAGGAAGAATGATCTGATAATTATGCATTAGAGAAAATTAATAAGCCAGGTAATATTTTCTTGACCGGAAGAGAGGATTTACAAAGAATTTGATCATGACCCAAGTATTTGTACACAGGAATGCATTTCTTGTGTAATCTAGTCTTTGTAAAGCAAAATCATCACTATGTGATTTCTGACTTTCTGGATTTCTTCCAGGGACATTAGCAACAGTTTGGACTCTAGAAAGCATTCAAGGAGACATAATCAAGGAGGCTGGTCTCAGTCATCTTGGAAACTCCTGAAAAATGTTCACAATAAATAAAGAAGCTGTAGATTAATATATATTTGGAAATAATAGTGGTTTTTTTCCATTTATTATTTTCTTTGCATATTGCGGCAACATTTCAGTTGTTTTGGTTTGAGTTTCGGATGCCAATGAATTCCATGTATATTGAAAGGAAGTAGTATCTCTAATCAAATAAATTGTATTAAGTGTGAAAAGAGCATATGTTTTTTTTTTCCCCTCCAACTCCCCCTGCTCCATATTTGCATTGTCACTGTTGATCTACAGTCTTTTATAGAGGAAGCCAGGAATTTCTTATGTAGACTCCCTTAAATAACATAACTACATTGACTGGTACAAGTATGGCCTCTGAGATTTATTAATATTATCAAGTTCTACTTTGTCTCCACAGAAACAATGAAATGTGGAAAGGGACAGAAGAAAAAATAGAATATAATTTACACTTATCTCTGATTCTCATTATACCTTAACTGAGAGACCATTTTTCTAATGAAAAGCATGGGTGTCAAGCCACTGTAAAGAATTTTGCTTCAGTGATTTTAGATAAATATTTAGCTAGGCTTTTTTGTTCTTACTTGGTTATCATTAACTTTGTGAAATACATGATTTAAATGAAAAGAAAGGATGATTCTATTTTTGAAACATTGTATTAATGTACAGGAGATTTAAGTTTAGATTTTGGCTTTACTTCACACCTTCAATGTAGTTTTGCAGACAAGTCACTTAATCTCAAAGCTTCCACATGAAGATATGATATAAAGATATAATAAGATATAAAGATATAATATAAAGATATCTTCATTTTTCTTTATATTAGGCTTGAAGGGTAGTATTTTTCTAATCACATGCAATATTAAACTCATTGAAATGTCTTTTTTTATTTGCCAAATATTGCAAAATATATAATTCTATAACTTTGTAAACTCTTTACATTTTGGTAAGCTTCCCTATAATCTAAAAATTAAAAATAAGAGAGGCAAAGAATTACTGTAAAAGAATAGTTGAATAAGAATTAAAAGAAATCTGTCTGATAGATCGTTCTTTTCATATCAGAGGATTTTCTTAGGATACAGCTATGAATGCTGATGTGTAGACACATTTAGGCATTCTTGTTTCTTCTAGAGCTGATCTGGTAAAACTTATTTTAAACACAGGAAGAACCTGAACCCATAGGATCATAGGATCACAGAATCATGGAATGATTTGGTTAGAAGGGAACTTAAGGATCCTTTGGTTCCAACCTCCCTGCCATAGCAGGAGCACCTTCCACATTCTGGGTTGCTCAGAGCCCCATTCAGCCTGGCCTGGGACATTTCTAGGGGTGAATAATGTAAATGGTGGCATTGTGATTTGTATGGACTACCAGTGAAAATGCTAATTATTCTGATAAAAGACTTAACACTGAGGAAATTAATTGTGCAGCCAAAGACTCTTCTCACCATAAAGTTATGTTTAAGTTACAATTAGTAATCTTTTATATATTTGTTTCTTTTATTATTCTTTTCAGCATATATTCTTTTCATGATTCTTTCCAACATATAAACAAATCAGCAAACTAAAATCTTCAAACATGACAGAAAAAAAGTGGCAAAAGTGAAAATGAAGTCTGTGGTTTAATATAACTGAAGGATACATAATTTTTAAGTGCTGTACATTGACCTGCTTTTTGTCTGTGTATTACATGCATTTGTCTAATTAATGTTTGCCCTAAACTAAAGAAAGAAAGAGAAGAAAAAAAACTGATGACACGTAAACTACTTATATTGGGGAAACAAGAGAGAGCAATAAGAGATCAACCAAAAGATACTGGAAGGATATTGGCAGTGGGGCAGATTCTTGAGGAATAAAGTAGTGCACTTGGATTAAGATCAATGCTTGCAAGGGTAGACTATTTATAACTCGTGTTCATCATTTAAATTGTCTTTTTTTGTTCGGGGATTATATTTTTTTTTTAAAAAAAAGGTATTTTTGGTTTATGGTTTTGGTTTAAAAACTTATTTTTAATCTAAGAAGACATTTCAATCAATGGGGAACACTGCTCAAACCTGACTTTCTCCAAAGAGCAGCGTTTCTTGATCTGAATAAGAGTGCTTATTAAAGGCATAAAATCAGACATGTATAAAGATCATGAAGAGAGGAGATCCAGTTATTTTGAGCTGTTTCATTCAACATTTATGCTAAAGCATAGTTTTCTATTTATAGTATCCACTTATGTATTAAAACAGAATTTCAATTGGTTGCATTCTGCCAAGGAATCTTAAGGTTTTTAAATGGTTAATTCTAAGTGGTAAGCAGGTAATGTGAAATGGTTTTAAAGAAAGGGAAAAATAGTGAAGCGATTTAGTTGAGCTGAAAAGTGAATACTAAAGACATATCTATGGAAGGGCAGATAGCTTTGAAGAAAAATAATTGGGAAAAAAGTGATTATGATTAGAAGGATTAAAGTATATTTAAATATGTGCAGTATGTTAAACAATAACTGTCTTTCCAACATTTTTAAAAGGAGTTGGATTAATTGTTTCTGTCAAAGTTGTGTTTGGTATTGACAAGATGGTACAGAACACTTAAATAGCTTTCAGGGATTAATTATGAATGCCAGTTTGAATCCTTTAGAATATATATCTTATGAATATATATAAAATGTATGTGGTAAGGAAAAATCTTTTAAAAACACATTAAAAGCTTGGGGAGAATAACTCAGTCAATTGATGGTGAAGTCATTGTTTCTAAAAAGCTTAAAAGTAGTGTGGGGAGGCTGGGGAAAGCACACTGTTTTTGGTCCTTGGTCTTGAAATGAAGCATCCCAAAATGACATGCTATTGTAATTAATTTTTTTTCCTCAGCCAACATTTAACTTGGCATTGTATACATTAAAATCTCAAGATTAATTCAAAAGGCAGAGTTGTGAAAATGCAGTGTAGTGACAATTTCGTGTTTAAGAAGCAGAATTTGTGGTGACTATTTCAAGTGACTATGGTTTGGAAACATAGTGAGCAAAAGTAGTGTGAAGCGCACTGAAATTGGCTTTTGGCTTTTTGTCCATGTATCAAATTGGAGAACTATGAATGCACAGCAGTATAATATCATTCCACAGAAGAAGAAATATTGTCTCATTTTTGTTCAGAGAGATGTAATACCACTTATGTATAATACTTATTTCAAGCTTAAGAACATATCAAGTTCCTAAATTAAATTCCTTCTACATGGTCTTCTCTTGAGCCATAAATAACAGGTTTCAGTTGCATGATGTAACAATCAATGTCAGTGGTCTGTGTTGTCTAGAGAGGCTTCCAGTACAGAATAGTGATTAATCACATGAACAAGAAGCTTTCCTGGGCTGGCAGACACAGAACCTGCAGTTTTGGGCGTAAGACCCATATCTCCTACCGTCTGAGGAGATTCCTCTTACCCTGAGCCATTACAGACTGTTACTATTTACAGGTGGACTGAATAATATTAAATGTCTTTTCCAATTTAAGTGATTCTATGATTAGTAAGTCCAGAATAGGTATGTGTCTCTTAATCTCTGTTTTATATTTATACTAGTCTGGAGTCTTGAGGAGTCTCTTTTATGCTCTATGACTGTCTTTTCCAATCCTACATGATAAGGAAATTCAATCTTGTTTCTTTTCCTGGTATTCTCTGCTGGCTCAATTAGGTGCTCCAACCTCTGATTATCTGAACTTGTTATGAAACAAACAACTTTTTCTGTCTTCTACAACTCTACCTGTAGGTGCACTTATTAGTTTCATTTCTGGAAGTAATAAGCATACTGTTAGCATCTGATTATGGAGGGATAGAATGTAAGAGAATTTTGCAGAAGGTAGTCTTACACCTGAGGAGTTGCAGCTGCACCAATCACCAAAGATTAGGAACAGGCCTGCTCTCAATAGGCCACAGCTGTGTCCAATAAGAAGACAAGTGCTACAAAAGAGTGAGGTAGGTGGGTGAGGAGAGGGTTGGAGTTTGTTGGTTGTGCTGTGGAGAAGAAGGAGTCAGTGCTGAGAGGAGATAGATGCCCATGAGAAATCACTGAGAAGGTATGGGAGTTTTGCAATAAGAAGACAACATCTCATTACATCTATGAGTGTAATGAACTATAATTTAGATTTAAATCCTTTGAATTTTGTTCATCCTGCAACAGATTTTACCTGGCATTATTTTATTATCAGTTTAGTCATCCCTCTTTGGTCAATCAAGGATGAACTGATGCAAGGTTACAGTATCTGCTCTCTTCTTTCTTTAAATCTGCTAGATCTCTGGTTTTACAGGTCAGGGCTGCCCTTCAGTTGCACACATTTGCAAAATTTATATAAGAGGTGGGTCACTGCTGAGATGGTATTTCCAGAAGTAAAGAGAAAGAGTAAACTTATGTTTGTTTCAGCCATTGACAGGGCTTGGCAACAAACAGCTGTTAAGTTCATTGGGGTCATTTTATACAACATGTTTCAGCTGTGAATTAGTGTCCTTTTAGGCAGCATAATAGACCTTGGTGGGAAGGCTATGTTGCCTCTGTTTTTGTGTCTCAGGTTTAAAGGGTTTAAAACTCTACAGTAAAATAATTTGGCGTTAGTAATTTATCAATGAGAGCTGGAATTGAATTAAGGTGTAAAGGTCATTTTAAAACATAATATAAATTTACTCTTCTGTTTCATTTGGTTCTGAGAGTAGAATAGTTGATGGTTAGGTGTGTAAGGATAAGTACTAGATGATGATTAATATGTGTACGTTATCAAAACATTGTTAAGACAATAAGAGCCTTTTAATGATAGGCAGGTTTGGGGTTTATTTTTAATTGGGAAGGATAAGGATGGGATTTTAGTTGAGGTTTTAACTGCCTTTTTTTTTTTTTTTTAGCAACAGTAGTTTGTATTTCCAATTAAATTTTTATTATAAGAGTTACTAGCATTTAAATGCATATCTATTTCATCTGGGAGTAGAACTGTTTGGTGTATAATTGTTTTTTCATGCCAAAACCTTTAAATAGATTAAATGTATCATCCTTTTAAAACCAAGTAAAATCTTTTTCCAAGGATACAAAGTAAATTAATTTGAAAAGTAAAATTTACTTCATAAAACTTTATGTATCCCAGAAGTTGTCCTGCTAGATTTGCCGCTCTGACACATAGCAATTTTTTTTGTGTGTTGATACTACAGTTATGCGGACATCTATTATTAGTCACCCTATTTTAAATTATTCCACAAATCTAGATGTAAAGTACACATATGCCATTGAGTAAGCAATGACAGTGAGAAGTGCATATTGGACTGTAAAGGAAAACCTTCCTAGGAAGATTAATGTTACAAATTCTGAGAAGTTAGGAGTCCTTCCTTTCCCTTTGCTAATAACTAGCATTCCATTCTCTTTTCCCCTTTCTTCCTTGGATAGGCTCCCTGGGCGAAGAATGACAGACTGCTTGTAAAGATGTGTGAACATTCAAGTGTCTGGCTATTTTTACCTAAATACATTAAACCTTTTAATATTATTTGACTGCTTTGATTTTTACATGTGATTTTCCATACATTATTTATATTATTGTTCTTTAAATTGGCTCCTTGGTTTAATGTACTTAAGTTAGTTGCTTGTGGGCTTTGAAGCTAGTTTGTCTGTAGCCCAGAATAATCCGCTGGTATGTTTGAACACACAGGCTTTCAAGAGTACACAACATGACAATTGAGAAAAATCCTTTTTCTTTCTGTAAAAATCCTCCAAGAACTTTCAAGATATGGTCCATCCTACTGTCAAAATACTAAACCCTGTTACTTCTCACCTCAAGCTGTGATGGAACACAAAGGAGAAATCTACTGAATGATCCCGAGGGTCTTTTCCAACCTAATTAATTTTATGACTCTACGTTTTAACTATTGCAAGGCACAGTTTCTTCTATGTTTTGTTTACTAATATTTATGAAGCTATTGAAATTTTTTTTTCATTTGGTTGCCTACATTATGGTATTTACAGAAAATACAGAATTTGGCTAAGCCACAAACATGATCTGGTTAATTCTGGCATTTATTGCGTGATTTTTTTATTGGCCAGGATTTTTTTCAAATACTTCTTCATGTGTTGACACAGCTTCTCCAATACTAAAATGCAGTTAGTAGTGATAGCATTTTTTTAAAGAAATTTATCTAGATAATATTTGAGTTTAATAGAAATATTAGGTTGGGAAGAGTAAATTAGTATGAAGGGTCATATAAAGTCATAATGTGCTACATTAGTGTTAATCTCTTAATCTGTTTTCATTTTGAATGTAAGAACTCTAAAGCAGTCAGTTGTTTGCATATTTATGCCTTTCCTAAATGTATCACACATGAAAAGGCATTGTGAGAAATTTATTTTTTCAAAATTAGGTGAGCTAAAATCTCTGATTGAGAATAGTTTGACATAAAATGCAATCAGGTTAATGCTACCATGAGTTCATTAACTGAACTTGGCTGAACTGATGTACAGTGCATTACTTGTATCTTCTGAGAACTAATGTCTTAACCATACAATCCTTGAGACCCATAATACCATCTTGAACTGTACCTGGAATTTAATAGGCAGATGATGCAGCTTACAATGCAGTCAGGTCACAATGCCTCCTTGGAAGTTTGGTTTTTTTTTTTTTTTTGCTTTCAAAGCATTGTTAAGAATAACTAATTACAGCTATCCAAGCTAGAGGAGGTCGAAAAGCCATGCTCTGATCTGACAGCTAAGGTCATAACTATTGTGCAAAATGCATTTGAAATAGATGAACTTCACAGTGAACCACTTGAAACTTCACAGATTATTCCTGACCTTATTGAATTCCTCCTACATGTGTAGCTCGGTAATACTGCTAACAGTGCTTTATACAATTTTGCTTTCACTCCTTCTTTTGAATTGCACTGATTATTTTTTGTGTGAAACTAAAAGCTAAATGTGATATACCAAAGCTCTTTGTGCATGTATATGTGTCTGTATGTTTGATCATATGCACATATAAATATGAAAACTCACACATACAAAATGTGTTTTGCACAAAATATGTAAATATATAAATGCCTAATAGATTAAAGTCAAAGGAAAACTCTGAAGAGAAAATGGTCTGGCACATCAGATGCCTGAATGGTCTGTTCCCTCTCTCTATTCAATAGTTTTTCTGGAGTGTGGAAAATGAAAGGTAAAAGGCTAGGTTTTGCTTTTCTTTTAAGGAAATGTACCCTCCAATTTTTGTGTCTCAGGTTACCACTGAAGGACTGTAAGAAAAGTTTTAATGCTATACTTGCATTTCTTGTCCTCTACTGCTTGAAGAGGCTTATATGATGCTCATGTGAGGAAATCTTTCTTAGCCTGAGGATTACTGTATTTTTACCTGAGAGAGAAGCACTCTTGTGGTTGTTTTTCCAATAATTGCTGTTGGCATGTTTTTTCCATAATTTTTTAATATGTCTTACATTAAAACACTTTGAATTGGTGAACAAAATCAAGATTCTTTGTTGTGTGAGATAAAGAATGCAGGGGCTGTGCCAGCAAGCAGAGTGGCCTTTGACTGTGCTATATCCAGGTGCCAGAAACTGGGCGATGGGGTGTCTGAGCTTGGTTGCTGGAGACACCCAGAAGATGCATTGTGCATAACTTCTTTCTCCTGGGTTTTGTTATATTCTCTCTTTTCTTTTAATGACTATATTGTAATTATTGATACTCATAACTTAATTGCAACTGTTAAACTGTTCTTATCTCAACCCACATGTTTTACCTTTTTCTGATCCTCCTCCCCATCCCACTAGGGAGCAGGGTGTGGTGGGGAGTGAGCTTAAGGTGACACAGCAGTGTTCATTCCACCATTCAGAATTCCTATTAGAACAAAAGTGTTTTCAGATATTGCAGTTGTATCCTAAATATAGCAGCACAGCATTGGAATTGACAAGCACTTCAATGAAAGCATTTTGGTATTAAGGTAAACTTGTGATGTGTGATTTGTAACACAAGAATATGGAATGGATACAACTTTGAGTTAAATGTTAGTTTAAACTTATTTTGCCTTTCAGCAACAGTGCAGAAGGTTTTCCACAGAATTAGGAGTTCTGTCATGTATAATCAACTTGCTAAATAAACGAATGTGTTAAATGATTTCCTAAATATTTTTATAATCTGAATTGCTTGAGAAATTATGTACTAAATTGATTTTTATTAATTTCTATTAAACTCAGTGGTTTTAAATCATCAGAAAAGATACTGCCAAGGAAAAAAGTGAATAAATAAAACACAAACCAATAACCTTTTACTGTCTTTTATTGTAAATAGAATGATATTGTGCATGAAATTTTTTAATTATCTACTTGTGCTAGCCATGCACATATATCATTTACTAATGAATTTGTGTTGAATTAAACCCATAATGATAAAGTCATCATTAATTGCTTAAGGAAGGTGAGCATACTATAATGAAAGAAAGAAAAAATTATAATGAAATGTCATTTCAAGAATTTTTTTAAAGAGGCAGCATATAATGATTGGAAGTTAGGCTTTTTGAGTGTTTAGATATTCTGGTGATGTTTTAGGGATGAGCTTCTTCCATACATGCACGAGTAGAATAATCTTGAATAAGCAGAGTTTTGGAAGAAAACTCAGAGCTGGTTTATTTGTTCTGTTTTGTGGGGCTTTTTTTCCCCCAGCGTTGCTTGTACCTTTGAAATAACTTCTGTTGATGCCTTGTCAGTGGTGGCGTTTTAAATCGGAAAGGTCTGTCCAGAAAGAATGACTGGTATTTTACAATCTGTCGCAATTTCATGTTATGATTGAGAGATTTCATATCATTATAGGATGAATGAATCGCTCTTTTTGACAGTGAGAAAAAAAGATCATGTCAAGCACACTGGAAGAGTTTCAATGAAATATGAATCCTGGAAATCTGTGCCTGCCAATAGCATAATGCATCCTTGACAGATGCCCAAATACAACAGCTGAGAAGCCCAAAAATTAGTGGGCTTGCACAATATTTTAAATTGAATTCCCAATCACAGCAAATCTTGGCAGACATCAAAATCATTAGCAGGTGTATTTTGTTAATAAGAGCCAGTCTCATACACAATTTTACCTAATTTCATAATATATATTGCATGATTGCAATTTTCTAACAAACATTTATTAGTGACTGCTCTATTATGGCCACACAGTCTACAGACAAGATATACTGGTTTGTTGCTCTGTTTAATAGTAGCTCTTGTTTTAGTTTCTGGCTATTAAAATGTGATGATAATGAATATTAGGATTGTCAAAATAATTTGGAAATAAGGAAATTGTACTCCACTCTAACATGCCTTAAAAATATAAGTGTGCTGCCTTAATCTTTAGTTAGTGAGAAGTTAAAGGTCCTCACGCAGAAAAGCCCTGTTGGGAATTTACTGATGTGGAGTAAAGTTTCTTGACTTTAAACTGGAGCTGTCAGTGTCTTTTTTGATAAACCATGAAAAAAATGCATAATCAAGCAATTGTTGTTAATTCTAGTAATTCTAGTTAACATGACTTCCTGTTAAAAGAAAATATTGCATGGTGTCCAGTGGTAAACAATTTCTTTGCTTCAGAATAAGAAGATTGGCAGATAACTTTTGTGTTTGTTTTACAGCATTCCAAATGGAATGTGGGTCATGGTTACAGGGATTGATTTATCTGCTAAGTTTGTGAGTGCAAGTTGCTCAGGTGCAGGAAGTAAGCTGTCAGCAAAGCTCTCAGAGCCTACAGACATCTCTGGCCAAGAGACTGAGCCATAACATTGCCAAGTTGTCACATTCTGCCCTTAAGCATGTGTATGATAGTGTGATGCGTTCTGCTTATAAAACCTTTTTGTACAAGTGGGATTTTTAAGTGACAACTAAATGAAATCCACAATTAGGGCTCTTTAAATATGCACTTTGTAAGCTGCTGATCCCAGGCATCAGTTTCAATAGTGAAAAATTGTCATATCTATGATCATTCTTAGAGGAAGGCTAGTAATTACAGCATTAATGCCTTCTCTTTTGTCTTATAGCTGCCAAAAAATATGGCAACATTCAGTCATGACTGGAAAGGGATTTTCAGCAAAATAATCTCAAGCAAATAAATGGATATGGCAGCAGATAATGTTTTCTATAGCTAATGAATATTAGCTGTTGAATTGAATAAATAATGAACCTACCAGGGCAGTGCACAGGACTATTCAGTCAGTACAAATCATAGAGCTATTTAAAATGCTTCAGATGCAAACAAGTACTTCTAGATGGGGGTTCTGGTCTGATTCTTTAATTTTCTTTTTTAAATTTTATTTAATTTTTTTAACTAAGGGCAGGATTTCATATTAATTTACTTCTTCCCTCCCCCTCAGACTTCTGGTATGGAGGAATACTCTGGTAGCAAGAATTTTGCCACACAGCAGCAAACCCTGAGGAGATAAACCTACCATGTCCCTTTTGCTGACATGGGATTGCCCTAGAACTGTTCAAATTTGAGGATAGAAGTGAACAGTCCCAATAACCTTACAGGCAAAAAGGTTTCTCAGAGATACCCTGTGCTAGCATATTCAGTTGGGTTCTACATGAAACATGGTGAGGTTAGACATGAAATAAGACTGGTTTTGTTGCATCAATTTAATTAATTATAATTGATTCACTATAATTATGCTAGTATATCTGTAGCTTGACTGGATTTCAAGTGGTTGAAGAAGAATATTAGTTGAGCCTCTATGTTTTGTTCTATATATTACTGGATTTGATTTGTTGAAAAAGCAAATTTTATGTAAATCTGTATGTTTTTGTGCAACAGCAGCTTTTCACTTTTTGGATATTTAGTTTGTTTTAATATTTTAAATTTGTTTTGATGTAATTTAATTTGACAATTTTGCAAGTGTACTAGAAAACACGGGAAGACTGTATATCTACATGTATGTATATATAGACATAAGTTCCATTTGAACTGATGTAGTAAAAAAACCCACAACATTCTAAATATGAATCTAAAAGAATGTGGTACCTACTTGATTACAGTCTTCATGATCTTTGGTTATTTAATCCCAGAGGGACATTGGTAGTAGCTTGCTCAAGTCTGAAGCATAAGAAACATGCTCCTTGCAGTAGGCAGGACTTTCTATATCTTCTGAGTCATATGAAGGAACAGCACTAAATATATTCTTAGAGCTTTTTTTGTTTAAGTAGGATTACTTTCATCTAAATAGGCTTTAAAATGTCGTTTATTACTGAATTTGGGTAATGTCTGGATTCATTCTAGTTTAAAAACATAATTTAATTTTGCAGTTATTTATTTATTTTTAAGTCACTCAGATGTGTTCTATTGTATTTACATTTCATCCACAGAATGACAAATCAGTAAAAATCTATCTTTCTAATCTTGGGTACAGACATAAACAGTGTTAGAGACATTTTGAAAGTGGGTTGATTAGAAGTACATTTCTGTTCTGTTTTTATATTAATCTTCTGATTTTTGCTTAATATTAGACTGCTCAAGAAAGACTAATAAGTTATAATATTCAAATGTACTGCTAAATTTTGTAACATTTTAATATTTATATCAATATAATAATTTTACAAAGGAGTATTATCAATGAAATGTATTTTAATACCTAGTATCGTGATGAAGAGAACATTCATGAGTTAGTATTCTAACATATTTTTGCACAATTTCAGATATTTTCTTTCAATAAGTTATATGACTATAGAACTAAGTAAAGTCATATTGTACAATCACTAGTCATTTTTAAGTGTATTTCCAGAGGTACTGGATCCAATGGATATCACATTAATTGTGATGAATGAATATCCCATAATAAAACCATTTAGTCGATTCAAGAATGATCTCAGAAGTTTGAAAAATTGTTCAAAATTTGACTTTGTCATTCATATCTTGATACTGTTTGATAGCTTAATTGAGGTTGCAGGGATTCTTAAAGATGTAATATTTTTAATTCTATATGAATGGTATGAACTTTAATTTTTTGTCTTTTCAAGTATACTTGAGCTAGAATTTTATTTTATCTCAGAGTTACAGAAAGAAGTATAAAAAAGCTATTAGTCACAGGTCTTAACTACTATTTGAATAGTACTGTAATTCACAGCTGCACTATTCTACATAGCTGAAGTTTGATTCAGATAGTCAGGGAACGGAAGGCCCTGAAAAGTATTCCATATGTACTAAAATTAGCTTGACATTTGAAAGTACATATTCAGAAAGCAAAAGTGAGTACATGAAGAAAAAAATCAAATAGACTTGAGACTTGACTAGGCAGACACTTTTTGAGATGCAGTTCAAATTAGCCTGGTTTATAATGAGCCTAATTAAAATAAATCATATTCTAGTCAGTAGTTCTTAATTTTGAAATGGTGTGGGGTTCACTGAAGTTAGTTAGGAGTGAATGCTTACAATTGTGTAGACCTGATAAATTAGGGGATTACATATTTTGTAACACAAGTGGGTATTTTTAAAACACTTGACAAGTTCAGGAATATTCCATATGGATTAAAGGAAAAATACCAAATAATCATTGCTATCATGCTTTAAAGCCGTTTTGAGACAGTAGATGTGACAGAAGATTCACACAAGATGTGAATAGGCTTAATCTCTATTTATATGACCTGCAGTTTGCTTCTCTTGTTCTCTATCTAAATATTAAGTGGGAAAGAAAAAGAAAGAAAATGGCCTCAAAACAATTGCGATGTAATAGCCTAAGAAAAAAATGGGAAGCATACACAGCAATCAGTGTTGTTACACAATACTCCTGGACGCTCCTTTTGACTTATACCAGTGTTACATTATATAGAATGTAGGTAGAAATGTAGACATTCCTTATTCAGAAATCTAGACATTCCTTTTGTCATCACTGTAGCTCAGCTTCCAGAGGAGGCTTGCTGCAATGTTCAGTACTGGAAGACCTAAGGATGGGTACCCATGATGAAAAAAGATTCTCAGGTTCCTTAAATGCTTAATGCAAAAGGCTAAGTAACACAAAATGGAGATACATAAAAGCTATCACACTTCAAGTCCTCATAAACTAGCTAATTTAGGGCAGGTGGAAAAAGAAAAAGATACACATTTCTTTATAGCTTGCTTTTTTCTTGTGTATGGCTGGAAGTACCTCCACCTGTGTCAGACTAGCAGGCAGAACTGTCTCATATCTGTATCTCTCCAAAGATATGAGAAAAAAAGTGCAAAATTCCTGATCACTAAGGTCTGGTTTCTTTGTGCTATTTACAATTAAATCTGTGGTGAGAGCACTACTGCTCTGCTCTTGATTCCTTCTCCAGGGAAAGGTATTACTTTGGGTTTTACAGACTGATCTCTGAAGAAGAGAGTAAAAGTATTTCAGCTACCTTAACTTTCAAGAAAAGTTAAGCAAAAGGCAGAGAGGTACAAAGAAATACCTTTGCTTTAATGACAAAAAAAAAAAAATCAGAATTCTAAGTTTTGTTTTACTGCTTGTGTCACACTTTGCATTTAAAAAAATCCTAATCAGTAATCTGGCAAAAAAATAACATTGAGGTTTTTTTTTCCAGTTCAGTGAGGTAATCATTAATTATGCCACAGGCTGCTCAGTAGCTCTCTGTAACTGTGCATAATTGTGTGGCTTTTACTGGAGGTTTCATACCTACAAGTTTTCAAATTAAGGGCCGTATTTAATGTGGATGTATGTGTACTTACCTTTTTATTTGGTTCAGTCTAGCATATCACTGTCATTGCCTGATTTGAGCCTCTCTAGGTAGTAATTTTATGAATACTGCAGTAGACAAAAGCAGTATTAATGGCTAGGTGTTTGTGCCACCATGCATGCATATGAAAAATTCATTAGACCTTTTTGATCATAGGATGAAGAACACAGCTTGGTTTGTGCTGGATTAATGAGTGGTAGCTCTTATGAAAGATGTAGAATTTAATTGCTTGCGAGTTAAATTCATAGCGTTGTAGTGATCCTGCAGTGTAGAAACTGAAACCATCAAGTTCATCTTAGACAGGATTCACCAATTTGTCAATTTTAATTGGTGTTTTCAAGATTAGAAAAAAAATGTACTGACACTTCAAAACAGCAGGGCAAAATCACCTACAATTTATTTCTGTATTTCAGACATATATTTCTCACTGATTTACAGGTGCTGTGAAATTTGAGAGGGTCACCAAAAGATGTATGACACTTGATAGGTCTGTAGCAAATAGCAGGAAGAGTTTGTATGCTGCTTCCCACTGAATGCTGAGAGCTCTATAAACCCTTGTCTTGCAACAGGACATGGGCTGAATCATTCATACAGTTTACTGAAGAGCAGGTGTGTTGTGATCTCCCACCTTGCCAAGTGCAGTACTTAGCTGAACTAGAATTTTAATCTGGGAGTTTTAAAGATTCAGCCTGCAGTGGTCTATGATGTGATTTTCAACTCAGTCATCATGTGTTTTAAGTTCTGACATGCTAGCTATGCTGTGGAATATCAGCACATAATGTAGTAGCACAATGAAATTTTATTGAAATGTATCCTAAGCTCAATATTCATAAAACACTAGTTTATCCTTTTTTGAATGTCATTGCCATCACTCACATATACAACTTCTGTTTATATAAAGTCCCTATGTCACAAATTAAATGTTGGAAGAAAATGTCTCTTAATGGAAAAGAGATCTGCATCCTTGTATGTATTTGTGCCCACTCTGAATGAGTAACTGTGTCAGCTAATTTACTTCATTTATTCATACAGAAATGGCCATTCATCATGTCTGGATAGTTAATACATGACACCAGCATCTCTCTTAGGCACAATGCAGGCCATCCATTCAGAAAATAGGGCACTGTTGCAGAAGGCAGCAAAAGCAGCTCTATCTTAGGTGTCTCACTAGTAAATCCAGTCTCTTTTATAATCTGAAGTTGGATTATTCTGAGTAGCATGGAATAGAAGAGACCTTCTATGTCAGTGGCACTGGCACTGGTTTTATGAAACTTTGAAGTGGCAGTTATTGGAGACTT
>JAHXMQ010012338.1:76103717-76118117 GCA_020466415.1 Ammodramus savannarum pratensis | reverse complement strand
CTCCCTTCGCTTCCTCAGCAGCTGCTAATGGAATTATAGCCAGAGCTGCCTGAAAGATATGGGAGTTTTCCTCCATATTATATAAGAAAACTCTCCTGTGTGTAGCGTTGGCTTCATCAGTTTCTGAATTTTTAGTGTGTATGTTTGTAAAAATCTCATTCTCCTTGGAAGTATTTCCATAAATGCTGGGTGATGATACTTAAGTGATATAGGAGAACTACTTTGAGTTATGTTTGACCACTTAAGTAAACTAAAAAGGCTCAGTGCAGTTTGCCATCTGGAATAAGATGTATTAACAACTGGGCACTGAGGAAACTGAAAGTCTCTGCTTTGTGAGGGTGTGAAGCCTGTGGTTCGCTAGCACTACTCAGCTGATAGTGCACAGTGGTATTCAATGCATTTCCATTAATTTCTTGAGCTGTTAAGAAAGGAAAGGAGTTTTTCCCATTTTCACTATGGCACCTACTGCTTGGTTTTCTTCCTCGGCTTATCAGGCATTTAACTGCTCAGGCCAGTAATATTAGCCTCCTGTACAACAGTCTTTACCCTTTGTCTCAAACTTCCCAGATGATAACTCCCACTAGGAGGACTTCCACTTCTGTAGAGAATTAGAGGTTAAGTTAAATTAAATTGAATTTCTGAGTCCTAATAATTCTTTTCATTCAACTTTTTGTTGGTAGAAATGGGGAATCATAAAATGCTAAAAATATTTAACCAGAATGTTAAAAAAAGTTTTGTGGTGTCAGTCTGTCTTCATAATGGTGCTGATGTATCCCCATTGTTTTAACAGCTGAGTAATTAAAATGTGCATGGACTGTGAATGCATTGTGGCTACTTGATGCCTGTCATGCATGCAGGACACTTTTTTGTTCTATGTATTTGTTTGCCATAAAAGCATAACAGGCTTGGAAGACAATAAATCAACTTCTGGTTTTTTGGGTTTTTTAAATGAGAAGCAAAATGTCTCACAAATATAAGGGATTACATGTTTGTGGTGGTGCAGTTTTATTTATTATTTCAATTCAGAGTCAAAATCTTCATTAACTGAACATGGTGAATGAGGGCAATGATTTTGATGAGATGGGGGAATAATGGAGGAAGAATGCCTATCTAAAGAAGGAACCTTACTTCTAAAAGAAGCTTATTCCTTGTCTAAAGCAAAGTTGTTTCCTTTCAGCAGGAATTTTGTCTACTGCTATGATAGTAAAAGGAAAGAGGGAAGGAAAGCAGAGCAGCTGGGTGGTACTCTGATGAAGCAGGCTTGCTTGAGTCTTGAGCTAGAAATAGAGAAATATAACTGTCAGCAACTTAAGAAAAGGTGGTTGTGCTTTTTGATTGTTCTTGAGTGTATGTATTTAAAAATTAAGGTTTCCTGTGTAGATTTTTCTGTATTGTATTTTCAGGAAGAATGTGTTGCCTCCTTTCAGGAAGCAAGTTGCCTTTTACTGAACTTGCATTTTACTAAAAGCATGCTTTGGGGAATTTTGCATAGCACAAACAAAACAGTTGCTAAAACCTTTTTCAACTGGAAGGGTTATAGAAAATGGATTTTCTGAGTAATTGAACCATTTCTTCCTGGGCTGCCCTTCATTTTCCCCCTCAGAATACCGAAATAGGAAAGGAAATGTCCCCATTAGTAGTACAGACCTGTAACTTTTCAATAGTATAGGTTTATATGCACCTGGTATCTGTTTGCAGGGCTTTTATACTTGTAGGCTCTCTGTTTCCTGTATTCTTCAGGATACAAAAAATAAATTCATACAGCAAGATCCAATATAGTAGAAAGTTCTGTCAGCAATGTGAATGTGTAAAATATATCTGTATGTTTCCCAGTCATTAAAATGTGACTGTGTGTAGCTAGGAGAACTCTGTTTGAGTTAATCATTGGTTTTCCAGGAACAGCTGGAACAAACTGCTCCCTCTATTTGGGCATGCAAAGCTGGAAAAGCAGTGGATGCAGCATTAGCTCTGTGTGGGAGAGAGTAGTCCAACCAGCATCTTTTTCTGTTGCATAGCAAGACTATTTAGAGGCAGAATAGGTTGAAGATATGGGGTGGAGGGCAGAAAGTGTGATTTGTCAAGGAAGTGTGATGGCTGCTAACTTGTGACAGAGGTTTGTAGTGGTACCATTATTACCAGAGCTGTCAGGTGCCTGGCACAACCAGTATGATGAACCTTAAAAAAATAGCTTTCCTTCAACACTTTTCTCTGGATTTTAAGAAGTGCTTGGAACTTGAAATAGAGATTATAAAATGATCATCTTTGTGTTGAAATGAGTTTCAGAAAGGGTGAGAATGATTTTAGGTATGAATTTTCTGCTGTGCTGCACTACAGTAAATTGTTATATTTTTACATGGTGAGAGAAACACTATGAGATCTTAGTTAATTTTCAAAGACACACTTTTCATAAGAAGCAATGGATTTGAAAAAGTATTCAAAAATAAAATATTTCTTTGATTGGTGGATGTTGTGCAGAACAGAACAAAATAGAACAAAATATTCAATGTCTTAGATCCTATCAGGCAACTCTGCTGTCAGTCAGGAAAGAAAAACTTGTAGTTTAGTTTTAATTTGTATCTATCCTCTTTTAGTAATGATTTAGATATTTTGGGGTTTCAGGGAAAAAAATCAAAAAGTGAGAGAAACAACCCAGCAGATGCCAAGGTTGGTGCAGGTGTGGGAGGAGGATGTGCCGCAGGCCCTGGAGTTGGGATTCCCCTGCAGCCTGTGGTGCAGCCCATGGAGGTCTATGATGCAGCAGATCCACCTGCTGCTGGTGGAGGACCTCAGGCCAGAGCAGGGCAAGAGTGTGACCTCATCACTCTCCACAACTCCCTGAAAGGTGGCTGTAGCCAGGTGGGGTTGGTCTCTTTCTCCAGGCAGCAACTGACAGAACCAGAGGGCACAGTCTCAAGCTTCATCAAGGGAAATATAGGTTGGATATTAGGAAAAAGTTTTTACAGAAAGGATCACAAAGTTCTGGAATTGTCTGCCCAGGCAGGTGGTGGAGTCACCATCCCTGGATGTGCTTAAAAAAAGGCTGGATGTGACACACGGTGCCATGATCTAGTTGAGGTGTTAGGGCATGGATTGGACTTGATGATCTGTAAGGTCTCTTCCAACCCAGTGATTCTGTGATTTTGTGAATTCTGTGTAAGGAGTCCTCCCCCTGAGGAGGAAGGAGTGGCAAAGTGTGATGGCTTACTGCAACCCCCATTCCCCATCTCCCTGTGCTTCTGAGGGGGAGAAAGCAGAGAAGTTGTGAGTAAAGTTAAACCCAGAAAAAGTGAGTTATTGGAGAAGGTGTTTAAAGATATATGTTTTATTTCTCATTATTCCTCTGTTCTGATTGTTAGTAAATTAAATAAATATCTCCAAGTTAACTGGTTTTTTTGCTTGCTTTTGAGTGATCTTTAGAGTCATAAATTAGGTGTCTCAAATGCTGTTAAAATGAGATCTGAAATTCTGAATTAAAACAAAAACACACACACGCATATGAAGCAAACAAAAATCCCCCTCCAAAATACAAAATTCTCTTAAAAGACCAAATTGAATCAATTATCATATGTGAAACTAAATTAAGTCAGTTCCACAAACTTGCTCTTTACTCAAATTGTCTTTGGGGAATTTTGCATAATTTCAGCAAAAGAGTTGCTAACAATTTTTTTTGACTGGAAATGTTATATAAAATGGACATTTTCTCAGTAATGGCACCATTTCTGTCTGGGTTATCTTTCATTTTACTTCTCAGAATACATAAATTGGAAAGTGAATATCTCCATTAGTAGCACAGACCTGTAAATTTTCAGTTGGAAACTTCCATATCAGAGTACTTTTATGCATTATTTCTTCCTGAAAATTCGTAAGTGAATAAAATTGATAAAAGCTATCCTTATGAGATAAGTATTTTGGTATATCTTTAAAGACAGTTTATAGTTGTAATGTAAAACAATAACAAAATGAAACTTTTTTACCTTGTCAAATAAAAGTATTACAATGTGGAAAAAAGGAAAAAAAGCCCCATCATGCCAACCCCTCAACCTTTGACTTAATTTAAAACTGCCAAACCAACAAACTTCAAATTTTACATATACTTAATTTTTCTGCAAGTATTATATAATGATATTTTAATTTTTTGAAAGTTTGAAATCATCCTATTGATAATTGTTGATGTGCACTCTGTCTTTATTTGGAAATTCCATTTTTTGAATATCAGTCTAAGCTGTGTTGGACTGCTGAGCCCATTTAGGCCCTAAATTGCTGGGAGCTGTAACTATTGGAGAGAGATGCTGAAAGTAATATTGACAGAAAGCAGAACACAATAGTGGTAGGAGTAAAAGTAGAGGTAAGCAAAAGCTTTTGCTATTTTTAACACTAGGCACTGGACTGTGGAGAAGGAGGAGAGGAAATAGGAGGCTTGAAGTACTTGTTTAGAAGACTGTGGATGAGAAAAGATGAAAAAGTATGCAGAGATAAAGGATTGAATACTTAAAGAATGAACCAAACATCCTAACAGTTTAAGTGGTTCTTAAGGCATAGGGCATGGAACAAACTCATTTCATCAATAAAAATAATAAAATCTGGAAAAAATGGGGGAAGACTGAGGGAAGTTAAAGCATTTTTCATCAATATTACTGAATTCAGAACAATTAATTTTTAGTAATTGTTTGTTAATTAAATTAATTGTATTTGAATTGTTATTTTTACAACAAAAAAAAAGAAAAATGAAGACACTTTAAAAATAACTGAAATGTAAAACCCCTGGTATTTCAAGAGGCTGTGGAATTTTTATGTGTTGTTTAATCACCACTGGCAATAGAGAGGTCTGTGCTTATAGCTTAGGTTAGGTCATTATCTGGTGAAGGATAAGAAAAAAGCTGACTGAGAGTGTTTTGAGCTGATTCTCCCTTTCCCTGGAGAGAGTTCTCCATGAAATTCTCCATCATAAGTCCATCCCACAGGCAGTGGCTCTTCAAGAGCTGCTGCAAGCAGGTTATTCTTCCACAGGCTGCAGCCCTTCAGGCATGGGCTGCTCCAGCGTGGGTCCCCCAGAAGGTCACAAATCCTATGAAGCAAAATCTGCTACAGCATGGGCTCATCTCTCCACAGGCCTGCAGGTCCCTGCCAGTGCCACAGGGCTCCCACAAGTCCACAGCCTCCTCTCAGGCATCCAGCTGCCATGGTGTGGGGCTCCTCCATGGGCAGCAGTTGGATCTCTGCATCCCCATGAACCTCCATGGGCTGCCAGGACATCGCTGTCTCACCATGGTCTGTCTGCACCACAGGCTGCAGGAGAATCCCAGCTCCAGAGCCTGGAGCACCTTCTCCTCCTCCTTCTCCACTGACTGCAGGTGTTACTGCTGTTTCTGATTTGCCCAGCTTTGGCCAGCACCATGTCCATCTTAAATTTGCCTGGAATTGGCTTTGCTGGGCATGGAGGAAGTTCTAGCAGCTGCTTACAGAAGCTACCCCTGTACCCCACCCCCACTAACAAAATCCAATACAGCTCCTAAACAAGGGAACTATTTCTTCTCCATAGAAGCAGTTTGATGTGGTACCATAGTCCCTTCTCATTGTCCTTCCCATGTTTCTGAAGAGCTCCTCAAACAATTTGTCCAGGATCACACAATAAACTGGTAGCTAGTATTTTGTTTCTTGTGCCTGGTAATACTCTTAGGAGGTACAGAAATACAGAACTGTAGGGGATTCAGCTACAATTTTGCTGGGCACACAGATGTTCTATGACTGTCTTTTGCCTTACGGTGCTCAAAGAATGAGTTACAAGTATCTTGATTCACAAATTGCCTTTAGGAGGAGATACCATTGTAAAGTATACATTATGCAGGTTTATCTATAGAATGAGTTTATAATATTCACTGGATTCTTTATTTTTTTTTATTATTTTCCTTAGAGAATGGATCTCTGAGACAGGACCAATTCTTCTCTGAGTGAATCTGGTAAAATTAAAGTCCTGTTTGATATTCTGATTATTTTTTTTATCTGGCACTTCTACCTGCTGAAACTCTGGGCAGAGCCTGTAGTTGCAGATGTGATTGCTGGTAGCAGAACTAAAAGAATAGCTTTTGTTCACAAACAGAACTTTATCCTTGCTGTTGCAGTAAGAAATCTTAAAGTCTTTATGAAACTCCCTCTTGCCTTTTTGCAAGTGATCACTAATGAGAGCCATGACTTCTGACAGTCCATCTTAGATGGTGCAATTCCACAGGCTATTGATTTTTAAGCATTCAATAAGTAATTTTTAGAGAACGAATTGTGTGAAGTTTTTTTTTCACTCTTACATATGGAATACTTCTTCTGGCTCTGCAAGTTATAAATAGCAAAGCAATGTTTCTTTCACTGAAGAACTGGATATGTTTTGTTTCTTGACTATGTATTTTGGATATGTACCCAATAATATACACTAAATTAAACTGAAGAGGTTCTGTATAAGTTTGTGTGATCAATCCTGCATAAGTGAAAACTGAAAAAAAACCTGCTAGATACAACAGGATTTAATATTCCAGTACTGATGAAATTATATGACATTTTCTGATTAAAGAGTTCTTTATTTGGGGCCAGGGCCTTCAGCGGAATGAAGAAAAAAGTATCCAAATTGAGTATTTAAAATAAGTACTCTGTAAAGTTTTCTGCTATACACAGTGATATGAATCTGTTGTTTTCTGCACCTCTATGAATATAATTTCCAGAAGGGAAACACTTCTAAATCTAAGCCTCTGTTTACACAGAGAAACGTGCTATAATTTCAAGAAATATAAATTCTCTTATTTCAAAGTACTCCTTGTTGTTCTTTTGTTCAGGATATGGTTTAACTACTGGGTTTACTAATTGCTTAACAAGAAAGGTATAGGTATCTAAATCTGTGTGTGAAGTTCTTTTTTCCTCGGCATTTTCTCTTTAAATCCTTGACAACATTACTTTAGCTTAAAGGTTTTCATTTCTGCATTCTTCAAATCAGTGGGTTTTTTTTTTTTTCTTGTAAGGGAGGACCATTTTGGAGTCAGATGTTTTTGATTCTCTAGTTTTTTATTTCTGTTTACACTGTATTAATATCTGTGATGGCTCAAAGACTGGATTTTTCTCTACACCTTCAGGCTCTTTAATAATTCCTCTTTTAAGAGCAGGATACTGTTCTTAGCAGTGAAAATAGTCTGTACAAATTTTCTAAGGTGGATTTTTTTATTATTATGCAATATGCACTCTGGTTTGCCATTTCATTAAAAAAAAAAACCTTTTAAGAATATTGGTTATTTGCAATGCTGATAATTTTTGTGAACATTTTAGTATTCTCATACTGCAGTCATCCTTCAGCAGCATTGCTGTAATCTTGAGAAAGGTTTGATTTCCTTATTTCTGTGCTATTAACTAAGTCATTTAAAGTGTTTTAGGCTGGACAACTCCCAAATGTTTGAAATTTCCACACTGAGTTCAGGCTTTGTACTTGCCAGCTGAGGAAGATTATTGAGAAAGTCCTCCTGGAGTCTGTCCAGTTCACTGATTACAGGATTTTGAGGTACACAAATGCTAAAAAGGGTTTTGAAAGATTAGGAAAATTTCAGTCAAATTTGCATTGGAGTTGCTGTTGAATGAAATCACAAAACCTCTCACTCCATTTGTGGTTTGATTTGCTTGCACCTAAACAAGAGCAATACATTCAAAGTGACAATGTGATTTTCATATTGCTAATTGGCCCTGAGCACCTTTATATGGCTTTCACAAACTGGTAATTGGTTATAAATGGTATTTGCTTTGACTAATTCCTACTTTAACAAGTTGCTATCTGAATTTAAAGCATTGATTATGCAGACAAAGCATTTATAATGAATCAGAGATAGCTCCTGAATAGGATAAGTAGCCGGCTTTTTATCTGAGCTTTCTTAGAAAATAAATAAAAGATTAACTTATTGTTTTCTACCAAGCTTATTGCTTGCTATTTTTCATGATAATATTTAAAATATGCTTTGGTTGTTTGTGGCTTGCTTTTGAGCAGTCATTTATTGACGTGCTAAGTGACAGAAACACTGAGATAGTGGGTAGAAAGTGTTGCTTATAAATGGCTTGCAGGAAAAAGCAAAATTTGTGGCAAACACTGCCTATCAATTCAAGAACAAAATAGACTAAGCTTATTACAGTGCAATCTTACTTCACTGGACCAGCTTAAATTCAATCAGGATGGTTCTCTTCTTCTGACCTGGGAAAGACAGCATTTTGAATAGGCAAAAAGATTCAGGACTAGTATCCTATCTGTTCAAATTTAGGCTGACCTAGCTCTATCTCCTGAACTAACAAACAGTATGAACCCATTAAGATCTGCTCTTTCCTGTTACTTTCCTTTCTCAGAATTGCTGTTGTAACTTCTAAATTCTCTAAAGGAGAGGAAGAAACATGTCTGTTTAAACCTATCAGCCTCATTTATTAGGCATTAATTTATTTCTTGTAAATTATTTGACATTCTAGTTCTCCGGCAATAAAGCTAAAGAAATCTATGTATGGCTACAAACAGAAAATGGAAAATAAAAATAAAAAGAAAAAAAGCTGAAACATCTGCCCACTGCCCACTCGCATGAGCTTAGTCTGTCAGTAGAGTTTTGTGGGAAAGCATCAGTTGATCAACCAAAGATGTGAAAATAAACTTGGATATCTGATCAACATGGTTGGGATCCAGATTGGATAGGAATACATATGCAAATTATGTCACTCATGGAATGAATGTGTTTGTTTTATCCAGGAGGAAATATCTGGCACTAAGCACTTGACAGTATAACAATATTACCTATAACAGAATTAGGCAAATGTTTCTTTCTAAATCACCATTTTGTAACTGTTTCTGTTGAGAAATCACATTTAATAACATTTTGCCAGTTCAGTTTCCTATATACAGGCTCAGGTATATGAAAACCTTTGCAGCATAAAAATAAAAATATCGACTAATTTAAACCAATTGACATTTTTTTGCTATCCAACTTAATGTTACAAAAGTGAATTTACTTATTTTAAATGAATTTCAAGTGAGGTTAACTTCACTATACTTAATTTTAAATCATAACTGTTTCTGTTAAGTTAGTACCTGTACATGGCATAGAATAGATGATGGGGGAGTGAGATACAGAAGTAGCTGTGTTAGTTCCCTGGGCAATTACCTGCATGTCACCTTCAATTATGCAGGATTCCAGCTACTTTAAAGGAGTGCTGTGAAGCCTAGTGATTCCTATGACAGAAAGATGGACCAGCCCTTCCTCCTTCAACCTGCTGAGCCCTGTAGAGTGACTGTAGGAGACTACGTGGAACACTTTTGTACAAAACATAATTCAGAAGCAAATCACTAGCATGTCTCAAGAATTTAGGGGTTTTTATTCTTTATATTTTATAACTGCATTTTGTTCTGATATTTAAGAATTATTAATTTTATGCGCTTTTCAATTTTTTCCCTGCACCAGGAATGCAGACTGCATTTTCTTACATATCTTTCAATGTAATTTCTTTGCATGTAATACCAACTGAATTCAAAGCTTGAGTAAGGAAACTGTTGTATTATTGTTTTAAATAAAAAATGTTTGTGTTCTTTAATATTTCTATTTCAATAGAATATATGAAATGAGATTGTTTTGAATTAATTTATAATATTGTTTCATATGCTGGACTAAGATAAGTTGTCTATTGCTCTTCTATTGATTATGTAAATCTTTTGTATACATCTGGTGAAAAATAAAAAATTAGCTTCATCTGTGAAATCCTTCATTTTCAGCACTACGAGTCATACATATAATCTTAAGGCTTTCATTTAAATCCATCTCATTACCTATTTGTAAAAGAAGAGGGTGTCATCTATGTTGAGAACTATTTCAAAATTCTAGCATAGTTTCATAATTTCCTCAAGGACTAGTGCTTCCTGACACTTTGAGTTTCTACTGTAACACTGAACTGAGTAACTTCAAACCAGGAATAGATGTCTATATAATGAGAAACAAAACATTTTTCTCCTGTTTATTCTTTGGTTTTTGTGGGTTTTTTTTCCCTTTTAATTGTAGACATTGTTATCTTTGCAGGCTAAATTCAGTTTTTATTGATAAATATTGAAATTAGGTATGTAATTTTTCATTGGGAGAATAATCAGGATTCATTACAAATTAAGTCAATTAGAGTTTTATTTTTCTTTCCCAAGGGGTGCAAAATGAATGTGAATTTGAGAAAGTGAACTAGGGTGGCTGCTCACAATCAGTGGAAAGATGGGATTGCTTTTTCCATTTCTCTCCCAATGCAGTAAGATTTTTCTATCTTGTACTTTCAGTGATGAGAATGGGTAAAGGATGCATTGATTTACATGTGTCAGGTTCTAAGAAGCCGTGATGGAGTCAACACTTGGTCACATCTTACCAACCTGGAGTCTCTCTTGTTGTTTACAGACTGTCAGCCAACCACCCCTTGCCACCCCACTGTGACATGGATTCCTGCAGCTCCGAGGAATTCTACCAGGCTGTTCACCACGCAGAGCAAACCTTCAGGAAAATGGAGAGCTACTTGAAGCAGCAGCAGCTCTGTGATGTTATCCTGATTGCTGGGGACCGCAAGATACCTGCACACAGGTAGGAGATAGGCATGAATAACTGAAATTACAAAAGTTAATGTTTTGGGTATGTTTCTTAGAGCAGTGTTCCCTATTGCCCCTTATGATTATTTCCTCTTTCTTTAAACACAAGTGTAAGTGGCTGGAAAAGGTGAGTTTGAAGGTTGGGGCTTTGAAGGTGAGGGTTTTTTTCGTATAGCTTTTAAAAGTTCAAGTAGCACTCAACTAGTAAACTGATAGTGATTATGACTAACAATTCAATTCTCCCTGCTGTGATGCTATTCTTATGTGAAGAGAATGTGAATTTCTGAAATGGGGTGCTGTACAGTTACACTGAACAGAATCATTTCTAGCTTAAGATCCTGACCCTGTGATAAGTCTGTTGTACAGAGTCTCTCAGACACTTAGAATAGAATACTGAATACTTTCTTCCTATGACCTGTGCCTTTCAATGAACTAAAAAATTCTTATTTACTTTTAATTATAATTATTGGGATAAAAATTCTTGAACACTTTAATTTCTAAAATTCTGTAAAATATCAAAGTATCAAAGCAGCTAGTATTTATGAAATTTGGTTTTGGATAAAAATTAAAATAGTTATTCTTCATTGGGATTTTCATCTCAGAAATAGGTTTTCATTTAATGCATGAAAATAAAAATATGGTCCTAGAGTTTAGATTAAAATACAGAGAATAATTCAGAATTTCCAGGTGAGCAAGTATTTTTACATCTGAACTCTGCATAAGGCTGCAAACCAAGGGTAATCTATTTCCTGCTTGTATCGTGATTTCTCTGGTGAGATACTAAATTCAGAGCAGGATTATGGTTTCCCAGCAGGAAGTCAGAAAAACAGCCAGTGCATTTCTGAACTCACAAATTAACTTCATGGTGCAGAAGAATACTTTCAGAGCATCTTAGCAACTTGGACCTTACAAAGATCCTTTTGCCCTGAGTGAATATGGACACGGAGACTATTCCTGTTAAACAAAGAAGCTGAATATTCTATATTCAAACTCCTACAATAATAAGTAAAAGAAAAAAAAATGCAATATACAAGACTGCAGAGCCAAAGTTATTTTCCAAATGCTAAGAAGTAAAACCAGACAGAAACTTCATTATTATATTTAAATAATATGGTTTTGTAAATTAGTTTCTTTCATTTCCCCTGTTTTTAATACAGCTGTTCGTGTTTGGATGCATACCTTTTAGTAGTAAATTTAATTTCACATTTGTCATTTCAATTCTACAGTGTATATAAATCTTGAGCTGAAAACATGCCCTAATAAGAAGACTAACCATGAAATAATGCCCATAATCCTATTTAGATTTTCTAATAAACCTTTGGACACTTTTACATATAATTTTCTACTTCTCTGTGGTCTGCAGTCAAAATTCCAAATCTCAAATAACTGGAAAACTTTTGATAGTGTTTATTCTATATTTGTTTAGACAGATGTATCTGGACAAGCACAGTGAGCTGCTTCTTTTACTGTACTCATTACAATCCTAGAAAATACAGATTCAACTTGCTCAAAGCAGGGTCAACTGCAAGGTTAGACCATTGAGGTCATACACAGTTAATTTTTAATAATAATAAATAATGTGGACGTTTCTCTCTTGTTAGCCCGTTCCAGTTTTTACTATCCTCACTCTTTTTAGTGGTGCAGGATGTGTCATCCAGGCAAATTTGCTCCATGGTCTTGGTTAGGCAAACAAGTCTATAGCCAGCTACATCCTTCTTCTTAGGGATTTACATGGAAATTGACTTTTCCAGTCCTTAGAAACCTCCTGCAATTATCATGATCCATTACAGATAGGAGAGAGTGGTCCTTCAGTAATATTGTAGAGCTTCCTCCAGTATTTCACTTTAAACTTGTCCTCAAAACAAAACATAATAAACAAAAAAAAAAAAAAAAGACTGTGCTAAATAAAGCTTTTTTGAGCAGTGCACAAAATCTTTCAAAAGTTTTACATTTATTTCCAAGGTATTTACAATCCCTTTACAATACTATCAAATCCCTTGCTGTCTTCATCTGTGCCCTGACCTTTGGGCCTCTCTAATTCAATTTTTTTGACGTTGACACAATGTTTCTATAGTTCTCCTGCATCATTCATCTCTGCTTTCATTTTCCATGTACTTCTGTTGTGCATTTGGGAAGTAAATATTGTTCAGAACTATAGTGGCACTATCAGAGTAAATGAAAATTGTTAATCAAGCAATAATCACATGGGTCAACATAAAATTAAGCATGTGTTTGCCATCAATGATTTAGTGGTTTTGAGTGAAAGCAATTTACATTAATTACACTGGTTTTAGATAGCTGTGCTTGAAATGCTGTATTCTACAGCTGCTGAAGAAACATCAAAAGTCCTGGGAAGAAAAGAGCTAAAGTCACTGCAAATGATAGATGAACCTTAGTATTTTTGCTGGAGAATTCATTAAAACTTTCATCTAGGACTGCAGAAATGTTAGAGCATCTCTAAACTAAGACTGTAGTTTATTAAGACATTTTGATTAGTAATGCTGCACAAAACAAGATAGGAACTCTATGCTGGAGGAAAACAAAAGAAGAACAAATGTTATATAAGGCTAAAATTCACCTGCCTCTATCCAATTAAAACACTACCATATAACAGAGACTCGATTCAATAAAAAAGAAAATTCAATAAAACCAGGAAATGCAAAGAAGGTGTAGAAGGGGAGTTACATCCTCAGCTTACAGTTCTGACTTCCATTTCACTTGTTGAGAAAACAAGAAATCTATTTTTGTTGTTGTTTTAATATAGTCAGGTATAGTTGAGTGTATAATGAGAAATGCAAGTTTTTATCTTCTGTTTTCTCTTACCATTAAAAAATAAAGTTTTTCTTTCCAATAATCAAGAAAAGAATCATGGGGGACTCCCACCATGGCAGAAAAGGTAGTACAGAACTATTGGAAAATTACCAATGACGTCTGAAACAAAGAAATACTTCAGTAAGGTTACCCAAGTCTTTCTACTAGCATTTGAATGACATGATAAATTTATTAAAACTCCTTCAACAAAATGCAGTTAGCATTGTCTGTTTCAGTGCTCTGGGTGGTGACAATTTTTTTCAATGCATTTTGAGTGCTACTACAGAAGGACAAAGTTAAAGAAACATTAGTAATTAACATGAGGAAAAAATTATTGGAGGAAGTTTAGCTGAAAGGCAAGATGGAAGAATAAAGAACTAGGCAGAAAAGAAAGGAGAACCAGGCAGAGAAGGGAGAAAAGTCTAGAAGCAGGGAGTGTACGAGGAAAAATGCACTTTAGTCTGAAGATGCACATAATATTCTGAAGACCTGTTTTCTGTCACTATTCAGTAACAGATCCATGTGGAAAACACAGACTAAAAGCAGTACAGCAGCTCTAGGTTGTTCCCAGATATCTGTAAGGTCTGAGAAACTTCCCATACCATCTGAACTGAGTTGTTTAACACAACCCACTGTCTGCGAGTTTAAAAACAATTAATTCAAGTAATATAGTTGGGAAAGAACAACACAACAAAAGGAAAAATTCCTGCTATCAGAGGAGCAGCAAGGCAATTTGGATGAGCTTTTAATTTGAATCTTGATTCATAATCTTAAAACGAGGGTTTGGGTTGCTGGCAAGTTGAATAAGAGTCAGCAGTGCCCTGGCAGCAAAGGGCCAACCATGCCCTGGGAAGCACCAGGCACAACATCAACAGCCCATCAAGGGGTGATTGCCTCTCTCTGCTCTGTGCTGGTACACCTTGAGTATTGTGTGCAGTTCTGGGAGCCACAATATATGGATATCACACTGTTGGAGTGTATCC
>JAHXMQ010012338.1:76053750-76103617 GCA_020466415.1 Ammodramus savannarum pratensis | reverse complement strand
TGGGAACATAATACAAAGAACTTAGGAATACACTACAACAGAGGGCATCCAAGGTGGTGAAAGGTTTTGAAAGAAAAATGGATAAGGAGTGCAGCTGAGGTCACTGGGCTCATTCATCCTACAGAAAAGGCTGAGGGATGACCTCAGTCTACAGTTTCCTTGAGGGGAGCAGCAGAAGGGGAGGTGGTGATCTCATCTGTCTGGTGACCGGGGACAGGACCCAAGGAAATGGATTGAAGTCAGGGGAAGTTCAGATTGGATATTAGAAAAAGGTTCTTCAGCAGAAGGATGGTAAGTTAGTCCAACAGTCCTCCCAGGGACGTGGTAAGAGTTCAAGGAGCATCTAATCATGTGCTTAATCACATGCTTTATTTTTGTTTTAGGAGCCTTAAAGGTCCTTTCCAGCTAGACATATTTTATTACTGTATTAAACCAGAATACTAATGCTATTACTTTATGGACTGGAAAAAGGTGCAGTAACTGAAATGGACTTTGAAGGGTGAAAGAACCTACTCTTTTACTTTGAAACCATTCTCCCTTGTCCTATCACTACATGACCCTATAAAGAGTCCCTCTCCACTTTTTTTTAAGGCTCCTTCAGGTACTGGAAGGCAGCAATTAAGTAATCCCTAAGTTTTCTCTTTTCTAGGCTGAAAAAGCCAAATTCCCTCAATCTCTTCCTATAGGAGAGATGCTCCATCCCCCTAATCATTTTGGCGGCCACCATTTTGGTGACTCACTCTAAGAGGTTGATTGTCCTTCCTATGCTGTGAATTATACCAGTATTTATTGAATTTTGAAATTTTATTCCTTCCAGAACTCAGAGCTTAAAATTACAGCTTTTTAAAAGAAACAATACTTATGAATGCATATATATGAGTCTATAGAAAAATATATATGCATACTTTCACAACGCTGTTTGTCAAAAGGTAAATGAAAATTAAAATATTATCTTTTTTTCCCCTAGAATCTTTGTAAATGAAAGCTGTTTGTATGCAGTACTCCAAGTGGGGTCTCACCAAAGCAGAGTAGAGGGGCAGAATCACCTCCCTCACGCTGCTGCTCACCACTGTTTTGATGCAGCCCAGAGCATGTTTGCCTTTCTGGGCTGCTGTGAGTGCACATTCCAGCCTCTCATGCAGAAGCATCACCAAGACAGTCTCAGCAGGGCTGCTCTCTGTCCATTCATCCCTCAGCCTGGATTGATACTGGGGGTTGCCCTAACTCAGGTGCAGCACCTTGCACTTGGTCCAGTTAAACCTCTTGAGATTCTAATGGGCCCAGTTCTCGAGAATATTCAGCTCCTATGTGTATTAGCATAATATGCGTGGAGAAAAAATAGTGTCTTGCCTATGATTTTTTAGTGCAAATAACATCTGATATTCTACTCAGTTGGTAGTAAAATATTGTAAGAGTTTTCTTAAAAATTTTAAGTGTTCAAGGTTTGTTTATTTCTTTTAATTAATAAATGCATCATCAGTGGTCAGGTGATTCTCTATCTAAAGTGTATATGAAAACAGTTGTGAAAGTAGCAAAGAAATATTCTATAATAAACTAAAATAAAACCTGATATCCTGGGAAAAAAGGTCACAACTCTAATCAGTCATTTGGGTTACTTACAAAAGAAACCACAAATTGATCAGGCTGAAATTAGTTGTAAAGAGAAAGATGTCTCTTAATCAGGAGAAAAACTTTCTGGGTTCACAAACTCATTTTAAGCCATGAGTTACCTGCTATGAGTCTCAAGGATGAAAGGGTTTATTATGTATTCTCACTGCCATATCTGAAGTTGAAAAGGTGACATCCTCAGCCATCTGACCTTTCTTGATTAATAGGTCAACATGCCTTTAAACCAAGATTTAGGGCTGTTTGGAGCCTTCTGAACTACAAAAAGCAGCAGATCATTACAAAGTAATTGATCTCTTTGATTTCTCACTTTTGATCTTCCATTTCAACCCTGGATTACAATAAAGATTTACAAAAGGTGTCACTTTTCAGAATCGAGTGTAATTAGCAAGTTCCCCTTTCTTCAGTTCAACTTGCGGAGCACTTCCCAAGGCAAAAGTTATTGTCTTGAAACTTTGTCTTTTGGTTATAGTAAGTTGATGAAATAGCTGATTCAGTATTTCTGTTAACTATTGATTAACATAAGATACTTAAAAAAATAATCCTGTTTTTTTTATCACTCTGTTCAAAAGTTTGTCTTGCTTCTGTAGGTGAGCTGCTACATCACAGAACCTTTCTGCTCATTTAAGCCATCTTCTTTGATAGGTGCTACAAACCAGTGGGGATAAACCTCTAAGAAAAATGGGTAATGCTGAGGACCTGACATGTGTCTCATTTATTTTTCTTTATTTTTCCCACTTTGGACTGATTCTTGTGTGCTCTTGTAGACTGAATTCTCCATTGCAGATTAAATCTATTATATAACATCTTTGACTTTCCTCACACAAACTGTGGAAAATCACACATTTTTATAGAAGTTTGTGAAAGAGATTTAATCCTTCTGTTATTTATTTTCTGCCTTACCTCTGTTGGTTTTTGGGGTTGTTTGTTTTTAATTTGACCTTATATATATATATATACACACACTATATGATAAGTAACTGCTGAACATAAATAATGTAAATTTAAAATACAAGATATTACCTTTTGAAAATATTTTCAGTGATCATTAGCTGGTGTATTAAAATTTCTGTTCAGTCATTTTTCCTTTTTTTTTTTTTGGATTCAGCCAAGGGTTTTGGCCCTTTTTTTTGGCAAGTGATCAAATTGAATATCCATAGCTGAATTTAAATGATGGCTAGTAAATCTGAAGCAACAGCTAATGCAAAATGAAATTAAATTAAATCTCCATGAATGAAATGGTCTCAAATGAAAATCTCCATCACATACCTAAATTACATCTCTGATATCTGTGAGAATTTTGATCTCGTATGAAATCATCATGTTTTTCCTTTCTGTGATTTTTGTGATGCTTTTATTGAAACATCAATGAACAATAAAATCACTTATAAATAAGTTGTCAGAAAGAGCACTAGAAGTGATTTGCAAATTTGATAATATATAATAATAAGCAAATGTAGAAGTAAATGTTCCTCAATGATGAAAAAAATAATAAATTAGGAGTTTCTAGTGGCAGCACCAAAGTCTGTTTCTAAGTTCATGTTTTTGTAGTCATCCCTTGGCGTTTAGTCATTACATAAATATAAATGTGAATTGTTTATGAATTAGGGTGTTTCCTTCTAAAATTCATGATTGCTGGATTTGAGAACAACATGAAACGTGATAAAAGTACTATACCTATTTAATAATTTCCCATCATTAGAGGCAAAGATCATATATATGTCTTCAGTCTGCCCTACTTGCTGGTAAAATAGAGCAGCTTAAAGCTCTGTAAAATTACCAAGCCAATTCAAGCTGTCATATTTACTTAGCTATCGGGGTGAGCTAAGAGAGCAAAGGCAATCAATTACCACGGTGGCTGATAAGAATTAACTTGTTTATCTTCCCTATTTTTTAAAATAATAATTTGCCCTGAGTAAACTAGCTAACAATATACAAGAGGCTAATTGTTTTTCACTTGATTTCCAAGTTCTCCACTTGTGATTGTAGTGTTTTTGTATTAATATGTTTGTATATTATGTTTTCAAATTAATCCAGAAATGTGGCCATCTTTATAGAAGCACATGGTACGCTATCTATAGCTGTACCACACTTCTATCTCAACTTCATCTGTGAATATTCAGTCCTAACAAAATCAAAATTTGCTTGTAGATGGTATTTGGAAGAATGCCTTAACTTAAAGCCCCAGTAATCACAGTAGTATCTGATACTGCTGTGGTATTGATTTATCTATATCAGATCCCTAAACAGCAAGCTATGAACATTTTGTAGGTATTTTCAAAGTATTTTCCTTGGACATGTTTGTTAACAAAAACATTGTATTACACAATGATTTTATTACATGTTTTTAGTGAGTATGTTAAACTACTAACATGTTAAACTACTAACAGTTTAACAGATTATATTTTGTAGGTATATAGATTGTCTAAAGTCACATGCTCTTATTAAAGTTTATAACAAATAAGCCTTTAGGAACAAAGAAGAGTACCTCTGGATTATGAAATGCCTGCCAATATAAAGTTGATGATTTGATACTGAGAGATTATCTTGTTAACAGTTGGGACATCTGCATGATTGGAAGATTATCAGAAAGACTGAGTGCTAATTTCTATGTCTGTTTTATAGTCATATGCTAAAGTACCATTTCTTCATATCACAGGAGGCAAAACCAAATTAGAATCAAATGTCATTCTGTATTTTGCTGCCAACATGCATTGATAATATATTCCTCCTAATAATTAAAAATATTAGGAGGATTATTAATGCACGTTGGCAGCAAAATACAGAATGATTTAATTAATTATTATGAAAATAATTTTTAAAGAAGTTTATAAGTGTGTGACATTTATAATGCATATATCCAAGCAAATTACACCAGTTTCTTACTTTTTCTGCAGACTGGTCCTCAGTTCTGTCTCTGACTACTTTGCTGCCATGTTTACAAGTGATGTTTGTGAAGCCAAGCAAGAAGAGATCAAAATGGAAGGCATAGACCCCAATGCACTGTGGGACCTTGTTCAGTTTGCATATACAGGTATTGTGGTGCATACATTATATATATACTTCCTATAGAGGCAGATGTTGATATTTTTGTTTGCTACTTTCCAATCAATTTTATTTTTGTATAAATATTTTTATTTTTAAACATAATCAAAAATATTTATTTACCATTTTTAGGGATGAATTCAAAATATTATCTCTTATCTTCAAACTGTTCAATGTTTCAGATTTGTCAAGTTCAATAGGATAGCCAAGAAAATTATATATTTTTCTTGGTTTTCAAATACTTAAAAGGAATGCCTTATACCCTCATAACTCAAATTATGTACGATCACTGAAGGAACAGTTGTATTTTTTAAAGAATAATCTTATATTGCTTTTTAAATCAAATCTCAGTTTAAATAATTGCATAAATCATTAAAAATTTGAAAGAAAAAATTTGAAGTTTGAATAAGCAAATATTTTAAAAGGTTTTATTATGAGCTAGTTGCTTTCACTTTCATTTCCCTTCATATGCTGGTACTCTATTTTGAAGTGTAAACTTATGAATAACTCACAGTTCAGAGTTAATAACTCAAAGCTCTCTTCTGAGTAGTTTTTATATTTTAATGCATTATATATTTGAGATTTATACTTCTTAAGCAACTTGTTATGCACATTTTAAATGAAGTGCATTAATCTGAAAAAAAGAACGCTAATATTAAAAAATAAGGTAATTGAAAGAGTGGGACTCCCTATTACATTTGCCTTGAATCACATAAGTATAAAATATGTACTGTTTTCTATTTGTTTCCTAAAATACATCCTTATATTGTTTAAGTTAACCATTTTTTATCATGATGATTCTATTGTATATTTGATTTAGATTCAATTTTAAATAGATACCCCAAACTCTGCAGTTTTAATCTGCTTTAAATACACATATTATAATTTAATCACAAGTTACTTTTTGCTTTGTATTTAATCAGGATATGTTCGGGGGTTTTTATGACATAATAGCTTTACCATCTTAATAGAAAACAGAAATGGCAAATAAGCATAATTTAAGCTAAAAATAATGGTATTTTTGAGAATAATGCTTGAGAAATAAATGTTCCAGGAATTTAAGACTGTAATGTAGGTAGTACTCTACATGTTAAAAGGGTAATGCCTACTCCCTTCAGCTGTGGCTTCACACATCATCTGGAGGGTTTCAAGCTAGGGATCAGGAAATGAAATAGTTCAATAGGAAGGATACAATCTCATTCCTTGGTGAATGAATGGCACAGGAATACTCAAAAAATCAAGAATACCTTGGCACAGAACAGCAAAAATACTACGGGTAATGTTAAATCGTTTTGTAGGAGGGAGGTTAAAGATAGAGGAGGTAAGAGAAGGGACAGTGTTGTTCCCCTGGAATGAAAACTGTGGAAATCGTAAAGTACTGAATCGTTCTTTTGCCTCAGTTTTCACTAATATGTATCATCTGAGAAGATGCAAAGAGTTGTTGTTGACAGCAAGAGATAGCATGTAAGTGTAAATTAGGGAAAGAAGGAGATTCAGAAGTAAGAGAGGGGAAAAAAGATAAACATTTTCAAGATGAATGAAGCTATCTAAGAACTTCATGGTTATCTTTGAGAACTTTGGAGACTGGATGAAGCAATGAAAAAGTAGAAGAAATAAACTTCTGCTTACCAAAAATGTTTAAAATTTTCAGCTCCTTTATGTTCCTTGCTTCTCTATGCTGTATGATGTACTCGGGTCATGTAAAACTAAAAAGTTTGTTTTTGGTTTAAGATAAATAAGGGCCAGACTTCACAAATGGATGAAAAGAGAACTCCACAGCTAGTATAATTTGCATGTTTTCTAATTTGCTTCATATGAATTTGCATCTGTAATATTCCTTCATTGAAACAGTCACACAGTCCTAACTGCCTCAGAAATGGCAGCATTATGTACTATTGTAACATCACCTTGAAGAATTAGGAATTTAGGATGATAAGCAAGGTCTCTAATGTCTTTCAATTGAAGTGGTAAGACACCATTATTCTTTTTTTATAACTCATTTTGGAGACCAAATAAGACTTTAAAATGCTTTAAGTTTACACTTGCAAGTTTCACAAATACTTAGTCACAATAGAAGAGTGATGAGGGTTGGGAAACGTGAGACAATTTTATATGCTAAAAGATTAAATATATTGGATGCCATAGATCTTTCTGGTTTTGATTACTCTATCTTACATTTCTCTTTCCATTAGCTTCTTTATCCTGATTTATTCTTGTTTATCCTTATTTACTGTTAGCTTCTGTTCTTATCTCCTGGAGTTGGTGTGGGATTATTTCTTTCTGTATTCCTTTTCTCTGCATCAGATATCTTAGCAGACACCTAAATTTCCTAGCTACAATTATGCTAATAAATTAAACAAGGCTGGGGAAGGCTTTCAAGCTTTGGAACATAATTGTCTCTATTGATCCTTGAAGTTTTAGCCAAATCCAAATAGCAGTCTCTCTAACACATGGTGGTTATACCTTAGATACACAGCTTATCATTAATGTGGCGAACCTTGCACAGAGGGTAAGAGCATTCAAACATCCTATGGAGAGTTCAGTGACAACTCATATGATTTGTGAATTCCTAGAAAATAGTCTCAAATGTACTCAGTTTATTTAAATTAGATACAATCTAGGCTTCTCAGTTAATCACTCTGTTTTCCCTTGACCTTGCCAAAGTAAAACCTTTTTTTTTTCCCATTTTGTTTCCATCATCTCATATGATTTATCTCTATTCATAGTTTCTTATCTCCTTTCTTGCACTCTGATTCCTTATTTACCACCAGTCTTGTGCTGCGTGGATGCGGACAAGTAGAAATTGAAGAACATAGCCAGTGTTTCGATACTCAGAAGCACAGAAGCCAACAGAAATTCCCTTTCAGACTTTTGATCTCTAATTGGCAGCACACACCTGTCTAGACTGAGGCAGAATATCTGGAGAATCTGGCTGCCAAATTCCAATTACTGATTGCACATGTGAAAAACTTTTCCGCAACTCATGTCTGTAACCATCTTAGGTCTTTATTGTTTCACCTCAGGAATAGAAAACAGTTTTGACAAATGGGCAGTTATTTACTCCCATTTTCTTTTTCCTGTCATTAGTCATTACCTTCTTAACTCAAGGAGCTTAAAAAAAAAAAACCAAAACAAACCACTGATAGTTGCTGCTGTTATAGAGGAGGTTTTCCCTGAGGACAACTGAACAAATCAGAAAAATCATAGCTGAACATGGACTTGTTTGCAAAAATGTAGAAGTTAAGAATATTAGAGTGCAAATATGTTTAGATGTGATTTAAAAGATGGAGCCGTTTCCACATCTTGTTATCTGTAATTCAGTCAAGTTTATATTTTTCATAATCTAGTGAAATTATTGCATTTTTATCTGTGAATCATACATATTAAGCAGAAGGTTTTGAAGGATAAAATATATGTATCTATAATAAGCATTATTATAGGTGAAGATATCATAAACTCCAGACCCTCCACCAATATAATCTAATTTGGTTGCGAAATATCAGAATTAAAATTCATCAAAAGGGAGACACCAGACACACAGGGAAAAATAGTCCTGGGGTGCACCAGGCACAGCATCCCCAGTTCTGCATGGGAGGGGATTGTCCTTCTCTGCTCTGCATAGGGCGGCCTCGCCTTGAGTCCTGTGTGTGGTTTTGGGCACCACAATATTAAGAAAGGCATTAAATTATTACAGTGTCCAAAGAAGAGCCATGAGATTTGTGAAAGGGCTTGAGGAGCAGCTGAGTTCACTTGGTCTGTTCAGTGTCGAGAAGACTGACAGAAGTCCACAGTCTGCAACTTCCTCTTGAGGGGAAGAGGAGAGGCAGGCACTGATCTCTTCTCTGTGGTGGCCAGCACAGAACCCAAGCCCACAGATGTCTCAGGCTAAATATTAGAAGAAAGTTCTTCACTTAGAGGAGATTGGGCACTGGAAGAACCTCCCCAGGAGAGTGGCCACAGCATCAAGACTGACAGAGTTCAAGAAGAATTTGGACAGTCCACTCAGGTACATGGTGTGACTCTTGGGGTTGGTCTTGTGCAGGGCTTAGAGCTGAACTCAGTGATCCCTGAGGGTTGCTTCCAACTCAGCTTACTCTGTGATTCTGTGGTTCTGTACACAGACAGATTTATAAATAATTGGCGAGGTAGAATTACATGGTGACCAGGAGAGCATTAAGTCTTGCACAGCCTTGATTATAGCAGCTCCTGAGTGAAGGCACCTACCAATCTAAGAGTACTAACAGGAAGACAGAAAATTAGACAACCAACCATACTGATTTAAAGATAATAAAGGGTGTTGAAGTTTCTGTAAAGATTCAGAATGAATAATTATGTTATTTTAAAGTTACGTCATTGATGTACCAGTAAAGCAGAATTTGATTAAAGCTGAAAAAATTGACATGTGTTAAAATATATTCTATAAAATCTGTGTTAGGTCAGTCTTGGGGTTGTTTTGGAAGTGTTTTAGGATTTTTATAAATGTATATATATTTAATTTACATTTTTTGTTAACAAATTAATAATGAAGTTACTAAATATTGTTTTGTCTTAAATATGCACAAAGTTTTCTAATGACATAGCTACATTATAAAGTAATTATGACTTGTATAATTCAAATTATGTAGATGATGTGAATTCATTAGAAAAACACTCCATCAAAATTATATGCTTCTTGTTCTATACATATACTCACAAGGATAAATCAAAACAGCTTTACCACTGTTTTTTGTAAAGCATATATTTGACCAGCAAAAAATATGTGACTTCATTAATCTATCCACACTTTGCTGCATTTTTTGGGTTTATTCAAATAGACAAAGTATGTTTTGTCTGTGATATAGCAGAACTGTAATTTAATAGGAAACAAAACCTCCTCTTTTGCATATCTACTCCTTGTGAGCTAACTGAGGAAATTGGAAACCAACACAGATAGCTGCAATGGCTATGCAGAAAGTATGGTTCATATTTCAAGCAGCAAGATGATTGATAGCAAAAAAAAAAAATCTATGATTGAGATCTTAGTGCTCTGGGATAGATGGGTGTGTAGTCTTTGATCTTTTAAGAATTCAACATAGCAGTTATACAGATGAGTGTTTCTTCACCTCATTTTCTTAGGTAGTGCTTCTTTCTTGATCTTAAAACTCAACATTTCATTATTTTCAATTTTGCTTCAATAGTTCAGAGAAGACTAAAACTATAGATTGATATTCTGTTGTTTCTCTGCTCTTGGTGGCTGTGGGAGCCCTCCTTTGAAGATAGAAAAGAGCTGTGAAGTTACTATAGATTTCCTGTATCAGGAAATCTAATTAGCATTGGAATATCTAATGAGCATGCATTCCCAACAGTGATCAGAAGAGTAGGTTGGTACTTTCATACTGTTAATGAAACTGTAAAAGCAAAATCCATTTAAGCAATAGAAAACTAAAAATCCTTGATTTATTTATACACCTCTGAAAAAAAAAAAAAAAAAAAGAGAGAATATTTCATACATGGAGGAGGTTCAAGCCCTACTTTATAGCTTTTAATTAAACTTTATTTGGGAGAGTCTTTAATTAAAGTACTGTCAAGTGCCTTTGTCAATGTTATAGCTAATAACACACACAGGGCAGACAGCAGGGATGTAGCAAGTAGGAACTCGCCTTTAAGCAAAAGGACCCTTAGGTTCTTGCAGCACAGAAACGATATTAATTAAATATCTCAAGGAGATTTCTTTCTTGGTTTGGTTTGGGGACTTTTTTTATTTTTTAATTGGTGAAAGCCAGTTGTCTATGTGAACAAACATTGATGACAACTCAGCAATACTTTTGGCTTGTGCTAATTAATAGTATCAAGATTCCAGGAGTTATCACAGCCACTGGACAATGCTACAACATGCTGTTTGAATGTGACTGCCATTGTTTAAGCCTGACAGTGTTTGGAGTAAAACTGAGGCCATTTCATTCCCTTTTGCCTCAGTGCTAGAGGGAAGTCCCAGACAAGTTTAACTCAATGGATACAGTGTAAGATATTTTATTAAAACCCTGTGCTAAGACAAATAACGCCTGGATTTTAGGTACTGGTGGCATTTTTACAGTGTTTCAGGCTACTCCTCTCTAGTACATGTTGATCACATTGAGAAGTGGAGCTATTCTGATATTGTAAAGGTCTTTGCCTTTACCTCTGTGTCATGTTGAGTTTGTTCAAGAGTTATTTGTTCTGTAGTATCATGTTAAAGATCCCTGAGAAAGTGGACCATGTCTAAGTAGCACTTTTTGAAGGAGACCATTTCCTGCTGCTGTCCCACTGCGTTTTCCCTGCCATATATTTGATGGTTGACTTTGAACTTGCAGAGAATAAGCCCTTTAATTTCCATTCATTTCAGCTGGGAGATCATTTGTTCCAGGAACTTTGGGATGAGTGATAAAAGGACAAATTAGGGTAAATTAATTGATCTGAAGGACTTTATCAGCTGTTGTGTAATGGAGAGTACAGAAAAATGGTCACATATCATATTAGGTGCCCACAGACATTGAATAAACTTAACTTCTGGATATGGAGGGTCCCCTGTGAAAGTCTCTTCTAGAAGCAGATACTTGTCATGATACATGTCATACTTTTCAGGAGTCAATAAAGAGAGTTATCCATAGAAGCCCCCTTTATCAGGGTTGCTCCAGTTTAGGAAGTAGGAAGTGGTAGTGATGGCATGATCTGTAGAGCCATAATTCAGATTTTTTGTCCATGGATGTTCCACATTGACTACATTTCAAAGTTCATATATACCTTTGCTCCAGTTACATTTCAGATTGACATTTTCATATATAGTGTTCCGCATAAGATTCTTGTTTATGCACCTGGATTAAATTCTCAACTATACTGTCCATGTGTACAATGCAGAAATCTTTCAAAACTCCTCAATGTAACTGTAGGTTCAGATTGTTGTCTCCTGTCCTCTGAGCCTGCTTGGATCAAAATACCTACCTTCACAGAATATTTTTCTGATCCTAAAACAAACTGTGGCCTTTCACATAATTCAGGTCTGTAGGAAAGAACTTCAGAGACCCATTTTTCATAAGGAACTGCAGAGACTGACTGCCTCCTCAATTTTATTTATTTATTTTTTTTAGCCAGTCTCTGAGGGTCTTGTTTCCATCTGGAGCAGATATTTTCCATTCCTGTAACTGAAACACAAAGTCCTTGCTCATTCCTGGAGCTCTACACTACACTCCAATGAATTGTTATTCTTCCTTTTACCCAGGATACTTCATTAGCGGACAGAATTGGCAATTATGTACCAGGAACCAGCTGTTGTCTCATTCTTTTGGCAAAGTATATGAGAATCATTTAGGAAAGAGCTCTGAATTGGATATCCATAAATTTTGAATGTTCAGAATTATCCAGAATATTATGGAGAAATGGATAGTGACTGTGTTTCCTTGTACTCTGATGCAATCTGTTATTCCAGAGAAGTCAATAAAAATAAATTCAGGCAGACACAGGGAAGTAATGAGTATGGACGTGAAGAGCAGATAACTGGGTGCACTTCAGGGTGCATTTTTAAAGCTGTCCCTCACTAGGCTCAAAGTTCTTAATCTCCAAAGTGAGATTAAAACAAGTACTGAACATTAATACAGGACACAGCTGAAAAGTGAGTTTTCCTTTGAATGAGTATCATCCCTCTATGCTGCCATCTGGCACATACCAGCCTGTTGCTTAAATAGCATCAGTGAAGTGATTGGACAGGCTGCTGTAGGATGCTCTGCCTCTTTAATGTGTTTCTTTCTGGAACTCCCACACTGGACATGTGTACCCATATCCATGCTCTTGAGCTCAGCTGTGTATCTCCAGTCCCAAAACAAAAGAAAAAGAATCATGAAAATTACAATGATCGTTTGTGAAAGAGGTCCTCACCTTTCAGGTGTTTACTCCTGCTCCTGCATTGAAAAAACATCTTCACTGCCTTTCTGCTCTGTGCCCATCTGACAGCAGCTGGGATGAAATGTAGCCTCAGAACAGGATGTGACTGGAGTACTCACATCTTCCAGCAGTGCAATCCAGCCCAAAGAAAAGTAAATTTCATTAGGCTGTAAGGTGGACTCATAAGCAAAAATCTTTTCTTGGCAATTGATGCCTTCATTTCTGTAACTTTTTGTTCTCTAAGCATGGATTTGAGCTGCTCTGTGCTGTAGCACAAGCTGCCAAATCATTGCCTGAGAAGTTAAGAAGCTTATCTGCCAGAGGTGAGTGCTCCTGCTTCTGAGCTACCTTCAGGTGTGGAGAATAAAATACTGCTCCTTCAAATCTAAGAGCTGAGCTCCTTTGTCCTTGAAACATTTTTTTTCTTTTTTCTTTTTTTTATTTTTCCCACCAGAGGCTAAATCTTGATCATGTTCAGTGTAATAGAAAGGTTGTATCTCTCCAAGAAGTACTCAATATTTGGTACAAATCTTGTGGAATGAAACTTCCCCCCCTTTTTAAGCTGAAGTTTGCTTTTGTTTTCAAACATAAATTGCTGGAGTGCCTTTTGATGTGTGCAGCATGATGAGCAGAACATACAGTCTGGACAAATATAAGTACTGAAGTCCATTGACTAAAAGCAGTTAAGAGAAACTAAGGCCTTATAGATTAAATGAGCTCTTTGAAAAAATTCTTGTCATTTCCCAGCTTATTTGTTGAATGAGTGCAAAATTTGTGCTGTTTGAAATTTAATTAGTAAATGCTGTTTATATTTGTGTATTTTTTGAGGTAACTTTTATCTTGGGTTGTTTTTTTCTTTGTTTTAAACTGTGAGGTTTTATTCCTCTATTTATATGCATAATTCCATATTTATATATTTAATTCCAAATGCAATGCCTGTATATTAGCTGAATGACTGGTGAAAAAATTGCTAACATAATGGTCCTCAGTGCAAGTACAAACCAGTAATATTTAGCATTTAATCCCAAGAATGATGTTCATATTTTGACAATTTTTCTACAACTAATGGAAAAATATATCTTCTATCTCAGAGTGCTAATATATCTTTCTTCACAGTTGATAAAAATGTTTTATTAAGATGAGGCTCACAGCTAAAATGATTTGCTGCTTTTAGTCCTGTTATTTGTATATACATCTTACAGGTGACTAAGTTCAAGTGTATAAAATGAGCTAAGGCACCCGAATGGCATAAGGAGAAAATAACATTTTAATGTCTCTCTCTAAAAAGCTGATCTGTACGAGTCAGTGGACAAATTTTCTTTAATACTTGACATTTCAGTTATAGAACAGAGGTGTTTTTGTTTGTAGCTTTGAGGGTTTTTTTTTCAGAACAGGACATTAAAAGGTGACGAGTTGTGGATTATTTTGGTTAATATAGTTTTCTGATCTTTAGCCAGACATTTGCAAGAAGTTTCCTGCTCAAGTGGATTTTAATTTGTTACTAGCATTTCCTTATCACTCTGCAATAGTGTAATTTTCCATGCTTTTTAAATAAAGAGGACTGGCAGTACTGACGAAGGTCACATGATTAGGGCAGTTTAGTACTCTTACTCAAAAGATATGACATTAGGGTGCAAATAATTGTACAGTATTTTAAAGGACTGACTCTAGTTAATTTATAAGAATTCTGATATTACTGTGATGGTGTTTTTTTCATTTTTTACAAGCTACATATTTATATCTCTGGAATAATTTATGAAATTATTTCACACATAATAATATTTAAATGAAGTGAGCCTACAAGAGAGGTGGAATGAGGATATATATAAGAGCACACAGAGACAAAAAAGGCTTTAAACTGAAGTACAATAAGTTTCAATTAGATAAGAGGAAGAAATTCTTCACTGTGAGGGTGGTGTGATACTGCAGCAAGTTGCCCAGAGAAGCTGGAGATGCCCCACCCTGGAAGTGCTCAAGGCCAGGCTGGACTGGGGATACCTGGTGTAGTGGGACAGGTCCCTGCCCATGGCAGGAGGGTTGAAAGTAGATGATTGCCATGCGACTGAGGGACAGGACATCAAAGGGGGTGTGCAAATAGTAGTCCAAGCAAGAAGCCAAAGCCCAAGCAAAAAGAAGTTGCAGTTGGGGTCATTAAAGTTGTTTACTGAAGTCGCAGTATTGTTCTCACAGGACAGTTTTATACTGTTACAGCTCCAGGCAGCCACAGCTTTGAGCAAAAATTTCCCACTAGCTGCATATAGCCTATTGTTCACATTACTTGGCAGCCTTACAAAACTACATAATTTCAAACACCTTGATAGTTACATATACAGTTCTTTTCCCAATTCTTTTTTATATCTGTGATCTCATTTCCCAGGGTCTGTGTCCCACCAAAGCCAGAACAACCCATTCCATAAGCTCCTCTGTGCTCTCTGTTCTGTCCCCCATTTGTTGTTCCATAGATGATCTTTATGGTCCTTTCCAACCCAACTATTCTGTGATTCTAAATAAACACAATTAGCCATAGAGTGGCTTCTTCCTCAAGTACAACTGATGAATGTGGTCTGCAGCAAATAATTAATAAAAAATGAAACACAATTTGATCAGAAGAAACCTCTGCTAAGTGAATATATTGTGTTCTGTTCTCTTTTCTGCAAACATCTTCACCTTAATAATAAGTATGGAAAACAATACAACGTAGAATTTGTCTTTTAAGGCATAGGTCAAACTGGAGACTAAAAGATGTTCTGCTACACAGACAATACTTTTTGTAGCATTCTTCATTGACTGATGCTCGTGGATAGACATAAGAGGTGATTTTACGCACTATGTCACTACCAGAAATTGACCATAACAGAGGGAAATATTCATCAGAATTGAACCCAAAGAGTGTTTCATCACCTGAAACCTGATGGCTCTAATGATTCCAGTGCTGTGTTTGGGACCAGAGGAACTGAATTCATGTCAAAAAATATGAAATCAGAAGTGTCTCAGTAACTCAAATGAAGGTGCTCATTTTGTAGCTGAAATCAAGAAATAGCCGTTCAGGGAGTGATGCATCTCATTCTGCGGTACATGACTGAAACAGAGCAGGTGAAAACTACTCTAAGGCTCCCTGTTTCTCTTGGTGAACTGTAAAAGGAGATTTTGGGTGATTAGGTCAGGTGGCTACCTCAGAGTACCTAAGATTTAGAATGATTAAGATAAGCAATGGCAAAAATATGTATTATAACAGTGTGAGGCATAGCACCTTTTTGATAAACTTTTTCATGTCTTCAATTGAATTAGATGATTTTTCAAGAAACCAACATCATATTTTAGTAAATTAATCTACTATGCATAAGATAAATATTATCTTGATACCATTTACTGCCTTTTAAAAAATAATTAATATTTTTAAAATTTTAAAGATTTAAAAAATGGATTAGCCTCCTAAAACAGATTACCCCCCAGAAATAATTCCATTCAGCAACATTTCAAAACTGCCACACAACTGATCAAGACACATGAAATAGAAAGGTTAAAAATATAAATACCTGATTTCAAGGAATTATTTTTAGCCTTTGTTACTAATTCCTTGACACTTCCCATGATTTCCCTTGTGCACACAACACTTAAGAATGTAGAGGAGTCTTGTGGGTAAGAACATGATGTCAAACAATATTATGATGTGTTACAAATTTAGGTTAAAATTCATTACTTATACACAGAGCAAATGACCTGTACCTACTGAGTTGTCCCACCACAGGTCCAATCTGTTGGTCAATATATGTGGGAGACTGTTCCTGTGATACAAACTGACCTTATTTAACATCAGGCAAAGATGCAGTGATTCCCTGTAAACCAAAATAGTCCTAAAGTATAGTCAATAGTGTAGAAGAGAGAATAAAAGAGAAAAAAAAAAAAAAAACAACCCAAAACGAACAAAAAAAACCAAAACAAAACAAACAAAAAAAAAACCAAACAGAAGAATCCCAAAACCAGCAACAACAAAACAAAAACCAGCAACAAACAAAACCTCACAAACCAACTCCAAGACATAACTGTCCCTGAACTTGAGAAAAGGTTTAGCAACAGAACAAGAATATCAGAGAAATCTTATTTTATCTCTGCTTCACATTTGGTAATGAGGTAATAAAATTTATGTAGCCGTTATGAGAATGCATGATAAAGACAGGCATTTTAATTTCTGCATAAGCAATGCACATAATTTTTTTCACAAATACAGCTATAATTTAGAATAAAAATTAGAATTCATTAAAGTTCTTTTGATTTTTTTTTCTTCATATTTTTCATCTTAATTAATACAAAAAAAGATTTTAAGCTCTAGTTAATTTGTTTTTTCTCAGACTAAGGCACTTGTGCAAGCTTTTAGTGCATAAAAATATGAGGGGGAGGTGAATTGAAGAAGCAGTAATATTAATGCCCCTTGAATATCCCATTAAGCATTTTTAAATAGATGCTTGGATCTTCTAATTGCCAATATGAAACTGTGTGAAGATTTCATATTTTATATACAGAGCCCCTTAACAGCTTTCTTTTTTCAAACTCTGACCATGCTAAACACTTGATATCCCAGAGGAATTCATATAAAAATGTCACAGCACTCTTCTGACAAAGGGAATACAGAGCCTGTGAAGAAATTTATGGTGTCTTGATGTTTAAAAAAGAAGATAATCAAGATTTAGAAGACATTTAGATGGATTAAAAACCTATCTATCATTGAAGCTAAAAGAATGAAGAAAAAAAACTTTTTAACTCATACTGAGTGTATTTTTCTAGCTTTTATCATAGACATATTAAGTAGTAAATTAGTATTTCTGAATTTAGTTAAAAATAAGTTAAGCTATAATATATTCATATCCCTAGATATCCCAGAAGTGGTTGTATGTTTACTTCCTCTCTTAAAGTGTAAAGCAGAAATGTGTTCACGCTCTTCTATAAATATGTGAATCATCTTCTTCAAAATTTCCATGTTAGTTACATAAAGAAATGCATAAATAAGTTATTCATAAAACAGATAATATGTTTTATTGATTTAAACTTAGTTTAATCCTACTGTTTCCCAACTAATGCTGTACCAGGACTAGTGTAACTTAAAGTGAACAGAAAATACCTCAGAAAACAAATAGATTGATGTGTTTCAACTCATTCCTTTGGGTTCTTCTCCTAAGGGTAGCTGCCTTTAGTGATAAAAAGGCGAAACCATCAGAGTGTTACCTTTCCTCCTAATGCTAGGATATTGAAAGTGATTCTTTCTATACTTATATCATTTTGGAAATGCTACCTGGATCAGTTTTGTAGGGCCAGAGACTTTTTTTGAGTTCATTGTTGAAATACAAATAGCATGTAAGAAAAGGAGATTTAGAATTCCTTTTTTGTTTGTTTGTTTTTCTTTCCATTTCTCAGTTCATCCAATTTTCAAAGGTGCTTTACACATTTTTAATTTTTTTACTTCTGTTACCAGGATGGTCAATTTTAACCTGAAAACAACTATCTTTTGAATGCTTCCACTTTACACAGTGGAAGTGTCTTCCAGAATTTTGTTTTGAGCCAGCCATTACCTGCTTGCATGCAGCAAATGTGGGAGTGTCATTGATGAATATGTGGGTCAGCCAAGAATCTGCTGCTGAGTGTGCCTTCTGACCACACTGCATAAAGATGGGGTGTACAGAAATTGTGAGAAAAGGTTAGATAACATAAAAAACCCCCTCATGTGACATTAATAAAAGAATAAAAATAAGGAGAAGAAACCCACTGAAATTAGGCTGTGCGCTTGATCTGATGCTCTGACCTTTGCAAAAGGATGTATTATAACTAAATCTAGTAAAGTATAACTTCACAGTTTCCCTCTTGTATTAAAAGCTCCAGATATAGTAAAAGGAGAAAAGATCAGATGTGCAGTGTTAATGTTACTTTATTTTGGGTTTGGTATTGCAATATAAAGTGTCTTCTCAATCCAATGTCATGCTGTTGTGGAATTGAGGATTTTAGAACTCCTTAGCACCATACAATAGAATTATTAAGATTTTTAGATTTTTTTTAATGTGTCTGCAAATACAAAGCTTTTGTGGGAAAAAGAGTGAGTTTATCTAGGTGTTAAACTATAATACTTTTAAGAGAAAAATCAATATGCACTTAATCCTCTTCTGGTCAGAAATTATTTTTTCTGAGCACAGCACAATACAATCAGAAATATTTTTTGATATTTGTATTAAATTTGCACATTTTATTTTCCTTTTTTTTCAGTTCTCCAAAATATCCTTGTAATCTTTAGTTTGAAGATTTTTAAGTTATTAATGTAAGAGATTTATAAGATTCTAAAGTAAAAATAAAATTTAATATTATGGTTGGGGGGAGCATTATAACACGAATTACTTATTCCAGCCTAAAATAAATTCTTTTTACAGTTTATTTTATTCTATTTTACATTTATTTATTAAAAAGTGCGTCAGTCTGCAAGGTAAAGATAATGATTTGTGAAATTACAGAATTAAGTGCAATATAAGTATTAATTAATGGTTCTTTTCCCCAATATAAATTATTTTACAGGAACTATGTGTTATGAGAAGCCTGCCATATGTTGCTCAGATAACATTAATCCTGAAGTCACATTACGAATAAGCAACACAATGTTTGAAGATTGTTAAGCCTTGTTTTGAAGATGTATTTATGGGTTTATTCATACTATTCTAGGCAGTTATTTCATTCTTTTCAGGGAAGCAAATGGCTGTGAGGTTTGCTCTGTGCCACTGAAGATAACACAAGTTTTAATATGAATTTCAATAAAAATAAGAAAAGAAACCCAATAAAAAAGCATTCACAGCCTGGCTGATATCGAGATATTCCAAGTCTTCTATTCCATTTGATACAGTACAGTCTCTCTTTTTGTGCCTTTTATACAGTTGAATTAATAGTAGTTTAAAAAGCAATATTTCTAATACTGTAATTCCCAGGTCTCTGGAGTGTTCAGTCAGGGAGATCAATCCTTCTTTTCTTCACTTTTTCTGTAGTTTTTATATGGCTACAATTATTTATAAAAATTTGTTTCGATGCTGGACGTTTTGTAAATACCAAGCAAATAAGTTTGAATTTGTTATCAATTCTTCTTTTTTAGGCTGCCTGGAATTAAAAGAAGACACCATTGAAAACCTTCTAGCAGCTGCCTGTCTTCTCCAGCTCCCCCAAGTAGTGGAGGTTTGCTGTCATTTCCTAATGAAGCTTTTGCACCCATCCAACTGCTTGGGAATACGAGCGTTTGCTGATGCACAAGGGTGCACAGAGCTGATGAAGGTGGCTCACAACTACACCATGGTAAGGCAGTTTTGGAACATCTAAATTTGAATCTTGTGAGTCCTATATATCCTCTGCAAGTAAAGATACTGTGTTAGGTATTGGATTGAAATTATTCTCTATTATATTTGGTATTTCTATGGAACTTCATTTCATAAGTGAAAACCTTTATAGTGGTGATTCCCAAGAACTTCAGTGAAGTTATGACATTTGGCCCTCTGTGATGGATGCACTGTTTGCTGGGTCAGAATGGTATATAACTTATTTAGATGCATGCTCTCATACAGATGATAATAGTAAAGTGTATGTAAATCATTATAATGCTCTTTATTCACTTTAGTTTAGCTTTAGGGAAGCTTTTTAATTGTCATTGTTCTGCATGGGAGCACTATGAAGGGAAGTTTTGTTGGGTAGTTGGCTTGGAGTTTTTTGTCAAGAGTTTTAGTCATCCTTTTAGTCATCTGTGAAGTAGATTAGGACAGGAAGTTCTAGAAATAAGGAATTTTATCTGCTAATATTTAATATTTTTCTAGTTTCATCTGACAGAACAGGTATGGAATTAATATCAAAATTTAATCAGAATTAATGAAGGAGAAATATACTACTTATTCAGAAAATAAATCATATTTATTTTATTATTGATTTTTCATAGTTTGACAAGATTAAAAACATATGGCTCATTAAATTAAGCTTACATAAAGGGTAGATTACATATTATTTATGAGAAATAATGGTCCCTTTAGATCTCTACTGAAATTATTATTGAAGTAATAGAGCAAATTTCAATGAATCTCTTTCTCTTGTTTAGCATTTATATCCTTATTTTATTTACTCTTTTCTATAACTAATAACACATTACAATTCCCAGGTTTAACTGTGTTTTTTTACCACTACAGTTCAGGTAGTTATATCCATGTTACACTTCTGGATCAAGTTCTGTGATTTCTCTGTATTACAGGTCCAAGCTGGTCTGGTAAACTCTGGTATGTCAGTAGAGAGAAGTAAGCTGTCAGAGAAGGATTTATATGATCTGCTTTTGAATTAAATTTTATTAGGACTGAACAGATGTGTTTTGAAAAATTCCAGCCTTTTTATCAATATATTTCTTAGATTTATATATTGCTTTTATATTTTCAGTTTGTTTTGTTGTATGAACATGAGAAAAATAGAGAAAAAAATTATTTCAAAAAAATTTTAACTGCTTATGATTCGTTAAAATAACTTATTGAAATGTTTTTGGATGAATTAAATTACTTGTTATAGTTCATTTGAAGACTTGTGACTAATTCATATCTACTGGATCACAAAGTTCACAAAGATCTGTGCCATGTCTCAGATATTGGGTATATGGTTTATTAATATTTTATGCTGAGGTCTAAAATCTCAATTATTTGTAATGGGGAAATCAGAAAAAATTGCAGATCATAAAGGAAGTCAGTTTTAATTAATAAGCAAGCTCTGATTTATCTTCAAGGGCATTTGCAAGCATGCACAAATCATGCTTTCTCTTTGCAAGAAGACAATCACCATGAAATGACAATATTTTTTTCTGACCCAATGAAAACATAACCCTAAAAGATAAGCTTCATAGTGTGTGATATTTTCACATGTTTTGTGTTACTTCATTTGGGTGTGAGTCAGCTCCCATCTAATTGACTTACTGTTTTGTGTTAATGTGTGTGGAAGACCAGTTCTGAGGGAAGGAGTGCCTTATTGCCTATCTTCAGTACAGCACTTTCAATCAAAGAGAATCTACACAAGAGAAAAGTGATTAGTTCTTCTAGATGGATACATAACCAGGGAAAACTCACACGTTCAAGGAAGATACCCTGAGGAGTGTGATAGAGGAACACCAGAGACTGGGAATATGAGGAAAGGGGAAGAAAGTGAGGAGCACAGGCAAAGAGCAGATGCATAGTCTCTGAGGTGGCAGAAAGCATTATTTTTTCCTTCAGATTTCAGGACAGTAGTAGAGACTGTGATGAGGGCAAACAGAAATTAGGGCAAGAGGGAGTTTGTTAACAAACTCCTACAGTCTTATGCAGAGGACTTGAGAGGAAGTGCTGGCTAAAAAAAAGGATGGAAAATACTTCTCTCACTTTCCAGAGAATGTCAAGGTCCTTTCTTTAAAGCTTTTTGGGGTGCTCTTAAAAAGAGTTCAAAGTGGTGTATCTCAAATTCTTGCTGTGTGAATCTTCTTCCATAGTGTTATTGCAAAAGCTTGTTATGAATGGAAAGTAAAAGTACTCCCTTAACTCTGGAATCTTGTGCAGTTGTTTGCTTGAGATAAAAACCTCAAAGAAACAATAGTTCTATACTGGTGTAGGAATGGGGAGCAAGACACAGTTTTTCAAAAAATCTTGCAAAAATAGTTTATACGCATGGCTTATATGATTGTGTAATTATTTTGAGATATTACTCAAGTTAAATCTAATCTTTGAATAATTTTGCTTCTTAGCTAATTACATAGTTGAAATTAAATATTAATTTATTCATTTGAAATAAACAAGTAATAAAACAATAGCTCTCTGCCTGCATTATACCTGAAAAATGTTATAAAACTTTTCTCTACCAATTACTTTTAAGTAGAAAGTCACAATTGTCTTCACAAGAGCATTCTAATGAAAAACAATATATTTTCAAGAAATATTTTGCTTCATTGAGTCTCCATAAATGTTTTAGTCCTCATTTTTCAAAGAAATCTACTTGCCTAGTCTCAGACTTGATATAAGTTCTAAATTACACTGTTGTTATATAAGTCGCTTTGTGTTTCACATCACATGTTATGAGGGCAAGACATTTGAGCTCATAAACTTCTTTATACTGAAGAAGTAAAAGCTCCTGAAGGGCAGACCAATTAATTTAAGAATCCTGTTGACAGGAGATATATAATTTCAGACACGTTTTTTGTCACATTGAATAACTTTTATTTCCCTAACCATGAAATCTGTGGAAACAAAGAATACAAATTTTATTTGCATAGGACTTGCAGTTATGTCCCATCTATGTGAATAAAATTTGTTAACTATAAAGTTATATGTACCTTTCCATGAGCAGAGGTATAATACCCCAGGTGTTTACTGGGATATTTAGCCTGAAGTGTCAAATATAAAGTTATTAATTTGTAATGCAAAATCTAAGCAAGGAAAAACAAATGTGATCATAGAAGAGGGGAGAAAGTGAGGAAATGAAAGCAGTGAAAGAAAACCAGATAACATTTGAAAAATTCTAGAAAAAATTGCCATACAGCAAAATATGAGATTTGTGAAAGAAAAGAGGAAGGTAAATTTCATAAAAAATTGGTGAACAATGAATGTTGGAGATTTCTGTGTTTGTGTTCCCTGTACTTTTTAGAAATGGAACTTGGATGACAACATTTTAAATGAAAGCTTTACAAGGTAGAAGTTAATAAGAGAAAAAATGTAAATTGTCATTGGTTTCTTTTTTAGGCACATCAGATTTAATATAGTTTGTTTTATTTCTGAGGTATGAAGATGTCCGACCAGTGTTTTATGGTGTGATATTTAATTTTTTTTAATTATTTTTAATGGATCTGCTAATTTAAATGGCAGCACAAATATCCAAGTATCTTGATTTAAGGCTTCTGAACTTCTTAATTGCAATCTGGGTTGTAACTAGCTTGTCAGTTTCTGAAAGCTTTCAATCTGCAGAACCATATGTCTGATAAGTTTAAATTACTAGTTTATTGTCAGAGTGAAGTTAGATGATTGTAGAAGGAAATGCATGTGTGATGTCTTTAAAAAAAACATAAAAGCAGAAAAATTAAACATATTAATGAGCTGAAGCAAATGATTTTTTCAAGCAAGCATTTTTAGAGTTCTTTAGTCTAGTTATTAGGGACTTCATATATAGGGAAGTGAACCTATAAAGTCTTCAATTTATCAGCTTGTCATAATTGTCAGAAATTTCAGTCATACTGTATGGACTTATCTCTCTCTAGAAAACAGAGTGAAGTGTAATTTGAAATTGTGATGGCCATCTCATTGTGATGCAATTATTTTTAGAGTAGAAAATGTTTTCAAATATGCTCTAATTTGAATAATTGCTTGTTTATTGGTGAAGGTTTGTAATAGACCACTCTAGATGAATAGACTCTGTGGCTTTAATGTACCATAAGCCCTTCTTACAACAACTACTTTGGTGCATTGGTAAATATTGAAAGAGGAAAAATATGTCATATTTTTCCCTAAAAAGATAATTGCAGTTTGGTTTTAAAGCCTGGAAAATTATTTTAAAAAATACTCATATGGGTTATGGTTTTGAATACATGGTTTTGAATGCTTTCTTTCTCCCAGTAAAGGCCATGGTTCTGCTTGGGTTACAATGTACAGGTAATGTTTAGAAACTGAGAGTGTTACCTTCCAAGATATAGTACCAGATTCTCCATCTCATTGTCATGGCATTTTACTTAAACTTGATTGCTTCAAACAGAAAATTGAAATACCTCCTAGATATAGCTATTTAATCTCTCAGTGCTTCACGTCTTACGAAACTTCACTTAAACCTCAGTGATCATTTTGCTTCTTGAAACTGCAGTTTAAGAGTTGAAATGACGGAGTTTCTTCCCTATTTTTATTTCACCGTATTTCAAAATGAATTGCTAAGCATAAACTTGTAAAATCTTCAGATTACTTTGATACACTGAGCAGAAGAATGGCCATAAGTAAAAATTCCTTGACCAGAAGAACATGAATGAATAAAGTGATTGATGTGTCTGTAACCCACTCATAATATTAGCAATATAAACAACCCTAACATATGTTACAGTTCCAAGCCTGGGAGATGCAGAAGGCTTGCAAGTGCCTTTGAATGAAGTGGTAAGAGGTGTTTAGCTTCTCAGAGATGCAGTTCTGTGCTTTGCACCGTAAGGCTCATTAGTCCCAGCACAACAAAACATTATTCAGTCTTAGTTATGAGCATGTATCTCAGTGACATGTGCTGACTCTATATGGGCTCTTTAATTTACTGAGAATTCTGATTGTACTGCAGATGGAGAAGCCATTTCATTTAGTTGAAGTGAATGCCTTATGCAAATTTTTAATGATCTTTTATGGCGAAGAGCTTCAGTGATCATTTTATTAGTTATGTTTATTATCTAGGTTACAAAATTTCACAACAGGTGAAAAAAACCTGTTGGGCTGGAGTGAGGGGGGAGTGATATGTAAAACCTTTCTATTTACAACATTTTATCCTGAAGCATATTGAAATATTTTAATGTTATTCCATATTCAAATTAAGAAAAATATTATTCATATATTGATAAATGGTTGTAAGAGTCATTAATGAATTATCGCTGTACATTCAGACATCAGAGTTTATTTCAGTGTTAGTTTTAGTACAGCTTTAACTGAAGTCAGATAACAAATGAGGCAAGAAAACTCTCTAGTATTGTAATTTTAAAAAATAATAGTTCTTTAGAGTCATGGGAAGGAGTAGTATTCCTCAATTTAGTGTTCCCACTAAATCACTCCAACATGCACTGCTCACTCCCTCCTCCTCCTCTCTCCCCCTCCCTGTGCAGCAGGACTGGAGAGGAGATTGGAGGCACAAAAGGTAAAGATCATGGGTTGAGACAAGAACAATTTATGGGAAACAGCAATGAGACAGTAAAAGGAACGGTGGCAGCAACAATAGTGTACAAATGACAAAGTGTACAAGAATGAGGCAAATGATTCACATGTTCACCATGGGTTTCCCCCACAGCAATACTCAACTGCTTCATCTACCACACTAGCTGTCCTGGAAGGGAGCTTTCACCAAGTCCCTGGAAAATGGGATGAGGTGGTATAGAATAACCTATAGGTACTTGCTACCCCGCCTCTTGGCTGCTGCAACAATTAACCCTGTCCTGGCTGAACCCTTCCCCAGCTGAATAACATCATATATGTACAGGGTCTTAAGGTTTCTTTCTACTGTTTAACATAGATGACCACATGCTGCTCAATAGATACTGATCAGATAACAGTTTTTTTTAACTTCAAATTGTACTTTGTTTTGACCATTTTGACCTCTTCACCACCACATTGGTGACATATGGATAAACAGACAATGAGATGGGTGGAAAGCTGACTGGACAGAGGCCCAGAGATCTGTGGTATGTAGTAAAAAGTCCAGTTGGTGACCAGCAAATAGTGAAGTTCCTCAAGGATAATTTTGGGGTCCAGCACTGTCTAGCAACTTCAGTAATTGTTAGCTGATGGGATGGAGTTCTCTCTCAGCCGGTTTGCAGATGTCATCAAACTGTCAGGAGGAGGTGATTGATATGTTTGAGAACAAGGCTGCTATTTAGAGGGCATGCTGAAGCAATAGGCTCAAGTCACAGAATCTTTAAGGTTGGAAATTACCTCCAAGATTAAGTCCTGCCTTTGAATAAATAACACCATACTCCCTAAACCATCTCAAAGTGCCACTTCTACTTATTTTTTTAATATCTCCAGGGATAGTGATTTCACCAGTTTATTGGAGAACTTGTTCCAATGCTTCAGCACTCTTTCAGTGAAGAATTTTTTCCTGGTATGCTGAGCCTCCCTTCGTGCAACTTGAGGCAGTTTCGCTCCACTTGTCCTGTCTCTAGTTGCCTGGGAGAAGATGCCAAACCTCACTTCAACACAAGCTCCATTCAAGTAGTTGCAGAGAGCAATAAAGTCTCTCCTGAACCTTCTTTTCACCAGGCTAAACCACCCCAGTAAACCCCAGTCAGTCACCCTAAGAGGATTGGTGTTCCAGACCCTTCACTAGCTTTTTTGCTTTATAGCCACTCATCCCCAAGCCTGCAGTGTTGCATGGGGTTGTTGTGACCCGAATGCAGCACCTCTTGAGCCTCACACCACTGGCCTTGGCCCATCAATCCGGCCTTTCCAATCCCTCTACAGAGCTTTTCTACCCTTCAGCAGATGACACTCCTGCCCAACATTTTGTTTCCTGCAAACTTACTCAGGATTCACTTGATTTCCTCATCCAGATCACCAATAAAGGTATTAAAAAGGCCTGGTCCTGAAGTTCAGCAAAGGGAAGTGCAAAGTCCTGCAATCTAGGGACAAATAATCCCATGCACTGCTACAGGCTGGGGAGCAACTCTCTAGGAAACAGCTCTGCAGAAAAGTACAAGTTTAGAGTAAATCTGCAACGAATCCTTTTGCAAGAAGGCCATCAGCATCCTGGCTTGTACAGTAAGAGTGAGAAAGTTGAAGAAGGTGATCCTTCCTATCTGGCACCCATGAGACCAAACACAAGGTGTTGTGTCTCCTTTTGTATTCCTCAGTACAAGAGAGACATGGATATAATGGAGTTAGTCCAGGGGAGATCACGTGCTGGTTGGAGGCTGGAAGTCTGAGGATGCTGGGCTTGATGAACTTGATGTATTGAGGGAGACCTTACTGCTCCTGCATCTACACCACTGGGGGGATACTGACAAGGGTCCAGACTGTTGTTGAGGGTGCAGATTTATAGGGAACAGACATAAATTAGGATATAGGAAATCCTATTTGGATATTAAGATTATCATTTTAGAACACTGGGAGTAATTAAATGCTAGGAAAGTAACAATCACTGTAATTTTTGGGATCTGTTCTGGTAGGTATTCAAGACATGACTGAAAATGTTGCTAAGTAACATGACCTAGTTAAGACATGTACTGAACAGGGACAGTGACCACATGAGGTCACTTTGAAGCAAAATTATTCTGTAAGTCTATTAAATATATTTCCTGTATGTTTTTAGTGGTGGATCTGAGCTATGTATCCAGGGATGACATGAAACCAAACTTCAGATTTTTTTTTTTAATTTTACTTTTCTAGCAATGTGCAACAGATGGGTTTTCTGGAGCTAGCATTTAATTGAATTTTATTAGCAGTAAGCTATTGGTAGCATGTTAGCAACAAGTTAACAGTAACACACTGATATTTTAAAACATTCTCCAATTTTCTGTTTCTTATGCTCAGAGTACTAGCTTGGAGTAAAAACTTTAATTATATCTCTATTTAAAATGCTTCCTTGGTCTACATAGAATGCTAATTTTAAAGAAAACAGGTCCCTTCACTTGACTAGGTAAATTCTGATTTTTTCTTATTCTGATACTCTTTTTAAAGGTTGGTTTTTATAATATCCTTCCTCTCTCTAGCATCCCTTGGACAAGTAAAATTAAGTTGAAAATACTCCAAAGCCACAAGAATAATTAAAATAAATAATATTACCAGAGATAAGAAATGAAAAACATTTTTGAACTTACAATCCAGTATCACTTATGCCTGACTGATATTTTTTGAGGTCCAGAATTTTCTCTGTTTTGTCCCTTTAAAGCCATACTAGTGATACACAAAAATGAACAATTGCTAAATGCAGCAGTGAAAACACTAGGAAGAGTGACAGAATCCTTGCCACTTTAAATTGAACCACAAAATTTGATCTTTTATTTCTCTTGATGACTTTCTTAAAATATTTCAGTAGCTTTTTTAAAATATAAGCTATTATTGCTATTGTATGACTCCTACTCCCAATTTATTTTTTCTTTTATTTTTTGAGAAGAAATTGTACTTTATAGATCGCCTTTCACACTTTCAGTATTTTTAAGATTCTTGTTTGAAAGCAATAATCAGCACTTAGCTCAGTGTGCTGCTTTCATTTTAAGTTCTCCTTAGTACAGCTGTGACATAGCACGTTGCAGTACCACTCCATCAAGACACAGTTGGAAAAGAGGAAGGTAAGAGTGTTTCAAGAACTAGCATATGGACAGCAAGATAATTAATAGAAGGTAGAAAAGACAACTGCTGGTAGAAAAATACTGTGAAATCTACAGGAAAATAGTTAAGGAAATAGTCTATAGTGCTTTAATCACAATTTGACGGCTTCACAATCACCAGGAACTTCAATTTGGCTGCCTAGATGCTATATTAAAAAGGTTAGTATGGCAGAATTCTATATTATTCCTAGAGAGGGCTGCTCTGAAAAGCAGTGTTCTCAGCTAAATAATGTTTTTACATTATACAATGTATCAACTATAGCTTTAATTTGTTTTCCAAATTTATTCTAGTCCCAGAAAACGAAATATTCAGCAGCAATATTAATATCCCATTGAACTAATACCTTCTATGCTTTAGGCATATATTTGCATACTAAGGATACTCTGATAGGTCTCTTCTTCTTCATATAAATTGCCTGTGAGGTCAGCAGATCTACATCTCAATCTCTCAAGTGAAGAATATATCAATTATAAATCCTGCTTTATCTGACTGAATTGTAGGCAGCAATAAACTACTGCTCTTAGAGGTATCTCAGGGCAAGCAGACTTAACCTAACAAGCTTTGGTGAGTGCCTAAAATCAGCATGAATTTGCTCCCATATGTACAGAACTGCAAACATCAAGCTAAAAGAGCACTCCAAAGACAGTGAATATTGGAGGATTTTCTTGCCATTCATGGAAAAAAGAAGATGAGAAACAAGGTAGCTGAATTTTGCAGCTGTAAATTCAAACCTTTGAGTCTGCGTAGCAGTGTAGAATCAAATCCCTGGAATTTTTGCATGCCTTTGGTAAAGTTAAAGGATGTGTCCCTGTACTAGGGATAAGCATTCTTTCTTTCTTTTCATGAAACTGTTCAAGGGTGGGTAAATAAAAGCCCTGCATGAGTTCTTAGACTGTGTGTGTAGAAGATTAGTTGATGTCTAAATTTTCTCAAAATATAGTATGTATTGAATTTCCAGTTCAAGGGTACCAAGAAAGCATGACATAAGCTCTAAGTACATTTTCTCTCTGCTATTCCCAACAGTTTGGCATTGAGAAGTGGTCCTTGAAGGTAGAAAGAAGACATACTATTGCTTTCCATAGGCATCTCAGACAACAAAGAATACTGTCTAACTGGAATATGTAGCTGGTGGTAGGTGAAAAAGAGCTAACACTGGACAGGGTGATTGAACTGATACTAGTATGGGGAACTCTGGTGGGAAAAACAGAAGGAAAGATACAGGAATGAGACATGATAGAAAAGAGAATCTTAGTCTTTGGACTATGGTTGAAGCAAACAGACAATATATGACCAGTAGAAATTTTACTCTGTAGAAAATCCATCACCAAGATTCTTTTCCTTGTTCATCGCTCTGCTTTCTGAAATCCTCTTGAAAATATTCAGTCTGACCTTATCTGGCAATAATGTGTTCAGTACAATGTAGAATGCAGGGCAGACCTCTCATTTCTCTGTTGACTAAGAAAGAATTTGCGGTCATATAGTCAATGAAATCTCAAGGAATGGCATGTTTTTTGATACTTCCAGTACTGGGGGAAAAGAAAGATAACACTTCACAATAGAGGTTAGCCCTGGTCTTTCCTGAAGCAGGATAGGAAACTCAGGTTTTAAAGTGTTCTGTCAATGTACAGGAACCCTTCAATACAATAATGACGGATGATAGAAAATCTTAATACAGAGATATTGAGAAAAAAAACATCACCTGCAAGTGTTTTTTCCTAGACTGGAGGCAGGGGAATAAAAGAGTGTATGTTCTCACTTAACACCATTAATATTTAAAGAAATAAAAATCTTATTGATAGACAAGACTTTGGTCTTTCCATTTCATTAGCATGTTACTCCATCCTGAGGCTTTCTATATGCTGTTCCATAAAATATTTCATTTTATTCACATTCAGAAAACTTCTTGCAGTATTGCAAACTTTCAGAAAGTTTTTTGCGTTATGGAAACATCCCAACCTTGCCTTAATAAAGACTTGGGTGACTGGATACAGTGAGCCATAGCTGACAATACAATGACAATACAACTCACTCTAACAGAGACAGACGATGATAAGCCTTGGTACAGGCTGTGGGTCAGCAAGCAAGAGAAAAGCAAAACCTGATGCTGCCAGAAAGTTACATCATATCATCATGGACTGAATTTATTTGTGGCCTGTGTGACACCTGTCAGTAGCAGGGGTTGGGACCAGAAGGGCAGGGAAAGGGGCACATTGTTGTGCAGGCATCCAACACTGAACTGCAGAAATTATTGCATTTCCCCAGGCTCCACTGTGTCAACTCACATTTAGGGCCAGTTTTGGTAGCTGGAACTGTTTGTGGGCTGTATGTGTGGGGGTATGAAGTTTTTCCTGACACAACTTTCACACTGCTTTGGTTCAATTATTAAATAGAACTTTGCAGCCTCACACTGTCTGGTGCTCTTTCTCCCTGCCCCCTCCTCCTTGACAACTGTTCATGGTGAATTTTTGTCTTGTCACCAAGAAATAACAGATCATCTCTTATTGATTAGAAAACATTCTCATCAGAAATACTTTTTTTTTTCTTAATGGAAACATAGAACTTAAAAACTATTACATTTTTGTTACTCATTTAAACTTAGATGTTTTAAAGACATTGTAATACATGACAGCTACAAAAGAAACCTATATATATATGTAAAATACTCAAACCGAATATGTATCTAGTTTATCTAAAAATAATAAGTTTTCTATGAAAATCTTTATAGAAAAGCTCATCAGCCACATTGGATCTGGTTTTTTTTTCTCACAACCTGTTCTGAAAAAGAAACAACAAAACTATGCAGCAGCAGTAAGTTGTGATTTTTATATGACCAACATGTAAAATGCAGGGAACTAGGCCTGGAAATACAGCTGTACATAATGAATTACATAATTTCCTTTTTTGCCTCTTCCTGTCTTTCACAATAACATTAATTTCTTTCACTTTCCCTGCATCCTTCTCCTCTCCTTCCTTTCTTGCTCTGTTCCTTCCACTCTACCTCCTCCTTCTACCTCCCCTATGTCCCTTTCTTCTCCTCCCTCTTTCTCTTCCTGCTTTCCTGCCTCTCTGCTTGCTGCTTGCTTTCCTTCCTTCTTTCCTGCCTCCTTCTTTCCTCTTTGATTTCCATGCTTTTCTCTCTTTCCATCCAGAATGGGTTCCACCTAAAGTAGACATACCCTCAATACTTGTCAGTAGTAATTCTGTTCCACACTGAGAATACATAATGAAAACCTTAGAAATTAAGCTGGAAAAGCAGTAAATATTGAGAAATTATGACAATATATGCTAGCTTCACTGTTCAGGTATGCTGTTTATTCATAAGTATGTATATATATTATATAAATATGTATTTATGTACATATATAACACATAAGCTAAATTATATATAATTATGGTTGTCAGGTTCAATGTAATGTAATTTTAATTATGAAGGCCGTGATACTGTGTAAGCACTTCTCAGCAATAGTAAAAACATCCCTGTGTTATCAATGTTGCTTTCAGTATAAATGCAAAAATCATAAAAATGTTTCCAAAATATTCTGAAAATGTAACCAATTCTGACATGGAATGATAGCAGTAATTATTGTTGCAAGTGTTGATATTTTCTAGGGAATGGGAAGTTTCTATCAATTCAGCATTCCCCTAGGTAGAGAAGACTTTTTTCAATTAACAATTAAAGCTGATCCTTACTCTCATGAGGATTTGGAATCTGGAGATTCTCTTTATTTTTTCATGATCAGGCTTGTCTTACTACTTTATGATCCCCCTTGTATGAAACCCCATTTTTATGACATCCAGTGTACTTGCAGCCTAGTAGCAAAGAGCAACTGTTCTATAGAATAAGATGAATGGCTCAAAAATTAAAGGAAAGAAGAGAAGAAAGATGGGAAGAAGAAAAAAACCTCTTTGTTTGAGTGATTCCTTTAAATAACTTCTAATCTTTTGGAATTGCAGTTCCAAAAGCCTGTCTGAAGATGACTGCTTTTGGATTACTTCAAAAATTAAAACATGCTTCAAAAGAAGATGAATCAGTTGGTGCTTAGAAGGAAATAGCCTTACTTGATTTTGAGATCATTATCACATCTAGCACTTTAAAAAGTATTTTGAGTAGCAAAAAATAATGTAATGTAAACAGACATAATTTCATTAGAGTCATTAAAGCTAATGCCTGTTTATACCAGCTGGCAAACACATAAACTTCTAGAATCACTCTATTAAGATTGTTTCAACTTTTTTTAAGGGTATTGCATAAACCTTCATGACTCTCCTTATATTGTTTCTTTACTTGCAATCCCTGGAATTATTTGTTCATAATGGTGCCATATTGATATCATACCTGATGTTATGAAGGTTAACCTGTTTACCAGTGTATTTTACAGGGTTGAGCAGATAATAATATGGTATAATCTGAGTGTCCTACATAAGGAAACATTATTAAGAGCAGGGTGTAGAGAATTGTGTGAATATTTCTTGGGGCATTTCTATGGGATGAAAAACTTGGAAAATCTATCGCTTAACACCAATGTTGTTAAAAAAATGAACTTAAAAGAATATTCTGTATGGTTGAAGTGCCCATAATAAAAGACTGACAGTTGACTCAAGGTTAAATATAATTTACCTCAATAATTACTCAAAAATACTCAAGCCACTGAAGATGAGACTTAATATGAAGTAGCTGTGTTTCCTTCTCCCCTAAGTCATTGTCTTGGAACGCTAGAACTTTCAGCTCCAATATGAATTCATAGTTACTGAACTCTCATTATTTGTCATTGGCCTGACTGAAAATGTAATGCTCAACAGAAATTTAAATCATGGCAATTGGGTATTTAAATACTTTTTTTCCAAGAGTTCATGTTTGCTGTCAATATTTCTATTTCATTCTTAGAACTCCCCCTGGTGGATTATGTAAAATATAAACAAACTCTAAAGAATATGCCTCTAGAGGCTAATTTTACAATTTTCAGTACTAAGAATATTTCAGTTACCATTTTTTTAATATATGCTTTATTTATCTTGATAGTAGCTATATATATTACTTAAGTTGATATTAATTCTCAGAGAATCTCTGAGGTTTTTTGCTTGTCTATAATGTGGGTGTCCTCTAGCATTTAAAAAAGCCCAAACTCAAATAAAACCCAGTTCCAATAAATTGAAGAGTCTAAAATCTGTCAAAGATAAAAGGATTGTCAGGGCATTCATGAGAAATACCAGCCATGAAGAATTGCCTAGTCTGGTTACTTAACACTAACATTATTTTTAATGTGCCCACAAGAGAGTTAGTTACATACCCTAGGAAAAAAAATGAAGGGTCTGAATTTGAAATTATACTTTAAGTAAGAAGGACCAAGCGAGGAATGCTAGAGCACAGGAAACTGTAAGGGACAAGAAATGTCATAGTGATATGTAATTATTTATGTACTCAGGTTAAGACAGAGCAGGTAACTGGAGAAGTCTTTATTTAATGTGTGAAACTGGATTTTATACAGATAGCAACAAGTTGATTATTGTGAATGTCTTCCACAAGTATTATGATACCATATGACTCATTCATTAAAGGAGGAAAGTGAAAAATTTTAATGGTAAATGGAGTGACAGGTAGGTAATTTATAAGAATTAGCAATTATCAAAGAAATTCTGATAAATTGAAAGTGTAAGAATGATAAAATAGTGAAAAGTGTCTGTTGGAGATCTGTAGAACTAGACTTTTAAATAAATTCTGTTGTTTTTCAAGTTGCAGAAATGAGAGATTTTACGAGGGATTGTTATTATGGAAGATTTGGAGATGTAAAAAATGTAGTAGGTAAACATTGCTAATAAAAGTAGGAGCCAGTCATTTCCAGAAATAGTAGTTGCCAGGTTTCTTTACCAAATAATTACTAAGCCAAAGCAAATTCATGACCTCATGGTTTGGGAGCATCACTGAAATATTTGTTCTCAAAGCTAAAATTGATTCATGTGATTACTTTACATAAAAAGAAGGATAAACAAAAAATGAGTAGCACTTAACAGTCTTGATTGCAAAAGTAAAAAAATATTATAATTTATTAGTCAACTTGGCCAAATAGTCCTTAAAACCAAGATGGTGAGGATATCAAGATCTTTAAAATCAAAGGTATAATATAAAATTAGGTATAGAACTACTGAGATTTTACATTCCCATAGAGAGGCAAAATGCTTGCACAGAGGATTTTAACCAAATAAATAATTTCCTCAAACACAAACCCATAAAAAATTTAAAAATGAGCTAAGAACCTATAAATTATGAAGAAAATCAGTGCAGAAAAACTAGAAATCAGAAAATACAGACATGCAGTATAAAGTGCCAAGAGCATATTTTAATTTTTTTTTTTCAACAAATGCAAGGAAAAAAAATCAGATTTTAATTGCTAAATCAAGAAAATAACAATGTTATTACAGTGAGATAGTGAGTGCATCTACCACTAATTGTATAAATGTCATGAAACTTAACAGAAACATGAATTTGCTTATAATAATTACACTAGTTTCCCACATGTAGACCAGAGCAGGATGTGCTTCAATGAAAACTGAAGTTCTTGAAGGGAAATTTACCACAATAAAAATCAAGCTAAAACTTGGTAACACTTCAAAATATATGCTAATGATACACGTAAATATATGTGTTTATGTACATACGTATATTTCCATATATCTATACATATCTATACATATATAGATATATACTCAAATATCATATATATATATATATATTTATATGTGGAATAGATAAAGAACTCCCTTCTGTGTCAATCTGGTGGTGTGGGGGAAAAAAAACCCAAAACCAAGCTAATCTCTGGATGCAGTGGTGGATTTTGTAATATTTTGTATAATTCTCATGTTACCATTTTTAAATAGCTCTTGACATTTGGAGGGTATGGAGTGGGGAGACACATAGGATTACAGGACAAGAGAAAATGTCTTGCAATAAATATCTTAGAGTGCTCAGGCTGTTTCGGCTTATTAAAAAGAAAAGAAGACAGGGTTCTTGATGACAGTGTATCTCCACAGGGAGAAACTAGTGAGAACTAAAGAACTCTTTAATCTAGTTGAGAAATCTTAGGAAGAGCCAATTCAGTTTAGATTAATTGGAAATAAAGTACTTTTCCATCAACAAGATTGCTTAAACACTGGAACGAACTGGGATAACTGCAGAGAAAAGCACTGAATTCTCCATCTCTAGGTATTTTCATCTCAGGATTGAATATGTTTGAATAAAATTGAAATAAAGCAGAAATTATTCTTTGTTGCAGAGTAATTGGTGGACTGCGTATGCAGAATATATTTGATATACAAAAACCCTCTAGATTAATGACCTAACTAATTCTCCTGGCTTTAATTCTAAATATCTGTGTCATGCTAATCTGGTTGTTAGTGCTTGATATTTCCTGCTAAAAAGGTGCAACAGAGGAGCAGGCTGCCATTTTGTTGTCATGAATACTGAAAACTGAGTGGAGAGGAATTGTGTGGGACAAAGGCCAAGTTCTCTTTAAAGGGTTGCTCAGCAGGGGGGGAACATTTCAGAAGTTCATAATGTCATTAGAGAAATTTTGCAAAGCAAGGAATCCACAGAGAAGATAGGAAATTCCTTAGCTCAGGAGGAAGCTAAAGCTTAGAGGCAGTGGATTTTTTTCAGAGCATCCCAGAATATTCTGAGTCAGAAGGGACCCACAAGAATCATTAAGTCCAACTCCCATCACTTCAAAGCACCCTTCCCAAGAGTTACACCATGTCCCTGAGAGCACTGTCCAAAGACTCTCTTGAATTCTTCAGGCTTGGTGCTGTGACCACTTCCCTGGGGAGCTGTTCCAGTGCCCAGCCACCCTCTGGGGGAAGAACCTTCTCCTGAAATACAACCTGAACCTCCCCTGACACACCTTCAGACCATTCCCTGGGTCCTGTCATTGGTCACCACAGAGAAAAGATTTGCAGGAGGTACATAGAATTTGTTGTGGAGTAATACTTGGTTGCAATGTGCCCACTAAGGGAAAGATGCAAGGAATTTAACCTCAGTGCTCCAGTGATTCTGGAGCCTATCCTAATATCTAACTATTCTTTTGAAACCTTCATTGTCAAGGGTCATGTGGGTATGACATGCACACATAACTCGTGTAGTCTTAAATAAACTTAAATGGACTAAATATCTTAGTTTGAAAAATAATTTAATATATGGAATTATAAAAACTGAACAGAAATATGTGAATCCATGTAAATTCCCATAGGGGTGCTGGCTATCCAGGGAATGAAGGATTGATTTATATAAGTAAAATGTCAGTATTTCTGATACAGGAGAAATGAGCTACTTACATGTCACACATTAGCAACTATCCGAGTTTAAATTCAGATGATTAGTAGTTTACATGAGATGCAATACTTCTATCTGCTACCATTGTATCTCAGTGAAAATACAGAAGATTTTCCTTTCCATTTAAGAAAGAATAGTAAGATTTTTTTACAATAAAATTTTTCTAGGGAGAATTTATAAAAGACAGTGCATCCAGGAGATTTGTTCTAAGAATACCTACAACTTCCTTTTTTCATTGCATATTTGGGAATTTATCTTTCCATCTGAAAATACAGACAGGTTAAATGTGTACAATATGTAGCATCATTTAAACAAAACTTCAATCCTTTTACAGAATTCAGATGGTAAATTTGGCTTATTATTAAACTAATAGAAACAATGATGATTATTTTTTTGTGTGTTTTGCTTCTGTTAATGTCCTTAGACTCTTGTATCTGGAGCTGAAAGCACTGTAGAAAATGAGACAACATTAGACCACCAAAATTTCCTGATACTTCTAATATGTTTAAATAAATGACATGGCAGTAAAAAATGCATACAACCCACATCTAATTTTCAGTTTTCTTTGCAAAGATAATTGTCAGTAATGAATAGCCTTGTCCCAATTAAAAAAAACTATTAGTTCATCCATGAATTCATACTTACACCGGTGCCCACTTATTATTCACCTTTTAAAATTCAGAATATAAATGAAACCCCAGAGTTAGCTTGCATGACTTGGTCATGTTAATCTTGGTTGTCTGGTCTAAGCTTGTTTTCCAGGCCTCTTCTGTCATCAGTGGAGAAATAGAAAGTTCTCCAAAGGATATTTAAATATCCTGTTTTCAATCTCACAGTAACAGTAGCTACTTAAAGATCAAATACGAAACAATTCTTTGTAATGATTATATAAAATGTGTTTTCCACATCCTCATTTATGGAGACGAGTGAGAACACTTGTTCCTTCCTCATAGTTCATTCAACTCCTGCATCCAGATCAGGGATATGTAACCAGTCACCAGCCAGATGTAGCCCCATTGCTACAATATTCAAATTTCACTGTTTAGATAATTTTGTAAATGTAGAAATGTCCTAAACATCAAAGGCAAGCTCCTGAATTGTGCTCCAGAGACCAGATACTTAAGAAGTTGCCAAAGTATTTAAATTACTTTTGTTGCTTTCAGATTTCAGTGGAAAAGGTCATCCTTTCAAACAAAGACATTGAATTCTAGTGGTGCGTACAGTTCCACATAAACAAGGGTAGTTACTCCATTTTCATTAGTTGAGTAAGCAGTGATTTCTTATTTGCTATAGTGATTTAATATTTATGCAGCACATTTATTTGTTTTGTTAGGGAGCAGGTTGTAATTTCATTCATCCATTCCTTTCATAATAGGAAAAATTATCATGGATTGATTTAAGGAAAGTGAGATATAAACATTGTCATGTATAATACATTTTCTTCATTGATTAAGCTTAGAATAAGAAATATCCGTTTCATTTCCATTTAATTTCCATTATATGTCCCTTATATATCTTTATGCAACACACTCTTGTTAATAGGAAACATAAAATAATTCCACATCTTTCAGGTTTGTTTTATTCTAGACATTGGCTAACATTTGTTTTTATTTAGCCTATATCTTCTTTCTTTCAGTATGACAAATGTTATGTGCTTTATAATTATGCAAACTTTATCTGACAGGTTTCTTGCCTGCTGAGATTACAGGTGCCTAGGTTGGGAAACATCTAAGGAGACATACAGGTTTATTTAGCTACTGAGTGCAAGAGACAAAACACTGTTCACTAGTTCATGTTAATGTAGATTTAATAGATAAATGTGAACAAGAACTTATATTCTAAGTGTTTCATAATTTTCTTTCTCATCTTTTAGATTGTGATCGGTTCTAGGTGGTGCTGCTTTAATGTGATGGCACTAGCAAAACATTTCATTTTTACGTTGCCCAGTTTTTAATTTTCATTTCTAAATTGGCACCAAATGAAATTTTAATGTAATCAGATATGTGGAGTATTCTGTGCAAGAATAAAGGTGGTTCTTTGTAAGTAAAGGAATGCTGTTCAATTTTTTTTCATTTAAATAATTATTTATGTTATGGAAACCATCTGTGTTCTTGGAGCAAAACTTAGGCTTTTGTGTCCACTGGAATACTTTATCATCATCAGAGTCAATAATGAATAAGGACTCTTAAGTTCTACTACCTTATTCTTTGACTACATCTTAACTAAATTATTAATTTTAAAAACTACTCTTTGGAAGGTCACAACATTTATTTTTATTAGTATTTTTGTTTTAGCTCAGCAATTAGTTAATTAGGCTAGTATATCTTGATAAATTAATTATGAAAATGTCTATGAAACTTATCTGTCTGAACCTTCTCTCATCAGCATATTTCCATCAATGTCTGTAATGTTTTATTTCTTTACATCTGTGTCAGAATTCTGTAGTCTTCCCTGCTAGCAATGAGTTGCCTAGACAAGGCTGCTCAAGAAATTAATCTGATGTGATTTATGAAATAGATCCTACTGAAAAGACATTATATTAAAAATAACAATATTTTTCACCTATTTTCATTATATTATTTTGAGGTCCTGTCAATTCTGAGATGTTATTTTAAACTTCTTATGATTTAAATTGATCTTTCTAAATACAAAGTTTGACAAGCACACTGTACCCTTTGGCATAAATACTGCTGTTCTTGTGTGCTGATGATTGCAGAGAATTGCAGATAATATTTTCCATTTGTAAAACTAAGCTACATCTGGGGTTATTATGTATCACTTCCTATTGCAATAAGGGAGTTGTGATTTTTCTTTATGCTAGTTAAATTAAAAAAAAAAAGAAATGTAAATTAGCAAAATGTGTTTGTTTAAATCTGCAGTTTCACAAAACCAAATTTTGCCAGTGGCGCTGGTAGTTCAGTATAGCCTAGTGCAAAGTCTTGAACAGGTCTAGATCCGTCAGATTTTTTTATTGTTGTAAGAGCAGTGTTTTGTGCTTAACAGTAATATAATTTTTAGAAGGTGAAGTGCTGTGCACTGCTAACATTAACTAAAGAAATGTCCCTCCCTTCAAACCCTTTCAGCAGAGTTATATCTAGCCAGTGTAGCTGCTGTTTGCAGCAGGGTTAAACAAAATACAATAAAGCCTGAGGATGCTGCTATCACAGCCAGGCAGGAAAGGAAATTGCTTTTCTTCTAAATACAAAGGTTAATGAGAATTAATCGTTTCACTTGTGTTTCATTAAAGACTTTCCTAAATGTAGTGTAGTCTAATTCCCTTCTTCTGTATTCGACATTGAACTAGGTTTTTAAGACTTTGGTTAAAAGTTAAAAGCTGTTTCTCAAACATATATCCTTTTCATTTTGTTAAACTGCCAGTATGTGTTAAGAAGGTGATGATACCTCATCTCCCCAAATATGTAATTTATATAGAAGGCTTCTTAGTTGGCATGTAGTTTATATTACAGTTTTCTATGGATAAATTCAAGTTGAGTCAAAGCTGTTTTATTATATCTCAGATGCCTTATGTTGTTTACTGGCTTTGCTGTTGTTTGCAGGGGTGGAGGAAGTTTGTTCTTTTTGTGCTTTCATCTAGGGTGCTTTGTATTTTCTGGCTCCTAAAGGTTAATCAGTGTTCTTGCTTCACATGTTAAACACACCAGAATGTCTTGGATTTATCTTGGTCTATTCTTACATGAACAATTTTTCTCTAAGAGTTTATTTTTAAAAAGTTATTATGCAAGTCTTTGGTTTGCTGAATGGAGAGCAACACACAGTCTAAAGACCCTCTGACATACAGCTAAAGACAACATTATCAGTTTTTAATGTGTGGAATCTCTTCTGAAATTATTGAAATATTCTCTGCTGAGAACATTTTGTGTCTGCTGCATCTGTATGAAGACCAAGCATATACTCAGTTGCATTAGCCAGAGGATTGAAAGAAATCCTCCCCTCTACTCATGATGCCAAAATGGAATGCATTTTCCAGCTGGTGGCATTTCAATTGATGAGCAAATTAAACCAGCTATGAAGCTGAAACAGGAAGCACACAATATATGAAGAGAAGCTGAGAGGGCATTCATGAAGAAAGCTAAGAGAGATGGTATTTTCAGCACCCTATCAGGGGTTATGATATAAAACCATTCTTTTCTTGAAGGTGCACAATGAGGGGACATTGGGCACCAGTCCTAAGATGCAGTTTCCAAGAGAAAAATACCTCTTCAAAGGGAGAGCAATACTCATTGTAGTCATTTTCTCTGAGAGGTTGTGAAATCTCTGTGCTTGGAAATATTCCAAGCTAGACTCAACAAGACTATGAGCATCCTGTTTCATCAGTCAACCTCATGCATTTAAGTCTGAATTTCCTACATTCCATTGCTGTGCAATCAAGGGAAAATGTAATTTTCACATAACACTCAGATGTAGTTTTTGTGGCAATTCACATAACACTCAGATGTACTTATTTGTGTACAATTTTCAGTAGAAATTTCATGAGATTAGAGCTATGATTCAGATCAGATTCAAAAGCCTGTGGTGGAGTGTCTTATATAAGTGTATGTTTACACATGCACATACCCATATGCACGTGCATTTGTATATGTATTTAGATATTTGGGGCATTGCTGACCAAGTTCCAATTATGAAAAACACAGTTTAGTCGATAATACCTGTAATTATGGACATGCTACTCATGTAATTGAAATCAAGATAATTTAAAAGAAATGTGGTAATTTTTGTAAATTATTACTAAATAATAGCCTATAGACAGCTGATGTTATAAACTAAGCACATTCTGCAGACAAATCTGTGACCAGAGAAATAAAAGCTATATCTGTGGCTCAAAAAGCAAAAGCTATCAGCCTAAGAGTGTAACTGCAAATTTTATTGTATCCTGTAATGGGCATACTATGGAGTTAATAATTAGTGCTTCACACAGAAATTATGCTACATATTTAGAAAATAACAACTTGTACATGCAATCAGTTCACATAAGGAAAAACTGTCAAAACTGTGGAAATCACTAGCTGTTATGAAATATCTCCTTCTACTTGAATTTGGACCTGTGACAAGATTGTATCCAAACCCAATCAATTTTCCATCAGTCTTGTGCTTTTCATGAGACTGAACATACTGATTCTTTTGATTCTGAAGACATGAGCCATGTACTGACACACAGAGCAAGAACTAAAAGTATTGCTAAACTTCTCTGCTACTCTTCTGAGGATCCATATTTTGGAGTCATCCAAACTTTTCCTTAAACCAGTTTAATTCAGCTGTAAAACCTATACAAAGTTCAGAGTAGGATGGTTGTTAACAGCTTGGCATAGGTTTAAACAAAATCTGAGCTAAAGTTGTGAAATTCCTAGGGGAAAAATAAACTTTATGATGATTAGAATTTGATAACAATTTAAAATATATATTATCTTAAGAATTTATTCAGAAGTACACCTGGTATTTTAGGGTTAGGGTAGTTTAGCTGTTTGCAGTGAACATTAGAAATGTATTGCTTTGCCTTCCTCATTAAAGTTATCACAATGTACATCCACAAAAAGGATTTTACGATCTGGTTTTTAAACACTTGTGTTTTTCTCATTGCAAATGTTATACATATCAGCATAGATTAATGAATTCTGTAGAATAAATTCTTGAATTAAAATCCACATTTTTTTAACATTTTGGTAGCTAAATTGCATTTGAATAACATATGTTCTAAACATATGTTCTTGAGTCTTAACATTCTTTATCTGTTATATGCATCAGGGCATGCTGAGATGTACTGCAACTGCTTTATGTATTGTATGCTTGGTAAAAACCTCTTCCTTTTAAAAAGTGAAATCCAAAATATATTTTGGAATTCAATACCTCTTATTAAAGAGTTTTGTCAAGTACCTGCTGGAGCAAGTGTGTATGTGTGAAAATAAAGATGCTTTGATTCATTTTCATTCAGAATGTTGCTGTACAATGAAGCAGAACTGCACAATAGTATCTACTGCTGTCTGGTTTTATGTTTAACTAAAATTGAGAAGAGGCAAGAACTTCCAGAGTTTATCAACACTTCCAAGTTTTCATTAAAATTCAAAGTTAGCTGAAATAAGGTTGTATTTACTTTGTCGTATCTTTCTTAGTAAGAAGAAAAATCTTTACTGTAGAGACTTTAAGAGACACTTAAGACACAAGTGACCTTGAAAGAGAGAATAGGATATTATTTCCCTCAAGTCAAGAATGGAGATTTCATCAAATCTATTTCAGCCACAGGTTTAAAAGAAAAACTACAACAAAAAAAAAAAAAAAAAAAAAAAAAAAAAAAAAAATTTGCCTTTTATGGGCATGTGCTTAAATTGAAGAGAACATCACAAAGATCTTCTAAGCATCTCATACAGGAAATCACTATCTGTGATTTCAAAATCTGTGATACATGGAGAAGATAGAATATTCACCATTTAAATTCCTTCTGATAATTTTCAAAACTACATTTGGTCACTGGTCACAAATGTGTCTCTTGCTCTAAGCCCATGCAGCCCTTTTTATGTCCCATGAGCATTTAAACTCTGTGCATCACCTAGATACCTAAATTGTGTGCAAGACTTAATCAGCTATCAATAAGTTTATCTGAATAAATTCAATTTTAAATATAATGGGTAGCTTCCAAAGCATGAGAGAATCAGAAGACCCATTACTACAAATTTACCAAAACCTCATGTCATTTCAAATTCTTCATTTTAACAAAATGTTTCTATTTCTATTCTGCTCTGTTAGGTAGCATAATTTCAAATGTAAAAATCATGTAATAGTTTCTGTTTACTTCCAGAAAAAAATTGTGTATCTATTTGTGTTGGATCCTGCACTTGGTTCAAAACAATCTCATTCAGCACTACCGTCTTGGGGAAGAGTGTCTGGAAATCTGCTCAGCAGAAGAGAACCTGGGCCTGCTGGTCAACAGCCAGCTGAACATGGTCCAGTATCTGCCCAGGTGGCTTAGAAAACCAGTGGCATCCTGGCTTGTATCAGCAACAGTGTGGCCAGCAGGACCTGGGCAGGGATTGCCCCACTGTACTTGGTGAGGCCCCACTTTAAATGTTCAGTTTTGAGCCTCTCACTACAAGAAGGACGCTGAGGACCTGAGGCATGTCCAGGGAAGGAGCTGGTAAAGGGTCTGGAGCGCAATTCTTATGAGTAGTGTCTGAGAGATCCGGGGTTCCTGGAATAAAGGAGGCTCAGGGATACCTTAGCACACTCTACAGCTCACCTGAAAAGAGGTTGCTGTGAGGAGGGCGTTCATCTCTATCCAAAGTAACAAGTGGAAGGACAAGAGGAAGTGGCCTCAAGTTGCACGAGGGGAGGTTTACATTCAAATATTAGGAAAACATTCTTCACTGAAAGCGTGCTCAAACATTGAAATAAGCTACCCAGGTAAGTGATGGAATCATCAACCCTGGAAGTGTTCAAAAGGTGCATGGATATGGCTCTTGGGGATTTGTTTTAGTGGTGCTGGGTTGGATTCAATAATTTTACAGAACTTTTCAAACCTTAATGATTCTTTATTTCTATGAACTTGAACACAGACTAATGAAAAAAACTCCTAAAAAATCAACAGCAAGCCACAGCTATAAAGTTCTCTTTGTCTCCTTCCCTTTACAAATAAAGAACTTACACTAAGAAATTAATGTGCATTACAGTTAGTTGACAGCATGAGATTATTTGATGTTAACTGAAACTCCTGGAAAGAGTGAAACATAATATCTGTTCCCTCCAAATTTGTAATTTTCAAGGCAGCAATAAAACAAGAATAACTGTCAGTATAATCAATATTATGTGCAGGGTGACAAATTTTTTACAATTTAATTGCAGTCTGAAATTTGTCTTTTGAGATTTACACAGTATATTAATATATTTTCAGCATTCATTTAATAGTTTTTTTAAAGTGTTTTATCAAACAACCTAATGTGACAGATTTTCAGCAGCCTTGTATCTTGACAATCACTTAAATTCAGTGCTTGTTTTACATTATATACCATTATTTTGTTGGAATGAGTGTGGAAATTCCATTAATAATGGTCAGACATCTTCATGTGAATCATTCTATTTTGTGAAATATTGTGGAGTACAAAAATTTCAGTCATCTAAAAGAGGGCCTATCTTAATTGAATTTGTATCATGATACTGATTCTTGAGCGTTATCCTGGATTTAATAATGTGCTTGAAGTTTGTAAGTGCTGTCAGAAAATGATTACCATATGAGTTTCTTAAAAATTGCTTATAGTGTGAAAATCTTTGGAAGTCCCCTTACAGCTGAAAGTTCTCTTCCAGTCCCCTTTCAGTGGTTCTTTCCCAGAATCATGTTTGCATCCTGATGTTTGTTTAATTTGAAATATATTCTCTTTTTCCATACTAAAATTCTCAGTAATGCTTCAGTTTATGCTGGATGCTAGTTGAAAGATGAATCATAGTTCAACATCAGAAAAGAAAGCATATCAGGGAATGATTCAGGCACATAACTCAGGCCTTTCCTTAACTTTATCTTTTCCCTGCAGTGGGTTTTTTTTGTTTCCTAGAATGCTCTTGGCTGGTATATACATTTTCAATACAGTGATTTACTATAAATGATTAAGGAATGTTAACGTTTTCATGTGTCTCTGATATGATATTTTAAATATTTGGTTTCAGTTAAAATGACTACCGTATAGGAAATACAAACATAAACTACCATTTGTAAATATTTCACTCCTCAAACAAAACTTTAACTGAAACATTCTCCAGAAACCATTTACATGACATGACACAAAACACATAAGCTTTGAGATGCATAGCAAAGATAAAAGAAACAGTATTGTTGCAAGCCTTTATGTTGTGGAGTCACAGAGAAAAGCATGTTTTCTGTATGATCTTGCAATTACCCATGAATGCATTTTGATTTTAATGGCTACCTGTTTTTAATTCAAGTCTGAAGAACAGGAATATAAAAAAAATCACTCCAGTGCTGACTGATGTTCCAATTACCTTTTGAAATGCTATCTTAATTACTGTATTTATTAATATTTTATTAAAGTTGAGGCTTTTTTTATGGACATGATCTTGCACATCCTTTCAGCCCTTGCTTTGTGCTGTATTCCATCACATTTCAAGGCTAAGTAGGGCCAGAATAGGTCAATGGATGATTATGAGATTAAAAGTATATTTTTAGGTGCTACCACAAAGAGTAGTGCTAATGATTAAGTATCCTGTTTTCATTCCTGAACATTAGAACAGTTACAGACTGTGAATTGTAAAAGCAAGGCCATAACCACTCAGCCCCTTTGAGTTATTAAAGACCCAAGAGATTATTTTGTGGCTTTTAAGTTTTGGTGCTAATAGGCTCATCAATCAGACTGAGAAATTCATAATAAGAATCAGTATGTATGAGCAGAAGACAGACAAGTTCAAATGGGGTATTAGACATACATTTTAATGTTCAGATGATTGCTTCTGAAAGCTACTGTGAAAGTGGCAAATTATCCATCTCCACATGTGTTTGAGTTGATGCCTTTATAGGAAGAAATTTTCAGTGAATCAGATATTATTAGGCTCAACAGAAGGGTTACTGGGTTGAAACAAAAACTGAAAGGGGTTCCAAGGCAGCTTCCTGCTTTGAGAAACTGTTTTAACACAAAGCTGAAAGGAATTGCTGACACTCTAGAGAGCTGTGCAGCCCATCAGAAGGACCTGAACAGGCTGGAGAGAGGAACTGTCTGAAATTCATCACGGGCAAAACAGGGTCCTGCACCTGTATAGCAATAACTCTGTGCACCAGTACAGGCTGGGGACTGACCTGCTGCAAAGCAACTCTCAGGACATGAAGAGGACCTGGGGGTCCTGATGGACAACAAGCTGTCCATGAGCTGGCAGTGAGCTCTTGTGGCCAAGAAGGCCAACAGAATCCTGGGATGCATTAGGAGGAGCATTGTGAGCAGGTCCAGGGAAGTGATGCTTCTCCTCTACTCAGCCCTGGTGAAGCCATACCTGGAGTGCTGTTTCCAGGCTGGGCTTCTTATTACAAGAGAGACATGGAGCTCCAGGAGCAAGTCCAGCAGAGGGCTCTGAAGATGATGAACATCTCTATTACAAGGAAAGGTTGAGGAGTTGGGCCTATTCAGCTTTGGGGAAGAGTCAGCTGAAAGAGGACCTCATCAATATATGTAAATATGATAAGGGAGAGTCAATGATATGGTGTCAAACAATAGGACAAGAGGCAATGGACTGAAATTGATTAGCAAAAAGTTCCCTAAATATGAGAAAGAACTTCCTTACTGTGCAGGTAATCACACATTTGAGGAGGTTGTCCAGAGAGCTTGTGGAGTCTCTCTCATTGGAGATATTTAAGAAACATATGGACAAAATCCTGTGAAATAAGCTCTAGGATAACCCTACTTGACCAGAGAGGTTGGACTGGGTGACCTTTCCAACCTTCCCTTTTGTAAACTGTATCCTACATTATTACACTGTTTCTAACAGTCATGTTCCCATCCTATCCTCTGGAAATCTGTTCCAGAGCTGAATGCTTTAGCAGCAAGGAATATTTTTTTTCCGATTTCCAGTTTTCTTTCAATCAGATTTAATTTGTGTGAGTTTCCTGTTAGACTTGTTACCCTCCGTTTTCCTTGTTTTCCTCTTCTGTGTCTGTAATCAGTATAAACAAGACAGGGGCTCTATTAGGACATAAATATGCTCACCTTTTACATAAATCAACATTACCATAAATCAACATGTTATCAACATTATTCTCATACTGAGTGCAAAAAGCAGCACTGCATCAGCTAAGAAAATGAGCTCCATCACAGCCAAAAGCAGTGCAGTAGAAAAGAATGAAATGTTGTGCTAGGAAAGTAAGAAACTGAGATTGTCATGGTGACTACTTTCCTGAAGTGTTATAATTTAAACACAGAAAATTGTCATTCTGTTATCTACGTGAGAAGGGTTGCATTCCTGCGGTGGAAACAGCACAATTTAAACAGCTCATATTTTCCCTACTTGGGAAGTGCTTGGAGTAAATCTTAGACAAGTAACAGCAAAACCAGGCAATCACCAGAGTCAGTACCAGTATGTACCCAGACTATACAATACTGCACCATTGTGACAACTTGCACTGTGATTTTGTATTTTTGCTACTTGCAGCCTTTTAAATCCAAAGTGTCTCTGGATGATTCACAGTACTGATCTCTTCTGCTATTTACTTAAAATTGTGCTGTGAACCTTTCTGATGACAAATAAATAAATCTGGGCCAATTCAAGTCAGAGAACAGAATCATAGAATATGTTAAATTGAAATGGGGTCTCAGGGATCATTTAGTACAACTGCACAGGACAGTTCCCAGAAGTCACACCATGTAGCTAAGAGCTTCTTGAACTCTGTCAGGTTTAATGTTTTCACCACTACCCTGGGGAGCCTATTCCACTGCCCAAACACCATCTAGATGGAGAATCTTTTCCTAATCTCCAACCTAAACCTCCCCAATGCAATTTCTGGCTGTTCCATCAGGTCCTGTCACTGGCACCACATCAGTGCCAGCCCCTTCTCTTCTGTTCATGGGGAATGATGTCTCCTCTCAATCTTCTCCAGGCTGAACAGACCAAGTGATCTCAGCCAGTCCTCATACAGCCTTTCCTTCAATCACCATCCTTATTATCCTCCTCTGGATGCTCTCTAACAGCTTAGTATCTTATATTGTGATGCCCAAAACTGTCATCAGCACTTGAGGTGAGGCCACCCCAGTGCAGAGCAGAGAGGGACAATCCCCTCCCTTGCCTGGCTGGTGATGCTGTGCCTGATGCACCCCAGGGCTGGCCCTCCTGGCTGCCAGGACACTCAACTTGCCATTGACCAGGACCCCCAGGTCCTTTCCATGTCACTGCTCTGCAGCTTCTAATTCCCCTGTCTGTTTGTCTGTACATCCAGAGTTACCCCAGGATCAGGCACTTCCTCTTGTTGAACTTCATGCAATTGGTGATTTCCCAGTCCTCTGACTTGTCAAGGTCCCTCTGCAGGGCTTCTCTGCCTTTGAGGGAGTCAACAGCTCCTCCCAGTTTTGTATAATCTGTGACCTTGCTTAATGTCCCTCCCAGTCCACTGTCCAAGTAATTTCTGAAGAAGAGGAAGAGCACATGGCCTAAGATGGAGCCATGTGGACCCCTACTAGAAACAGGTCATCAGTCTGACGTCAAAGATGACACCTTTTCAAGTAAGCTCCCTAGGACCTGTTCCATAAACTTTTCATCCAGGCATTTTAGGAACCTTCTTGCCTGTGTGATGCTCCCAGTTAATTGTGGCAAGTTGAAGTCTAGGGTAGTTGACTTGGAAATGTTCCTTAAGTTCTCAAAGGAGAATCCATGAGCATCTTCATCCTGGCTAGGAGGTCTGTAACAGACTCCTATGGTGACATCTGAAGTATCTGTTTTCCCCTTGATTCTTCCCTAGAGGCTTTCAACTGTGCTGTTGCCAGCTGTGAGCTCCATACATTCTAACCCTTCTGTTACACACAGCGTCACTGCTCTGTCCCTTCTGCCCTGCCTTTCACTCCTGCAGAGCCTGGAACCATCCAACAGGGCACTCTCGTCACAGCATTCATCCCAACAGGTTTCACTTGATGTCAAATCCCTGGGACTGTGCCAAAGGTGTCAGTAGACTCATCAGATGTCAATAGATGAAGTGTTGAGTAGGTCATCCCATCACCTGGGGGCTATAACCCCAGAGTTTTCTGCTTGCAACAACCTCAGAGCACTGCATTGACCTGATGGATCTGCCTCTTGCTATCAGTATTTTTTAAGTCCCCAAGCTGTGCTCCCTCATTCTACTAACTTTATTTTGGAAAGGTAAACAAGCAATAATAAAGACCCCCCAAAAAAGGGAAATAAGAAAAAAAGAAAGGAAGAAAAGGAAGAAAAGGAAGGAAGGAAGGAA
>JAHXMQ010012338.1:76041180-76053650 GCA_020466415.1 Ammodramus savannarum pratensis | reverse complement strand
GGAAGGAAGGAAGGAAGGAAGGAAGGAAGGAAGGAAGATGGATGAAGTAATTAATAATGAATTGATTTACAGGCTCCTAGAGTTTTGGTTTTCCTAGATACCATGGTAAGAAGAAAATGTCATGCATACATAAAGACCTAATCCCAAAAAGTTCCAGGGTTTGTAGGATGCAGGACCTTCCAGGATAGTGTTGGAAGATTTTTTAAGTCAGGGGGAGCAAGATGGGTACATGTCCTCATCCATCTGGTAAATTGTGTCTGTTTTGTGTACAGGTTTAGGCTTCTTGAATCTTCTTGGATGTGAAAAAGAATATATGCGGGGTGTGAGACAATGTCCTTCACCAATACAGGAAAAAAATGTTAATCATACTGACATAGCTTAAAAGTTTCAGACATTTTATCATAATAAACCAGCATATCAGCTAATGTCTATGAGCAACTGATTGTGAGCTATCCTTAGAGTGTGAAATCCCAGAATGCCATATCGTATTCACAATGAATTAGACTATAATATGGCTAATTCTGGAGCCTCATACCCTAAACTCTACTATTATTAATTTTTTAAATTAAATCAAAAATGCAAGTAAAAAAGAAATTTTTTAGATTGTGAAAGTCTAGAAGTCTCATACTAAGATTTCAGTATGCTGTATGAGATTGCACCCATAGTCACAGTCTCCTCTATCCTTAACTTGCTGTCTCCTCTCCCCAAATGCAGCACTTGATTATCTCTCTTCCCACTGGCAAAGTTGAAGGAGGAGGTTACACACATACATAGGATCTCTTTCCACTGTCCTTTGAACAAACCCAGCCTTAATACCCCTTTTGTAGTGATGATACCAGGCTGGCATCTGGTGCTGGAAGAAACATATCTCTTTGGATTACATAGGTCATATGGAGCTCACTCTCAGATGAAGTCTGAGATTTGGTTAGAGATTCAGGATCCCAGGTTCAGGTTTCCAGATGGAATCTGGGATTTGGCTAGAGAGCCAGACCATAAGCATATTAATAAATACTGGTCCTTTGTCTAATGGGAGTTCATAATGGACTGAAAAGTCCATTCACCTTAGGGAAGAAGTTACACAGCATTGTAAAGGAGGTGTAGTCTTATATGAAACACACCTGATACAGAAAATGCGGCATAAGAACAAGAGGTGTGAATTCAGTGTAGCACAACAGCAATAATTCCAGACTGAAATAATTTGAGAATTGAACACTTCAGACAGTATACTGCCAGTATGATTTAATATGAAAATCAGATGCACTATTTATTTATTTATTTAAATATTCTCATGAAAACTTAAGTTCTAAACTAAAAGTAGTATGAGCTTAAAATATTATAGACATTAGGTATGTAATAAATGAAAGCCTAGTATATGAATATCTATTTTTTGGCATGAGTTTATATGATTTTAATATTTTAATTGTTAAGGTCACAACATCCAAATCACAAAAATATAAAACATTTTAAATAAGACCCCTACATCCAAAACCAAAACACCAGCTAAGCATTTTACTTCCTTGGTAACTCTGATGTAGCAGGTTCTGAATAGCACTCTCAGAATATGACATTCTTTGTCAACAAATGAAATGATTTAATATTTTTCAGGTTCTTAATTATAACAGATACATGCTGATTAGTGAAATCAATGACATAACCATCAATGAAAACTAGCTTTTGCAAGATAATTTGATTCCATGTGGAATAATAATCATTACAAGTTAAGATTAAAAAACCCCATCTAATTTAATTGTGTTGGTGTCATCATTATAAAGATATATGGCATTAAATTCCATTTGGTAATAGTTTAATTTTATTAGCACCTTAATGTTCCTATGATGCACAATCTACTAGATACTTGGGTGATTGCCTATCTGCCATTAAACATAGATATGTTTTGTTTACATGGCTCTGCTGTTCTAATATTTTATGCTTATTTAAGGCTAACCCTGTGTACTGCTAAAAAGGTTTAAAAGTGAAGCAGCTCTACCATTCAAATGCTATAACCCCACAGCAATGGTTACTGCATAGTCATTTTTAGAAAGTGGAAGAGCAATCAAGTGACACAGCTTTGCCCAGGTGGGTTCAGAGACTGTCATACTTTCTACTCTAAGTTACATTTTCTGAATTAAAAACAGAAATCTACTACTCCACTTAATTAAAACATGGAAAGGCTATGTGAATGATGCATGCAGAGCCGATCCAGTGCATAAGACTTATGAGATAGTGAAGACCAATCCACAAAGCCTCTTAAAGCATTAGAGTCAAAAATTACAGGTCCTGGAGACTCATCCAACTCTGTCACATAATCTTTGGCATGCTTAAAGGTTCAGTACCCTGTTTCCCATAATAAAGGTTTATTTTCCCGTGAGGCACTAGGCATTCCTGAAAGCACTTCACTAGAGCAGGATGAGAGGAAATGGCCTCCACTTTGCCAAGAGAAAATGCCATTGGATATTAGGAGAAATTTCTTCACTGAAAGGGTGATCATAGTGTGGAATCACCATCCCTGGAAGTATTCAAAAAACATCTAGATTCAGTATCTGGGACATGGTTTAGCAGCAAAGATGCCAGTCTTAGATTAATGGTTGAACTGAATGACCTTAAGTCTTTTCCAGCTGTAATGAATCTGTGATTGCATAACTGTGTACCTCAATTCCTACCTTGCCTCTTAATCTCAGGGGAATTTAAAATTTATTTAATGTATCCTGAAAAGATATCACATATATCTGTTGAATCCTGTTCCCTTAAGTGCAAAAAAGAAGACTCGTCATATTTAAAAAAAAAAAAAAAAAGGATATTTTCCCACAATGAACATATGAGAAATTTTTGTGGTAGAACAGCTAGCCATTAAAATATGCTTTGCTGCTCTAGATGAAATGAACCTCAAGGAGTTAAAACATTATCTAGGAAGATTTAAAATTCATTAGTCAGTTTAGGAAATGCTAATAAGTTGAAGGAAAGAGTTTTTACGTAAGAAGATCAAAAACCTGGATTCTATATGGAAATCAGAATTATATATATTACATTTATATTATATATAAGAATACTTATGGTATATTTATAATATATATCACATATTATAGATATAAAACATAATCTATATTTTTATTTTCTGAAATACTCATGCCCACGTAACATGAAATTCATGTAAGTCCAGATGTTTAGAAAAACAGATTTGAGCTTACATGTTTTGTCTGAAAACTTTGTTTGATTCTGCTATCAGTACAGAGGCTGGAATAAGTTCTCTTTAAGCATGTATGCAGATAAAATACAATTTAAGATGACCAAAAGAAACCCTTATCAAATCTAAAATTATTGTTCTGAAGTTAAAACTCCTGCTTGGAATGTTACTCTTAATAAATTAAGTTCTGTGGGTTCATGAAATGTTCCACCATCACAATTCTACTCTATAGTATTAGGTCTTTGGATTAATATGCTATTGCAAAGTTTGATGTTGGTTCCTATTAAGAGGTAGAGTTATTTCTTTTTTTTTATAATGGGATTTAATGTCAGTTGAACCAGGCTTAATTAAACTTTGTCTTATAAATAATTTTATTGAGAAGTGCAATGAAATCTTGCGAGTTTTATGACTTTTTAATTAAAATAAATTAAGCCAGTTTGTGGTTAAGTGCTTCCCTGCAAACTAGTTCCCTTACATTTCCAAGCTATTCTAAAATGTTCTAGACACACAATTTAAACTTTATCATGAGGTAATGGTTTAAAACCTCATTCCAGAAAAATCTACATTTTTAGGGACCTATTGACATTTAATGTAGCAATTTTAAAAATAATTGAGTCATGTTTCGATCCAATTATCAATTATGTTAAGGTAACATAAAAGCATGGTCAATATAGGTCATGACCACATATACATCTTTCATTTTCTGTTGTGTCAGCATCCTGTATATCCTGAGTTAAAAAGCAACACATTGAGTTAAGTTGTACACATCAAACCATTCACAGTTATAATAAAAAACATAATTTTCAACTTTGTCAAATTTATTCTACCTGTGTTTATGTATGTTATCTGTAATTACATTACAAATTTCAAGAAACTTCTATCTCATGATTTTGTCATGTCTATGTCTGCAATATTCATTTCTGCTGCCATATATAAAATAATAAGCAGTTAATTTTTAATAAATATGTTTAAACAATACATTTCAAAAAGTATGAATTTGGAGAATTAAAATAAGACTTTCCTTCAATTGAATAAGTCAGGGAAGGACAGCACGTGACATACTAGAGTCGGAGTATACTTCTGTTGTTGTAAGTTTTGCTCATTATTTTATTGATTTTGTTATAATGTCTTCTATTTCGGTTTTTATGACCAGTCAGTCTTTCCCCTGGTTGAGACAAAATCAAGCAATTATAGGCAACATTGGCTGGATTTTGATATGCTAAGAACTGAATTTAGAGGGTATAACAGTGGAATAATCCATTTCCCTCAGTTTTGATGTTCTTACATTTAAGTCCTTGTTGACTGATGTCTTGTCATTCTTTCCCACTTCTCATCTTAAGAATTCTATCCAAAACAGCATAACAAAATTAATCATTATTTTTCATAAATTAGATATTGCAACTTACTGTTCCCAATACTGCTTTTTACATTTTCAGTTTACATAAAAATTTAGTTTTGTTGGGTTTTTATTTTGCACCTCCGGTCTTCAATTATTTCACTTTCTTTCTGTCTATAAATTGAGAATACGAAAACACACTTACAGTTTCTCCATGGAGATAAAACAGCCTAAAAGAAATATTTGGAGAAAAAATATCCGTAGAATTATGATTCTACTGTGTCCTGTTGATGTAGCGTAGGAAGTTCAAGGAGGATTTAATTCAGTCCTTAGGATTCAGATAACTAAATGCAACACTTTTTTTGGGGTTTGTTTTTTGGTTTTTGTTTGGTTTTAGTTTTTTAATGTAGTTTATAGGGGTTTTATTTAAAGGTTTTTAGTTATTCCTATTTTCATTTGTCCTGATTCTGTCCAATTTTTTTTTGAAGTAGCCAGGAGTGAGGCATAACTAGGACACAGAGGTTAGTCTGTAAAACCTGATGTCACTGATGGAAGGGGGGAGAAAAGTCTCTTCCAAGGGGAAGGGGCTCTTTCTGGTTGGGTAAATGCAACAGAGGGATCCATCTGGTGTTGTCTCTTGGGGATGGAGGGAGTGGGTGTGAGGGCTGTGGTTCTGTGGGAATCCTTTCCTTTCTTGTCTCTGTCATTAGTAAAGTTGCTGTTACTCTTTGTTTCCTTACCTCATTGCTGTTTCCTGCAAATTGTTCCTATCTCAACCAGTGAGCTTTTCCTTTTGTGTCTCCAGTTTTCCTCTCCAGCCCACTGCAGTGTGGAAGGGTGAGGGGAAAAGCAGGAGAGCAAGAGAGTGTCAATGGTTTGGAGAGTCTCAGTGGGGGCACTGAACTGGGGAGTACAGTTCCTAAACACAACAGTACAATAGTTTTCAATACTGCGAGATCTTAATTGCTGTAAACTATTTGCATGATAACTAGATATTAAAAATCTGTTCTGAACAATGTCAAAAAATAATCTTTAATTCATTATGTTGATGGTCCCCTCAGCCTTGTCATATGTGTAGACAGAAATCTAGATATTCATAATACAACTATATGACTGACGAGTTATTTAAGAAATAGTGAAAGAAAGACAGTGAAAGTATCCAGGAAAACGTAGTATGAGAATGTAAAGACTTACAATATATATTACATATTCATAGTATGAGTATGTAAAGACTTACAATATAAACTTAATTACAACTGAGTTTATAAAAATTTCAAACAATAGCCTTTACTAATTCTGACAATTTTAATTATGATATTATCATATAACGCTCATCTTGGTTTTGAAATATATTTATATATTAATTGCAACTATAGCTGTTGAACTCTAATAATTTATGTTTTGTTCTTCTCATGAGCTGCAAGGATATGGCAAAGCATACCCATATCTGGGTATGGCAGACATTGACTAATCCTATGGTTTATTAGCTTTAACATGGTTTTTAATTTTCTTGCAGTATTACTGAATCTGAAATACTTTTCTTTTCTCAGGAGAATATAATGGAAGTTATAAGAAATCAAGAATTTTTACTTCTACCTGCTGAAGAACTCCATAAACTTCTTGCCAGTGATGATGTGAATGTTCCTGATGAAGAGACCATTTTCCATGCCTTAATGATGTGGGTGAAATATGATATGCAGAGGCGATGCAATGACCTAAGTATGCTGCTTGCTTATATCAGATTACCACTCCTTCCACCTCAGGTATTTTTAAAATTACGTAACCATGATCATTATAACAACAAGAGCATCATTGTTATTGTGTCCTTGTGAAAACTCTCTCAGTTTATAATCTGCAACTTCTGAATACTCTGTGTGTGTAAAAACAAACCTGTTCAGGTTCAGAAAAAATTAATGGTAACTTTTTACACAGGGTGTTCTCAATAAACTTGAGAATTGGACCAATACATTCATAAGAAGGGCAGAGTTGTGAAACTGAAGAGGAGTAGCTGCAGATTTTTTAACATGCTAAGAAAAAACAGGTAGAATAATAAATATTCTCAGAAAAACCAACAAAACAGAACAAACAAACCAACATAAAAACCCCCAAACACATGGGATTTGTACAGATATGAAGCTGAGGATGAGTCAGCAGTATGAATTAAGAAAACTCTGTATTGTTTTACAACATAAAAAATTCTGTCATCAGGCAATATGAAGTTATTATTCCCATAATACCTGGTGCTGCTAAGGCTGCACCTACACAATTGTTTCCAATTTTGTACCCCATGATTTGAAAGGCATAGGAACAAATTGCAGAAGATTCAGGGGTGGGCTACCAAGATGGTATGTCTAGAAAGAAGAAGCAGAAGTGGGCTTGTTCAAACTAGTGAAAAGGAGGCTAAGCAATGAGCTAATATGCAGCTCAAGACCTGAAGGTAAGATCATGGAACCACATTCCTGAGCACATCACAAAATGTAAGAAGAGACAAACTAACTTGTAGCACAGACAGTTCAGGTTGCACATTGGCTTGGGGAGGAATCACTTGGAATGCAGTGAACAAATGCAGCAGTTTTTTCAAAGGCCAAGTGACCTTCTTCATTGAAGGTTTTCCTGAATTAGCTAGACCAGACCACTAAATCCAGTGTTGGCAGAAGCCCTGATTTGAGTGAGTGAGCAGCCTAGTTACCTTGTTGACCACTGGCAGTCATTTGGATCTCCATGCCTCAGCTGCTTTTTTTTTTTTTTTTTTTTTCCTTTTCCCAGAGAACTGAGTAGCAATTCTTTTCCATAATTCCATACACTCAGTTCTCCTTTCAGTTAGTGTACTGGGCCTGGATGGAGAGGAGTTAACTTTCTTCATGACAGCTGATAATGTGCTTATTGATGAAACAGAAGGTGAGAGTAACTCATCCTGTTAATAGATCCCTTGGGGTGTGAAACAACTCTGAATGACTGTTGTTTTTAAGCACACACACTTAGGCTTTATTGTAGAACAATTTGATTGCACAGAAAAACAGGTATATAACTAGTTACAATATAAAACCATAAAAATATCACTGAAGAAAATGTTTAAGAAAGAGAAGGAATGCATAAGATTAGAAAGACCTTACCACCCACAGTCCTCAAGACAAGACTTGTTTGGGGCAATTTTGATGTCTATTGAAGTGATGGTCACCATCTTGGTCAAAGTGACAGCTTCAGACTTGATCACCAGGTGATGGAGGAAATCCCAATGAAATCCACAGCACAGGAAAGCTATTTGATTTATATTCAGTTCAGGTAGGAAAGCCCAGGTGCCTCGCTTGGAGTGGGGAATTTCAACTGGATGAGGTAATGTGGATCATGGGACACTTCTGGAGTTTTTGACACCTTTTAAGATTCAGATGCCTATTACATCAATGAATTTGAGTCCCTTAAGATCCATTATGGCCCATCAGCAGAGATTGACACCTTCAGGCTATGTGTGAATGCCCCAGTACTTCCCCAAAGGAGTGTTATCACAGCTGAGTCACTTGAGTAAGGACAAAGAGACAGCAGTGTGCCTCCCAGGATTTGCCTCTGTCCTTACCTAGTTCAACACCAGCTGTAGCCTGAGGTGCCAGGTGTGCTCTCCCACTGCACCTGGGAGGTTACTTTGCACATCAGCAGCTTGTCCCTAATTGTTTGAGCCACTGACATTCCCATCTCTCCTCCAGTGTCACTTCTGTGGTGCCCCCTGTATCTCATCTCAAGTTCCCATCACGGTCCAAATTCTGGTTAGTACGCATATTTAGGGAGATGTGGGTTTTGATGGTCACAGATGGTCACAGCTGGATCTTTGCAGTTTTCTACAGTGGGCAAAACTCCTCCAATGATTTTAGCAATGTTTAAGCCATCAACTGTTTTAGTCTCTTACACAGCGCTGGTAACATGTTTTGGCTATGGCTGAGCTGCATTTATATAAAGGAGGTAGGTGACTAGGGAGCTGGGTACATGAAAAGAAAAACGTTTAAAAGCTCTTTATGAAGAAATTTAGAAATAAATATTTTACAGTGAAATACCATCAATTCTCTTGAACTTTCTGTTCAATTTAATCTAGAAGTTGAGTTTTATACACTGGTGCTGCTCTGTAATTGAGAACTGCATCATAAATATATAGACTGTAATGCTAAAAAAGGTCTTTTTCAAAATTAGAATTAAGACATTACAGAATTTTAGCAAAAAATTATTGAGAACTGAAAGTGAAATTTTACTTTTTATTACCAAAAGAGGTTTTGGGTTTTTTTTTTCTCTGCTGTGGTTTATACTTAAATATGTATCAAATAAAACCCTCTGTCGTTTTCATTGCACTGAAAAGTAACTGAAGATTTCTCTGGAAAGAAGCCAGGTCAAAATTAGCAGCTCATCATTGGACCTTTGGAAAAAAAAAACAAAAAACCAGCAACTACTTTCATTCCTTAGTTTTAAATTCACTTTAAAAAGAGGAAGTCAAAGACTACAGAAGTTATTGACAGACTGGAAAGATTGTACTGAGATCCACTTAAAATGAAGGTTTAAATTTATAGTCTGAGTTTCCATGATACCTCATTTCACTCTCAAGGTGCAGTAATTGTATTGGAAATGTAGTCAGACTTAAGCAGTACAATATTAAACGTTATCATTCATAATCCAGTAGATAAATTTAGGAGAAGGCAAGCCAGGGTTAACTTGTTAAAAGGAAACTATCATGAAGCTGAAAATTAAATATTAGAACCTGCAATGTTGCCATAGAAACTTTTTTGCTTCTTTGATTTTCTTGGAACCATCTTCTGAACTAAAATGGTTCTTATCTCTTCCTTCAAGTCAAAAAAGAAAGACTGGTGGCTGGGCCAACATAAGAACTTATTTCACATTATGATAGGTAATAATATATATAATAGGCAATATTATATAATAGATAATATAATAAAAACACCTTTCAATAGGTGTTCCAGATATTTAATGTTCTTCTCTACAGAAAACATAATTTATGCTCATTTTTATTCTTAAGGGATTTGGGGAGAGTAAAAATGTGGCGGCATCCTTATACCCTATTAATGCTGAAGTATTTTAGATCATTTATTTGAATTGTTAATTCAAGCTTATAAAATATTTTTCCTGTGACTTTTAATAGCATTTTTTACAAAGAGTAACTTAACAAGCCAATTAAGAAACAAGCAAAAACTGTATTTAAGGGGACCTTTTTTCAGTTCTTCAAAAAAGTATAAGAAACTACTTTTGAGCCTGAATGGTGCCACTGTTGTCCTCAATTTTCAATTTTTGAATGCATTTTAAATAAAACCTATTAATGTTAAAAAACCCTAACAAAATTAGTACATGTAAAACAATACAGAAACACTACAGATAATGTATTTAAAGGAGTGTGTGTGTGTGTTTTTTAACATTATGTGATAAACATATACACAATCACGGAATCAAAAGACAGAATGCCTGAGGTTAGAAGTGACTTCTGAAAAACCTCTGTTCCAAAACTTCTGCTCAAGCAGAGATAACCTAGAGCCATTTGCACAGCACTCTGTCTAAACAGTTTTAAATAATTCCAAGGATTCTGCCAGTGCTCGGTCACCCTAACAGTATTAAAGTGTTTCCTGATGTTCAGAGGAAGCCTCCTGTGTTTCGTTTGTGCTCATTGACTCTCATCCCCTGAGCACCACTGAAAAAAGTCTGCATCTCTCCTTTACGCACCTTCTCTTCAGGTATTTATGAATCTTACATTAATAAGATTTCTCAAAGGCTCCTCTTTTCTGGGATAAGCTGACCCAGCTCTCTCAGCATTCGCTTATAGGAGAGGTGCTCCAGTGCCTTCATCATCTTTGTATTCTCCACAGTATGTTCATGTCTCTCTTGTGCTGAGGAGTCTAGCTTTGGACACAGCTCTCCTGATTTGACCTCCCCAGTGCTCACTCTAGGGGAAGAATCATTCTCCTTGACTTACTGACAATACTTTGTGTAATGTAGCTCCAGATATCACCTGCCTTCTGAGGCAAGGGCACAGTCCTGTCTCTTGTTCTGCCAAGCTGCTTTCTGGCTGGGTGCCCCACAGCATCTGTTAGTCCATGAATGTAGATTACACATACACATAAGCATGGATACACAAATATACATTGGAACTTATTTAATTCTTTTATAGCAGAATGTGGTTAGGAACCCTTTTCTTAGAAGTGAAAACCTATATTTGTGTAAAGATATTTACAATAAAGTATGATAATCATACTTTATCATAACAGCTGAAGGTGTTCTTACCTAGTTCTCTGATGACATGTGATATAGTGATTGCCATTCCCACCCCTCAGGGAGAAAAACAGTTCATCTAAATCCTCATTAATTGTGTGTAGACAAAAGTCTAACCTTGTCTGCAGGTGAAGCTGAAAAATTAACTTCTGACCATGAAGGCAAATAACACAGAAGAGATTATATCTATGACACTAAACTCTCAATTTCTTTCTCTCCATCTTTCCCAAAAGACAATAATTTATTGTATGTTTGAATCACCTGTTCCCTGACTCAAGCTGTACTGTGAAACATTCAATGCAATGCAGCAGCATAGTTGAGACTCTGCCTGTTTTGATTACTAATGATGTAATCTCATTTACTGATACAAAACCCTGGTTTCTGCTTTTTTTCGGTACACAGTGTAATGTATCTGTTCATGTTGACTCTGCAGAACAAGCCCAGAATGTGTGCAGCTTCTGTTGGGCAAAACATTATTTTTATGGTGTTTTTTAAGAGTGTGAGAAGTTGCTAATGATACCTGGGCTGCTGAAGAAATTTGCAAGCAAGAGAAGTTAACATAATACTGAGTACCTAGAATAGCATGACAATAAAGATGAGGATGTTTAGTGTTTGTAAGTGAAGATGTGCATGATGAAAAGAGTACAAATATTTCCTTATAGAAATGCCTAAGTTAAAGCTAATTTGTATTCCACTGGTGTACTGGGTTTATAAAGGCTGTTATTTGCATCTGCCTGTAACAGTAGATCACTGGTTTAACTAGGAAAGTTAAAAAATAGCATAAAGCAGAGATATTACTGTCTTTTCCTCTATAACACTTTTAATAATATCATTTTCAGAGGCTTGCAAATCACATCAGTAGGATAATGCATAGTCTTTGGGTATTAAATACACTGTGGCTCAGATCCAGTGAATCTGTTATAGGTATCTAAATTAGATTTCTTGCCCAGGAGCAGAAACAATGCAGTCTTCATAAAATGAAGTACTTAAGTACCGTGTAAGCCACTGGAGAGAAAGTATATAGATCCACATGAGCTCTCTTATTTCTACAGAGATGCTGAGGGTAAACTGTAAGAAGCACTGAGCCTCTAAAATCCCCTTAGAATCACACATTATGTCTGACTGTAAATGATCTTAAAAGTTCACATGAATTTGCATGTAATAATTCAGTGGAAACCCTTTAAATCTTAGCTTAGATAACTGACATGATTATGTAAACTTGTAAATTCCTTCTACAGCTCAGCTGCCATTTGGCAAAGAAGTATTTCTTTGTGCTACTAAAAAATACCCAATTAACCAAGCAGTTGTCAGAAAGGTTATTTAAGTTTTGACCTTTTCAACATATATTGAGCTAGAGAAAACAATTGAAGGTTCCTTTGCTTAGCAAAAATGGAGGGTATCATTCTATGTCAGTCAATCTTTAAATTTGTCTTTGAGAGCAGTGTGACTGATAGTGTGAAATGAGAAGCTTCCTCAGTTCTCTGTCTCCAGTGTCACTAAACAAGTGCAGCTGATAAGAACTCACACTTGAGTTCTAGGCTTTTAAGGTTGGTTCCTACCTACTGGCTGGGGGTAAATCCTAAAGGTGTCTGTAAACTTTGTCAGCCTCGGCAACATTTTGTAAATTCTTTCAATAATTTCTAAATAATTGCATACCAGGAAATTACAACTTGGATCTGAAAAGTCTGAAGGTGTTATAAA
>JAHXMQ010012338.1:75940140-76041080 GCA_020466415.1 Ammodramus savannarum pratensis | reverse complement strand
ACTCTTTCAGCATGAATTAACATATTATCCATAACAAAGGTATGATTAAGTTTCTTGTTCATCTATGTGTTCAGGCTTCTCCACATCAGCTAGATTCCTAATCTCTCACTGTAGGCAATGAGGATCTGGTGCACTTCCCAACACACAGGAGCAAACCTGTGTGCTGATTTGAGAAGTTCCATAATTTATCATGTTGCCTGGCTCCAAGCAATTTTTCTAGAAACATTCCCTTCTAAATCCACTACTATATTAACTGACCCTGTGGCATCTCAAATTGTGCTAAATGCTTAGTTTTGAGCAACTGGCTTAAGCCAATTAAGCCAAGCAATATTTTTAAAGAAATATTTATGGTAGTATCAAGCAAACAAAGATAAATTAATTACCTTAAGAATTAATAAGTTCTCAGCCCTCAAAAAATGAATTTCTGGCAAACTTCTAGCATGATCTCCATATTCCTCTCTTAAGTTATCAATGCAATAAAAAATTAGGCTTGAAATTTCAGTTGCCTGTATAATGACATTAGTTGAGTATAGCCAGTATACACAAGAAAAACTGTTATGCTTTTACTTTTCTTATATAGATCATACAGTAAAGCTAACTTTTTAACTTTTTTATAGCAGCTCCTCTGGCAGTGGATGTAACTTGTCAGCTGATACTTTACCCGAATAAAGAGGGTACTTCAATGCAGTATGTAAGACACAGTCCAAAGGAATTTTTTTTGCCTTTTAGATAGTTTTAAAATTATCCGAAAGTCTTGTCAATATGGCTGGGATTTTTTTTGTGTAGATAAATGACATGTGAACATTTGTAAATAGTGAAAATGATAACTGCTCAACACAGTTATGTGTGACCTTAATTTCCAAATGCATTTTATTATCAGTAAAGTTTAGTAAATACCGGTAAATATCAGTGAAGTTTCAGTAAATGCTTTGAAGCTGTCACAAGGTGCTGTTCAAATAAAAAAGTGTGACAACATAATTCTATAATACTATTTCTTTATATCACACACAGGCAACTTACCTGACTTTTTATTCAGTTTCTCATTATATACTGAGCTTATGGTTCACTACTAAATATTTTGAGGTAAATTTATTCAATGGAAGACTGGATTTGCACTAATTAAATCACATTTTCAAATAGTCATAAAAGGCAAATTTTTGCCATTTAAATCTATTCTGTGTTGAGAAATATTTAGAACAATAATTTTCTAAAGTATGCTTCATACATATCCCCACTAGAATGTATAAACTGTGTCCATGTGAAAACACAGATTTAAGAATAAATTAGACTATTAGTTCCATTTCTTTGTACTTATTCTCATAATAGAATTTTATAAAAATTACATCAATTCTGGTAGACTACAGCTTACTGAAGTTAAGAGATAACTACAGTAAAAAAATAAAAAGTCAGTAATTTTCAAATATGGGCTGTTAGTTGTGTTTGACTGAATAATGTTTATGTTCCATTTGTTAGCATCTGTCATGCTTTTACCTAATCTCGTATTTATCCCTTTTAGAAGGGAAAAAAAAAAGAATTAAATTCAAAAGAACTTCAAATAAAGACATCTGTCTTCAAACAAAAGGAGACAAGCCAGCATTTTGTCAAAGGCCAACCTTTTTGTTGCTTCTAGTGTTGGGGTGTTTTTTATACTGTCTGTTATTTTAAATCTGATTGGGATTTTATTAATTTTGTTTCACTTTCTTTTGAATGAAATTTTACCTTTTGAATGCAATTTGACATTTTTTTATTTCTTATGTAGTATTTTAATACTATGGCAAAATATACATAACTTTCAGAACTATGAGCTAAATTTTTTCCTCAAGGAGTAGAGAAGAAAACCTGCAAGGTGCTCTACAAGACATTAATCTTACCTATCCTTATCTAGAAACTTAATATTTACTTTAAGAAGCAATTTATCTTGAAATAAAGATATTTTTCTTAACTTTCTGTAGAATAAGCATACAATGATGAAGTAAAGTGTAGAACTGGGCATCAGTGAAATTGTGTAGTAAGCTTGCATCTTAGATTTTGCTCCCCTTATTTCAGCCTCTCTGTAAAAGAAATAGGTTGATAAAATTGTCTTTAAAAGATGTCACTGGAGGCAGAAGCTGGGGTGGGAGGGTTTAAAACAATTTCTGTTTTCCTAAATTGAATAACATTTGAATCAGTAATACATCTAGTTAAGTCAATTGGTTCAAATTTGTACCAGTTTCAAAGACAGACCTGGTTGTACAAGGAGTTCAACAAAGGTCAGTATGTGTGCCAAAAAAGTGTGGGCATATTTATAAATGAAGTTAAAATTTTAACAGTGTCATAAAAGATAACATGGGTTTACTTATAGAAAACAATGCTGAAGATTTTAATAAATGAGATTGCTTAACCATAAGCTTTGGAGAAGAGTTAATTTTGTGAAAATGATTTCAATGCAACAGTTTAATTACTTGCCACAGATGCTACCAGTGAATGTTCCAATTCCGTTACATAGTTTATTTGAGAGGAATGTGGGAAAAAGTCAATTTCTTTATTTCTGTATCAAATTTACAGCCTCAGGGAATGTGTGTGCACATGGCTGATTGTTTCTTTAGTAAATTCTTTAGGATAATCTAATGGTAAGTTAAGGAAAACAAACTTCAACTATGCTATATTCAATTTTTTGGTTTGGATTTTGTACCCTGATGTGGGGGAGGAATAGAGAGGATTTGGTTATAACTGATGGGTAGAAAGCCAGTTTAAAATTTCTTCTGAATATGAAATAATATTTTATGTGTTGGGGAAAAGGAATTGTAAATCAAATTAATATTGAACTCATTTCCTCAGCCAATGACTATGGTCATCAAAAATGCAAGCTTAGTAGATGTCAGAATTTGGATTTCAAAGAGAAAACACAATTGGATCTTTTTTCCAAAATTCCAGTCTGAGACTTATCGTTATTACTGCTATGTGACTGATCTCTATGCAATATATGATCACCTGCATGCATGCTGAGATCACAGACTTGCATTGAGACTAATGAAAGTCTGTGCAGTCTAAGCAGTAAATCCTGATGTAGATTATTTGTTATAGAAATGACTAGCCACATGTTTCTAGGAAGAACTGGTCCTAAAGATCCTTAGTCTGCTGCATCTTATTGCTGAGAAGAAAATAATCTTTGTCTGAAAATACAGAAATCTGAGGGATTTAGTATAGTCTTTCTTCCTGAGTTGATTGAGCAGCTGGCTTGACTAAAACATCATGAATAATTCAGTCCATAAGCAAGACAAATATTGAATTTCATATACTGAATATTTGTTGTACTACAGAAAAATGCCTGGAAGTGTCTGCACTAAAAAAAACTTTACTGAAATCATTAATTAAACATGAATAAGAAAAAACAGAATTTAAAAGAGATCCAGAATGTTCAATGAGCTGGAAAAAGATGGTAGAAAACAAAATGAGATGTGATAAATTTGAGGTATTATTAATAGCAGATATTTTTCATTTTTTTTTCTAAGACTAAATATTGAAATTACTGTTTTAAAAGCTAGCAAAGCCTCAAATGAAAAATTAGAAATAAACTTTTAAAAAAATTCAGTATAGAGCTCCTGATTACAAGTCAAGTGAGTAAAGCAGATGGTTATGTTGGATTTAGCTCCATACATTCAATTCCTAGCAAAACAAAAATCTTGTTTATTAATATTGCATAAGTTCTTATGTATCAAACGGAATATAGTAATGGAGTTGAAACTGAGGGATCATTTAAGTGTTTTCATTTTCTTTATATAAAATCTAATTGCAAATGAGGATCTGGATAATAAATGACACTCTAGATAATACTTCAGAATGCAAAAATTCACAGAAAATTCTATGACTGCAGTGCATTTTACTTTAAAGATATAGTAATTTAAAAGAAAGAGTTAAGGGATATATATCTTTGCAGTAAATTCACAGTTATACAATTCTTGATGTTTTACCTTCTGTTATGAAAAGCAAAGGGTTTTTTTTTTGTACAGAATGGTCCCAATTTTTCCATAATTTTTGATGGTTTTTATGATGACAATTAAAAATTTTAGTCTGAACTTTTAAAGGTTTTTAAATTTATTCTTGTTCTCTGGGTATAATTTTTAAACATTGTAACAATGCTGGTGCTTAATAAATAGTCCCAAATATTTTCTCACATAAACAGTCCAAATGTGCTGCTCTTCTCACTCCTGTTTCCTTAGGATTTTTTTCATGACTACCTAATTTAGTATGTATAAAAATAAGATTGTCTGTATATTTTTCCTTTTGAAAGTATTATTGATGACTAAAATATCTTGCTGATTTTACTTTTCTTTACTTTTTGTTTTACTTTATTTGTCTGAATAATTAATAATATTACTACTGGACATCACTTACATTTCTAGTGTAAGCATGTAAATTAATACCTTGTATTGTCAAGACAGTCATAATGATCTCTTACTAAAATCTGTTCTTTTCAATAATAAATGTTAGGCAGAATATTTAGTTAATATTGAAATAGCAGGAATTAATCTGATATTGAAAGAAGCAAACCATACTTTAATTCTATTCCCCAGTACCTGTGATTAATTTTCATAACCTCACCCCAATCAAGACCATCAAATTGGTAAGAAACATGCTGTAAATTTTCAACTGAAATTTTCAACTGCAATTGCTTATGTCACTATTATGCCTATCCCATAAATTCAAATGTTTTTAATGAAGAAGTTCAAATACATTAAACAATAGTCTTTATACCAAAAAAAAAAAAAGTGCTATCCAATTGAAGTAGCTAAGAGTTTATTCCTTATGTAAAAAAAGAAGTAGCACTTCTTGGGGGACTATTTTTTCTTTCATATTTGCAGTGAAACATAAATAGCCTGATTTTTCTTAAAATGGGTATGTATATACAAAACTTTAATCAGAATGGCAATTAATTAAGTTGAAATTTGCAGTTGCAATAACATTACAGCCATTTCCTTCAACTGTCTTATAGTCAGAAAACACAAAATGTCAGCAAATTTATTCCTTTCACCACATTAATCAATAGAAATGCTTGTATTCATGTGGTAATATTTTGATGTAGGAATCACGACCTCTAGCAGTTTTAGACAGATAAAAATTCTTCAAATTGGAGCTTTGTCCATAGAAGCACAGCATTTCCTGACATCTTGAGCAGCTTGAGCATGGTAAGACTTTGAGAGTATACTGACAACTATTTCTGTAGAAAGTTTCAAAGCAGTATTTTTATTCTTTCCAGAAACTCATATAAAACCTTTATTTGCTTTTCATTTTAATCTGTACAAAGAACAGTCATGACCTTACATTTCAGAATTCTATTCTTTCCTAGCAGCAGCATTACTGTGATCATCAACAATACCCAGCTGTAACAAATCTGTACGTGGAACAAGACTCATAAAAGGACAATGATGGCTAATCAAACTTCTCTCTTAAAAACATTCAAAATGCAAACTTTAGGTCATTAATTCTTTAGGATTTTGTTTCATATGGTAATGTGATTCTTTGACTCAAGGTTGTCAATTGACTTGGGATATATTTTGGATCAAGGAAGAGACTTGTGGCCTTTTTTAAAATGAAATGTGCCATGAAAATCCACATTTCATTTATTCACAATGCATTTAAAGGACTTTTAACTTTTTGTTCTTCTGTTGTAATTATTAATACTATTATGATAATTCTAATCTTCTGTTCTGTGTGACATTGGCATGTAAGTTTCTAAGGGCACAGAACTCTTTAGGGTTTTTCAGAGAGAAAATGCGTCTAGATACTGGGATAATTTTTAGAGAACTGAAAGTTGCTTTCTGCCTGTGAAAAAATTAATATGTTGGAGTATGAAATTTAATCCTAATCAGTGGTGTACAGAATAATTATATGTTTTTAAGGACTATTCAAGATTCTAAATCATAATAAACACTTGTGGGTAGATACAGACCACATAATGCATAATTTTGAATGATGCTGTCCCTCTTTTGGAAATATCTGTCTCTTGGATTACAGATTAAAACTTTTGCATGTGCTGAGTACTTAATTTTGGCACGCAGGGAGTACTTTCTCACTTTGTTCACTTTTATAGCCCTGATATCTGTCCTGGAGGAAATAGCCATGGTTTTTCATTTTAGTGGTAGGAATCTGATGGTGTTTTCATCATCTCCCCTTTTGGTCTGAGGCACCTATCAAGGTGGAATCCGAGGTTAGTTCATCCTGACTGTGTGAATATTGTCATACCTTGCACTTTTTACAAGATAGAAAGTTTTATCTAAATAACCAGGGGGTGTTCTTTGCCTCTTCAGAAGTATAAAGTCACTACAGAATCTTTGGTGAGGCAGCTCTTTGCTTCTTCCATTGCCTTGTAGTGTCTCTCGAGAGTGGAGTAAAGGAAAAAAAGTGGTATTTTTCTTTCCAGGTAGGTGGAAACTGTTTCCCTAGTGGTGGCTGAATTTCATCCTAGATGACACAGGGTGGAAAGGGAGCAGCTCCATCTCTCAGATGATCGATTATGTAGAATTTGTGCGACTTTGCTTAAGGTCATTCAAATCAAGTATTCAGATTCCCACAATCATAGCTGCAAATCACTGGGATAACAGAGAGGCTGGGGGAGATCTGTCAGGAAGCAACAAACGCAGAGCTAATCAGGAAGGAAGGAAGGAAGGAAGGAAGGAAGGAAGGAAGGAAGGAAGGAAGGAAGGAAGGAAGGAAGGAAGGAAGGAAGGAAGGAAGGAAGGAAGGAAGGAAGGAAGGAAGGAAGGAAGGAAGGAAGGAAGGAAGGAAGGAAGGAAGGAAGGAAGGAAGGAAGGAAGGAAGGTAGCTGAGGGTAAGAGCAAGGCAGGCAGCAATCGGTGCACCCACAGTCAGTCACTGAACCAGCACCCAACTACTCCTTTTTTCTCATTAGACATTTTCCTTTTGGCAGCACTTGAATGCTTTATACTCCAGATCTCAAACTGAGTGTGCTTCATTGAGTTGAAACATGCCTGCTCTCTGCAGCATATTGCTAGAAGCCATTTGGAAGTTCATCCAAGAAAGGACTTTTTGGAGGTTTTAATTGGGAAAAAATGAGAAACATGATAACACAAAGTGACAAAAATTCTCAGGATATTGCTAGTCTGAGATGTTCTAGCACTGGTAAAGTTAACTATGCTGGCAATGATACTGTAGTCTTTTCAGAAGTTACAGCTCTGTGAATTTCCACATTACAAAGCCCAGCAATATTCAGTTAGTATTAGACACAATTCTCTCTTAATGAATTATGTCATAGACATGGAATGCAAGCTGAACATAATATGGTTTCCAGGGAAACATCCTTATTAACTGAATTTCCTGATCAAGTACATCCTGATTTAATAAAAAGATATTGATTGTTGTGACATAATCAGGAAAGATAACTATGGAGTAGAAAAACTTGGACATAGATTACTGAAATTTAGACAACATTAAACAGCTTTATATAACTTCTGATTTCTAAATAGTAGCTTAATTTTTTTTTTTTTTTTTTTTTTTTTTTTTTTTTTTTTTTTTTTTTTTTTTTTTTTTTTTTTTTTTTGTTATTCACAACTTCTAGTCTTTAGGAGATTCAGAAATACAGTGTTTATCACAACTTAGCCCATGTTCTAAAAATTTATTAGAAGGAATGTTTGATTTTTTAAGGGACATGAGCAAATGTTTCTGTCCACTTTTAAATTTTTACTTGAAATTTTCTATGTTTTGTTTTCCTATTTTCTATTCATTTTTAAGGTGAATTTCTAACTTGAAAGAAAAAGAGTTTCAGCTTTTATTTCTGGTTGGTGAATTAAGTCTCAGAATTTTGGGACAGAATGGTGTTCACAGATTATTTCTTCTTTATTTTAAACACCTGGCAACTCAGTTGAAAGATTTCAAAGAAAAATGTTTGCTTTAAGAGCCTAAACATTTATGGGTAAAGGAGTAATGGTCTAAAAAGAAAACACCAATATTATTGTTGGACTTTGATCCTGACTGATATAATAAGCTTGCCATTAAAACCTTTGTCATCAATTTCATTAATTCCATTAAGCATTAGAAAATCTATGTAACTTAATATTACCTCAAATTTGTGCAGAGAAAACTGGTAATTTGATTTCTTAGCTCTCTTGTGCCTGTCTTCTATTTAGTTAATGTTGACAGAGTACTCTGTTTGGTTCTGTAGTCCTACATGTGTGTGAAATCATTTTGCAGTCATCCTACCTAAAATCTGGACATGATTTGTCTTCAGATCTTTGATTTTCTAGTCTGCTGAGCAGAGTGCTGAACATTGTAAAGGAAAAAAAAAAAAAAAAGAATATACTAAAAATCTTAAGATAATGAGATAAAAGTTAACCTAGTGTTGTGAAATATGCCTATCACGCCTGTTTATAAACCTACTTTCAATATTCTTATTTATTAATATTAATTGAATAATAACCAGAAAAGGCACAGAAAAATACACAGAAACCTTTATCATAGAATCATAGAGTGATTTGGGTTGTCAGGACCCTTGAAAGATCATCTTGTTCCAGCCTCCCCACCAAGGGCAGGTGCACCTTCCACTAGATCAGGTAGCTCAAAGCCCCATTCAGCCTGGCCTTGAACACCTCTGTGGGGACCCTAAGAGGCACCCGCCAAGTTAGGGGACACAAGCCACTCCCTCCCAACTCCTTCATTTTTTGCACCTCCAGGGGTGTGGCATCCACAATTTCTCTAGACAACCTGTTCCAGTGCCTCACCACCCTCACAGAAAAAAAAAAAATTCTCCTTATATCTAATTTAAAGCTACTCTTCTAATTTGAAACCATTCCCCCTAGTCCTGTCACTGCATGCTCTTGTAAATAGTCTATCTTCATTTTTCCTGTAAATTCACTTCCGGTACTGGAAGGCTGCAATTAAGTCACTCCAAAGCCTTTTCTTTTCCAGGCTGAACAATCCCAATTCTCTTAGTCTTTCCTCATAGGAGAGCTGTTCCATTCCTCTAAACATCTTGGTGGCTCTCCCCTGGACTTACTTCAACAGGTCCTATGCTGGGATCCCAGAGCTGATGCAGGGTTCCAGGTGGGGTCAGAGCAGAGCAGAGGGGCAGAATCCCCTCCCTGTCCCTGCTGCCCACGCTGCTCTGGATGCAGCCCAGGGCACGTTTGGCTCTCTGGGCTGTGAGTGCCCACAGCTGGGTCATGTCCAGCCTCTCACCCACCAGCACCCCCAAGCCCTTCTCAGCAGGGCTGTTCATCTCCCAGCCTGTGTTGACACTGGGGTCTGTAACATCTATCTATTGCCTTTCTTTCAACCATCAATTCATTTAATGAATAATGCCTAAAATCAGAAGCAGACAACAGCTGTCTACATGTGCCAGCTGTTAATATTTCAGATGTCACAGAAAACGTGTTATCTGCCAAAATCCGACAGATTGACAAAGGACATTCAAGCTTCTTCTGCAGCCATTGAAGTTCAGATAAAATAGCTGAGAGCTCTTAAAAGGAATCTAGCTTCCTCTGTTTAGGCAACTGCAAAACAATTTGCATATGATTGCATATATACGTCTGTGGGAAGACATCCTTACACTCCTGGAATGAGATTCTTCTGCTTGCTAGCCTTTAGCTGCTTCTCTGACTATTATTTGATCTCCCAGATAATGTTCTATGATATCTAGAAATTTACTGCACTGTACAGATATGCCGTTATATGCAATTAAATCCTGCACTAATTGGGATGTCTTAGGTTGTCTGATATACTCATATGGGTCTGGCAGATATGGCACAAAATCTGCATGAGCGTTGCACTCTTCTGGCCTGACATCAGTGAGATCACAGAATCAGAGAATTATTCAGGTGGGAGCAGGCCTCAGGAGTGCTCAGTCCAGCTCCTGCTCAGAGCTAGGTCAGTTGTGAGGTTAACCCAGATTGCATAATTCAATGGGATCTTGAAAATTTACATGGTCATTTACAACATCTCAAAAGCTGGTAGATACGTGTATATAGGCAAGTGAATCAAACACATTTACAACTTGCTGCCTCCTTCTTTGGAATCACAAGAGAATATTCTTTTACCTGTATGAACTGAGCATTGTTAGTTTTCAGGTGGGAACATTGTTTTTGTTTGGTTTTAAAAATAAGGGGTGCTCCTGCAAAGAGACGCCTTTTGAGTTCTTTCTGTGTTGTGCTGGAAACCATTAAAAATAAGTCAACCTACAAGACAATATTTAGTTTTTTTCAAAGCCTTCAGTAAAAGATTAATAAGATTGTAGTCTTAAGGGCTGGTGAAACACCGGCCTTAAAATCCTTTAAAAATCAATTATTTAATTTTCTCTCTGTGTTCCAAGAAAAAATAGCCCCGCAAAACTGTGTGTTCTAGAATGAAGAAATATGCTTGCAACATTCATTTGTGTTTGTCTCTCATTGCATAGTATTGCTTTTCTAGGAATTTCTAGGCTGTTTTATTCACTTATTGTCATTCACAGATATTGGCTGACCTGGAAAATCATGCACTTTTTAAGGATGACCTAGAATGTCAGAAGCTTATTCTGGAAGCCATGAAATATCATCTTTTACCAGAAAGAAGAACTCTAATGCAAAGTCCAAGAACTAAGCCTAGAAAATCTACAGTTGGAACACTTTATGCTGTTGGAGGAATGGATAACAACAAAGGTATTATTTGGTATTTATTTTTTATGATTTATAATTCATATTTTCTTTGTCAGAAAATGGTGACATAACTTTCTATTCCAGGATTGGTGGGGGATGTCTAAATCAGTCAAGAAATATTGCCAAGACTTTGTTACTACTGATATTTAAGGAAAAGCATGATACACTTAGAGAAAAGAAACTGAGTTTTAAGTTCATTCTTTGTTCAAAATTATTATAATTTTCAGAAAGAAATTTAACAAAAAAATAGAATGGTAGTAATATAGTTAGTTATAGTTATAGTAATATAGCCTTAGTTATAGTTATCTAGAATTTGTTTTTCCTTTATAAGTCAAATAATTCTCTCAGATTTTTTAACCTTTGATACAAGGCAGTTTGATATGCAGTGTATTTGATCCTTAAGTAATTGTCTGGGATATTAATGATGATTCATGGGTCTTCCAATGCAGAAATTTTTAAGTCTTCTAGAGAAAAAAGATAACTAACTTCAACTAGATTGCTAGTTTGTCAACAGATAAAGAAAGGTAAAATTACCCCCATTTTTCTAGGAAGTAGGAAGAAGTGGAAAATTTATTAAAGCATTTTGTTGTTATTTGTTTGGAATAAGAGTTATGATGATAGGTTGTGCTTTCATTTCTGGTAAATTTAACCCACTGATTTCTTGAATGGAGTGAAATAAAATATTTGAACTAAAAGCTAGCTAGTTTATATACTCAAAAAGGCTTTATAATTTTTTTTTGTGATATTCACTAACAATTCCACATCATTTAAATTTTCACATACATATTTAGACTGAAGACTATACCTTCAGGAACACTAGTTGTAACAAAAAAAACCCTCTGTAATTTTAAAAATATAGTATAAAATTATATCTTTAGTATTTCCCAACTCTTTGTCTAGGTGCTGTTGTTAAAGTTGTTTCACTAAATAGCTGTGACAATATTGTTTGCAAAATTCCATGACATGTTTTTTTCCCATCAAGTTGTACCAGTGATTAGAATGTATGACATCTGTGCCTGTGTGAAAATAAATGGGTAGCAGCAAGAGAAATATGACAAGCAAGTTGAGGCAGCTTCATGCTTTTGAAATGAAGCTGTGCCAGGGGAGGTTTAGATCAGATATCAGGAAAAGATTCTTCACCCAAAGGGTGATTGGGCACTGGAAGAGCCTCCCCAGGGAAGTGGTTACATTACAAAGTCTGTCTGAGTTCAAAAAGTGTTTGGAAAATGCTCTCAGGCACATGGTGTGACTCTTGGGGATGTCCTGTGCAGGGCCAGGAGTTGGACTGGATGGTCCTTGTGGGGCCCTTCCAACTCAGCTTATTCTCTAACTCTGTGACTCTGTGACTGTGATTCTGCCCTTCAACCCCACTTTCTTGAGGCCCCTCATGGAGTATTGAATCGATTTCTGGGATCCCATAATGACCCCCTCTGGAGTGAGTCTAGAGGAGGGCCACAAAGTTGATCAGAGCGCTGGAGCACCTCTCCTGTGAAGGCAGGCTGAGAGACCTGGGACTGTTCAGCACAGAGAAAAAAAGGCTCCAGAGAGACCTTATAATAACCCACCTTCCAATACCTAAAGGAGTCAACCAGAGAGCTGGTGACAGTTATAACAAGGGCGTGTAGTCATAGCACAAGGGGCAATGACTTAAAACTGAGATTGTAGGTTCAGATCAGACATTATGAAGTGATTGGTTACTGGGGATGGTGGTGAGGTACTGGTGCATGTTGCCCAGAGAAGTTGTCCCATGCCTGGAAGTGTTCAAGGCCAGGCTAGAGAAGGCTTTGAGCAATGTGGTCCAGTGAAAGGTATCCATATTGTGGCTCAAGGGTTGGAACTAGATGCTCTTTTGTGTTTGCAGGTCTCTTCAATCCCAAACTGTTCAATGATTCTATGACAATAAGAAATTGTTGGTGAAGAAACCAATACATATTTATATATATATTCTTAAAGTAGCTGCAGATTATTTTTGTCCTTTTAGCAGTTATAAACAATTGTGCAGCTAAATGTTAGTCAGGGATGTGCAGAGAACATTGCCTTTGGATGATAAAATACAAATTTCCTCTTACTTATGACAAATTACAATAAACACAAGGATTCAGGTAGGAAATGACCCAATAATAAATCCAATTTGGGTGCAGCTGTATTTGTTCTCATTTACTATTAATATCTGTTTCTCAGTAAAAATACAGAAATATTTAGGGTGACAGCATGAGGCAAAGCACCATTACCACATCAAGACACAGCCTATTTTGCAGATTCAAGTCAGGCAGAAGCAGTTCATTTCTGTAGCAGCAGGAGAAAACACAGAGCAACAGAGTTCAGCCCTCTTGCTGCAGTCTCTGACTGAAAACTAGCAGGACTTTTACACATTTACAGCAGGTAAAAACAGCTTTGAGGATGGGCTGGTATGGCAGAGGAGCATCTGCATAGCAGGAGCCTGTGTTACAGCTGATGCAATATGTATTCCCAGCAACCCAGGCTCTGCAGCTGTGCTGTCTCAGCTTGCATCTGTTCAGCTCATCCCTCTTGTGATCCTGCTGTGTTCTTGACTAGCTTTTATGCCCAGTGAATCTTGTTTCCACACGTCCATTCAAGAGACCTGAGTGCTCTTTGCCTGCTTTGAAGAGTCACTGAGTTCATAAAGTGAGCCTGGGCTGGGAGGTGATGCTGATACTGTATTATCTCTCCTAAGGAATTAGCGATTGGTTTTTTCTCCCACAACTTTCTTCACTGAAAGACTGATATGGATGGTTGAAATTCACAATGATGAATTTTTAATACTTCCTGATGTTTGCCACCAAATGTGAAACCGCTGCAAATAATTAGATGAGCTAGACAAATTAGTAATTTATTAACTAGCATATAAAATAGTGGCTAAGTGCAAATATTATGAAAGCATTTGAAAGTTATATGGCTCATCACATAAAATGTAGCCTAGCATGCTAAGTTTGTTTTGAAGTCTCTTCTATAATTATCTTCCTTTCCATAAAAATGAAGTGATAATTAAACTCCAGCAAACAGCAACTGGAATTTTGCCTGATGTGAGAAATTAATGCAGCATAGTACTAAATGGATAGAGAGGAAAGTATCAAAGTTAGATGGATTTGTAATTTTAATTTCCTAGACAAAGAATTTATATCTCTTTTTCCACACACCTTTACTTGTTTGTTAATTTAATTTAAGGGCACATATAAGAAACACATTTTCTCAGTATGTCTGCATTAATGGAATGGGATGCATTAATAGATTGTAGGTATGTGCTGCTGACAATGTTCCATTCACTTTACCCATTAATATCATCACACTGACTTCTCTAATTTGGATTAGCCATATTTAATCATGTAATATTATACAGAAGTCCACAAATAGAGGAGGATGATTGACTGAAATAAATGAGTAATTGCAAGAAGTGGACATACAGCAATTTTTAGGAATGATTAAGCTATGACTTCCTGCAGCCATCCTGGAAACCCAAATATAGAGCAGAAGCCAAGTGGTAGAACATGATGTATATGGTCTATATTAGATGGTGCTATGGGTTATGAGCAGAAAAATATGCAGCAAGTGGAGATTGGTAGCAGTAATCAAGCAGTGTTGTAATGATGTCAGAATGCTGATTAATTCCTCCTGAGGTGTTTTAACCTGTTTCACTCTAGGTAGCAGCTAGAATAATAAGGGAAAAGGAGAACTTGCCAAAAAAGTAAATAAAGGTGTTGCAGTAACCACTATCCAAAACACTGGTATATATTACTTTTGGAATAGCCCTAGACTAGTTCCTCAAAGTCCTAGATTAGTTATTTGTTTACTGAGTCCCAGTCTTTAAATAAATTCAAAGGAAAAAGTAATGAAAAGTTGCATGAGCAAGGAACTCTTCCATAAAAATGTAGTAGGTCATTTTGAAAAGTGATGGAATAGTCAATTTACTGAAGCACTGATATTATCTATGTGTTTCCATTAATCTTATGACTAGACATAAAACCTGCTGCCAAAAGTGCCCTGGTGGTAAACAGGTAATGTTCATCATTAAGCTGTATCAAGCAATAACAAAAGTTCTTTTATTGTTGTATAGATACCTTTTAGAAATGTCTCTTCTATTACCACAGATATATTTAAAAAATTAACCCTTTGAAACATGAAATTGAGGCATCCAGTTATTCTTCCTTATACACCCATGTTGCATATTTTTCCTTTTCTTTAATGTATTTTAAATCATTGCAATAATCCTCTTTGCTTCACAATTACAGTTTATCAAATGTGGTTTATTACATATATATATATATATAATTATTTCACAGGAATGCCATCTAGCATAACTATATGAAGTTATTCTTGTTCTAGTGAATTTTGGAGATGTCTTTGTTTTTCTGGACTTTTTTAGTTTTGATTTTTCTTTATGTTCTGTTTAAGTTTGTTTCTAGCATGAACATTTCTCAAAACAGATTTCATTTAAACTTTATTTTAAATGTATATTTTTTCATTCTCATATAGGCATATTTTTTTAAATGCTGAAAGAAATGTTCAAAAACCTATTGTAAATACAGTAAAAAAGGGGCAAAAATAGGGAAAGATCATGTTTTTCCTCTTAGGTAGTTCTTCCAGCTTTTTGAGATATGTGTCTGAGTTGTTTGTGACTTGAAGCTGCCTTCTTCCTCTTCAGTTTAGTAGGAATTTGTTAAAAATAGAATAAAAAATTAAAAAAAAAAAAAAAAAAGTAAATGAAATTTATCAAGATAGTTATATGGCATTTTGCAAGTTGTAAAAATTGTGAAAACCACTTTGTCTTTACATACATAAAACATTTGACAGCATTCATTATCCATCCATTTGATGCACAAAACTATCTTGAGTAAACATCTTATCTTCATCTTACTTGCATTTTCATTCTAAATATGCAATGTACAATAATTGTGTTTAATTTTCAGAATGTATGTGCCTAAAATCCCACATTTGTACAATACAGAAACAGCAAATGAAGACTACTTATTAAGACTATTTTCCTTTAAAAGAAAGAAAAGTCCAAAGTGTTTATTACTGAATATTTCTCCCTGATGTGCTTTCTGAAAAGTTTTATATAAATATGCATACTTTGTAAGTATACTTATGTATGTGCATGTATCAGCCCTGGTCTGACTCCAGGAGCAGCCCCTGTCAAGCAGGAACATAAACAAACATGCTGTTGTTACCCACTGCATAAACAGATGTTCACAAAAGAACTGAGAAGTGAGAACTTAATGGTCCTTCTTGCAATCCTACTCTTTTTATTGATAATATCACATATATGTCATTACCACTCTTCTGTACGAGTTTCTTCTGCCTTTGGTGCTAATTTGTTTTCACCAGTGTTTTCCATGAGGACGTTTGTTATCTTAAAGAATCTTAAATAATGTATTCATAGCCTTAAAATACCTCAGAAGGACAATAAGCCACAATAAATTGTACCTCTGACATTCTGAGCAGCTGTCAGTATACCACTTTTTATTTAGACACCTACAGTTTTTCTCTGAAGTCTTGTTTGCTCTATTTAAGTAGCAGTTCTACGTCAGCCAAACAACTGCAGCGTTTCAAGCATCAGAAGTAAATAATTTTGCTGAGATAAGTTTGAAGGAGCAGTGAAGGGTACTGGGGTTGTTTAGGCTACAGAAAAGGAGGCTCTGGAGAGATATTATCACCCTGTACCTCTGCCTGAAAGGAGTTTGTGCAAGGTGAGAGTCGGTGTCATTTCCCTAGTAATAAGCAATACAACAAGAGGTAATTACACAAAATTTCACCAGCAGAGGCTATTAGGAAAAATTTTTCTAGTGAAAGAGTTGTCAAGCATTGGAAAAGGCTACCCTATGAAATGGTTGAGTCTCCATCCCTGGAGGTAATTGAAAGCTATGTAGATGCAGCACAGGGGACAAGGTTTTGTGGTTCACTCAGCAGTGCTGTGTTAATGGTTGGCAATCTTTTCCAACCAAAATGAATTTATGATTTTGTGTTTGCTCAGTTCCATGTAGTATATTGCACTATTCTTTCTTATAGTTTCTGGAATTCATTTTCTCAAAATATTGACCCATTTAAAGGGTTTTTTTTAAATATAAAAATGTGTGTTGGCATAATCCAGTGTTTTCCTAGACATTCTCTAGTTAGATATGGAAGACATTGGAAATGGAATGCAATTTACCTTAAATCTAGAATGCACTAATAAACAAGTAACATTCCATTAGCTTTAGGTCAACATTGTACCAATGACTTGTTTTCCTTTTTCGTGCTTTCCAAAAGACTCAACAGCAAAATGATAATGGATTATATAAACAGAAACAACACAGAGAAGTATATTCTTGCTGGAGAAATCAAGATAGCATAGTAATGTCATTGTGGTGGGTTTTCATGAGAAAATTAGAATACCAGAGTAAGTGGCAGGCAGGCTATGCAGAATGAATAACTAAAATTTTCAGTGCCTGCATTGCAAATATGCATTGAAACTCACCTTTCCTTGTATGTTCCTTAAACAGAAAAGATGTAATTTATCTGTGGGGAAAAGAAAAATACACTACTTTTTAAAAAGAAAACCAGACAATGGATTTTGGGAGAATTGGTTTATCTTTTGCAGAAATTCATACTTTTTAATATAGCCCAAGAGCTCATTATTGAATATATTCTTTATAAACTAAAAGAGAGTCTGATTTTTAATTTGATTCACACAATAACAAACAGAAAACAAAATTAACTGTTTCAAGATCTATCTATCTATCTATCTATCTGTCTATTTATCTTATATTTAGCTAACAACAAAACATTCTGGAGAGAGAAACCATAATTAATGAAACAGCAGGAAATAACCTCATGAAGTTCAGTATGGGGAAGCACAAAGTCCCGTGTCTGTTCCTGATAGGAACAACCCCTGGAACCAGTGTAATTTGAGGGCCACCCAGCTGGAGAGCAGCTTGGCAGAAAAGTGCCTGGGATCATTTTGCCCCAAACGTCTGCCTAAAAATTGTTCAGATATTTGGAAACAGCAAAATTGCATCTGCAGATTTGAATCCTGGGAGCAGATCTAGGGAGCAGAGGAAGCTGTACAGAGCAGCCACGCTCTCCATCCACTGTCTGCTCCGTGGGAGCCCTTGCATGGGAATTATAAAATGTATGCTGCTCTGAAAGAGGAAGATATGAGAGGATTTTTTCCCCTGTTTTCACTTGCTTTTGGTTTCTCTTTAAGGCACTGAGAGAAAGATATCCCTCAATACTCACTGCAGAGGTGAGAGATGTTCCCAGAGAATTTCCCCACAGCAGGGGATACCATGAGAGGTCACTTTACATGCCTCACTACTAAGACAATGCTCTGCATCTCTTTGAGAACTGGGGCAAAGTCAAGAATAAGGAAACAGTCTTTTCCTAGGTAGTTATCGGGAGGGGGGAGGGGGGGGGGGCGGGGGGAAGAAGATGTGTAAAATACCACTATTTGAGGTTTAAATCGCCCTCAATCCCTTCTCTTTTCAGTCATCAAATTGCTTACATCTTCCTCACTCTGGTCAGGTCTCACTGGAAGCACTGGTCAGTCCTTTAAGAGCATCTCAGACAGGTGATGAAAGGACTGGAGCCTCTCTCCTGAGAAGAAAGGCTGAGAGATTTGGGACTGCTCAGCCTAGAGAAGAGATGACCTCCAGAGGTCCCTTCCAGCCTCACAGAGTTCTGTGACTCTGCAACATGTTAAAGTAATTGTAGAGTAAAAGTAGAGCCTGGCTAATTACTTCACCAGAGGAATATAAAATACACTGGCTAATCACTAATGAGATAATTAAATGTATAAATCACACTAAAATTCTCTTCTCGTCCAGTTCTTACAAGTATTAACATGATTACTTCCTTCTTTTCACTCCTATGATTTTCAATATGTTCCAAAATATTCAGTCTCATAGGCTAATTAGCAGTTTAAGTACTCTGATTTAGCAGAGCATTTCAGAATACAAAAAAAAAAAAAAAAAAAGAAAAAACCAAAAAAACCCTATCCATATTTTTAAAACCATCTGGTACTTTTTCAGTACTTATTTTATATCACTAAATTTCTGGCTTTTTTTCAGTGTAATTATCTTCTGAAACTGCTGATTCATTTATAGTTTGAAACGAAAAGAAGATCCTGAAGTGACTTATTCTGAAGCCTCCATGGCTTCAAATGTGAGGGAAGAGCAAAAGTTATTGCACACAAGATACATTTTACAAACCCACAAACTTCTTACCTTGTCAATCTGTTACCCTGGAACTCACAACTGTTGGTACAAACTATGGGATTATGCAGACAGCACAAGGGGGTTGTGCATTGAGGGTTCATAAGGGGGACTATTATCCCAAGAACAACCCTCTGTTCCTCTTAATTACTTCCCTGCAAATTACTCTATTGTCTGGCATTTCCAGTGCAGATACCTTATCATTTAAAAAACAAAACAAAACAAAACAAAAAAAACCAAAGAAACAAAAAAAAACCAAAACAAACAACAGCAACAACAACAAAAATCCCAAAAAACCACATGAAAAACCTCACCTCTGTGTGTGAGCTAGAGAAAACACATGCCTGGGAGATGGATAACAGAGAACTTCTATACTATCAGAAACCTTGGCTTTTTCTATACACTAGCCAATTTCTGTACCCTGATCACCGAAGTTTCATTAATAGTTGTCACTACTGGTTTTGGCTTTAGAATAAACCATCACAAGTTCTGAATCTTACTCTATAAATTGTTCAGATCTGGAACCCTCAACGGCCAGTGTGGGTAAGGCTTGAAAAATGCTGGCATCTCCCAGTGTAGTCCTCCAGCTCTATCTTACACTTCAGCCACCTCACAAATCGCCTTACTGAATTCTAGGAAATGCTCCAGAAGCCTCTATTGTCAAGCACACGAACATCCAAGTAAGCTTCAGTAGAGCTTTCTCCTTATTTTTAATTTTCTGAACTGGAAAACCATATAAACACAATTGTGTTTTTAAACTGCAGATGGCACCATATAGAATCCAATCAGCATTAGCTGGGTCACACCAGTAAAGATTAGGAATAGCACCCTATGCAGTGGATTTACCTTAAAGGAAAATAATTGCAAAACAGAGTCTCCCATGAGCTGAGCTAAGGGCTAAGCAGTGTGGATGAGCATCTCTACATCTATAATGAAGAATAATGAAAGAAGGCTGGGGGTTATGGGAAACAGGTACTGTTGCAGCACCAAACTGCTCAGCTCACATAATTTAACCAAATGATCAAAGAAGATTACTGATTTAGTACGGTATGTAATGAACTCCCAATCAGATGAACCATGTGCTTAGAATCAGTGTAAATCATGCAGTAGATAAACTGCCATACTAGACATTTACAAAATATGAATTTACATCTTTAAATTACTTAATGTTCTTCGTGACCAAATCCATGAAGGTTCTAGTCAGAGACCCACATGTACACAGAGACACATGGAGGCACACAGAGACACACAGCTTGTGTAGGTCACCATCACCTGCTCCCCACTCGTGAGAGCACTAGTGGATGCACACCCCTCCTGCAGAATATGTAGTTCCCCTAGAATTTGCATTTATCCACACGTGGAACTTCTGTTATTAATGTTAACACACTATTTGCACAATTTTCAGTGGGAACAGAAGTGTTTTAAAAGAAGAGGCATGAATTTGTTGCTGAGCAAAGGTAGACTTTCATACTGCATGGCATAAATAATTAATAAAAGGAGCTTTTGTAAGTTTTAGACTACATAAAAATATGAAATAAACCATGAATATTTTATGTAATAGCACCTAACACTATATTGTAAAACAAAGTGCATAACATCAAAAGCATTGCCTAAAATCACTGTTGAAAAGCCTTGTATTGGTTTTAGAGAATTCTACTCATATAGAATAATTAAAAATGCCCAGAGGTTCGCTGATTTTTATTTCATATCACTATATGGAAAATCCCTCTGACATTTTAATACATGTTATCGTAAAGAAAAAAAAAAAGGTGAAATTCTTTTTGTGTATGTGTTATACATTTTTGGAGTGCTTAAAGGAATTTATAGCAGTCTTATTATGGAGTAATGAACTGCTACCCTATGCCCATTTTCTGTGTAGCTGTTTCTTTACCAAAATAATCTCCTTGGTATCTGCATCAGTAACCTCCTTAGGTCACATTCGTTCCACTTGAGTCACCATCTTTTCAGTTCAAAATGTAATGTTGCAGATCACTAGATCAAGGTCATCATTTTGCGCCTACTCACAGCAGCATCTCTAAATCTTGAACAAAATGATCAGAGTACATGTCAGCAACAGCTTTAGCAATAGCAAAATCAGCAGAAAGTCTTACAGAGAAAAAAAAAGAAGTAGAATTTTTCTGATGATAAATGTAGAACTCCTACCCTTCTTCAGGGGTTTAAATACTGAATCATTCTACCAATAAGGGGGAAAAAAAAGGTATTTTATGTGGAAATGTTTACACCAAATACAAAGATAGTTGAGTGAGGGGAATATGTTTGGCATTTTCATCTGCTTCTGAAGCAATTTTCACTTTGCTTATATGAAAAGGCCTGCATTTATACCTAGCTAAAATAAAGATGTTACAATAATAGTCTCAGACAATCTTCATTACTTCATGTAGCCAATGTCAGCTTGTTCAAAAATGCTTAAAAAAATATCTTTGAAGGACAAGTTTTTAGGTATTTCTGTGTTTGACTTAAAATACTGAGTTGCAAATAATATTGCTATCCAAATATTCTTTTTCACTCATTGACCTTGCTGTATTATTAGTCTTCAGTCATCAACAATGCAAAAAATGTGAGAATGTCAGTAAGGTTTCTACAAAAATCTTGATTTATAAGTCATTAGCAAGGAACTGATATATGCTTAATTTTAGAAATAGACAAAGTTTGAGAGAAGATAATTAGAGGATCATTTGAAGGGTTTAACCAAAACAATTTCACACATTCATGTGCTTAAAAATGGCTACAAAACCAAAGAAATAGAAATTCGTATTTAGTGCAGTGGTGTACTGCTCTGTAAATAAAGGTGAAATTGTGAGAGCTAGTACCATAATGTTTCATCAGAAACATGGAGTGGTAGGATTGTCTTCATCCCTGCTGCATACACAGAGGAATTGTCACCAGCAGTTGGACATTAATGCAAAATTAACCTGATCATCTGCGGCATTTAATTTCTGAAGTTGTCTTTCTCTGTAGGACTCTCATTACTTCCTAGACCTTGATTAACCAGGGTTTATAATGCCCATATGCACAATACACAGAACTAATTTCATCCAATGCCCAACTGGATCCTAAGTAGAATTTAAGTTAGGAAAAACAAAATGTTGAAATGTGCCCAGAACACCACGAAACATTGTTATGTTCTTACCAGAAATTATTTGTGCTGCCACAGTCATGGAATAGTTTTTTGATTTACTACACAAATTTCTTCATCATGTAAATGGCTACTAAATTAATTCTGCTTCACCTCACTATGCCTTTTTCATATACTCTCTCTTCAGTGCTACATCCTGAAATTAGTCCATTCTAGAGCTCTGTCCATCTGAAAAATAGCAGTTTATGTGTGTATAGAGGAATTGTCTGGGTGTGCCGTACTTTTATTGTAAAATCTTCAATATTCTGTGTATTTGTTTTTCTTTCATCTTTACCATTTCATACCCACTATCTCAAAGATAGTCTAGTAAATAATTTGTTTTCTCTTTACCATTAGACCACTCAAAAAGCACTAGTGATATATCAGTGAAGGAAACAATAATAGAATAAACTGTAAAATATAATTTCATGTACTTGTTAATATAGTTTGTATTTTTATTTGGATCTATGTGTGTTATTTATTCTGTGGTATTCCATCCATTTTGTTTTGTTGGAAAATGTGCCTATCTCTGCATAATTAGCAGATATGCTTCAGCTCAAAATGAAAAATGATTTTTTCCTTTATTTATTTTATTCATATCTTCACATTAGCCTGTATCTCCAATTTCCATAGATATATATACCGGTCACTTCCCAATTGCCTCCTACCATCCTCATGTTCTTGGGAAATTGGATTTTCTGATTTTCTGAACTATGTAATCAGAATTACTCTGGTTTCTTCATGGGGATTAGACAAAAGTCCTTGTCTACAGATTTCTGACATTGCTAAGACATCTTTTCACAGCCTGTACAGACTGAGGCTGGCAGTATTAACCAACACAGCTCATGTCTTTGAGTTTGCGCAGTTTGGAAGTTGTTTTTGTTAGGAGTTGGCTCTGTTGACTGCCATCCACTAATTACGGTAGAGAGGAGAGGAATTTCTTAGCTATGATGTGATGCTACCAATTTTTGCTAGTCACTGGATCCAGCATCTGGCTTAGTGCCTGTTCCTCCACTGCACCACAGCATGATGGTTTAACAACCTAGATAATGATCTCACCTTAGAAGTGATGAAAGTGAGTGGAGACAGGGTTCTGTCCCTCTCTCTGGTAGTTCCATGTGGGGTACTCTCTATTCCTTCCAGATCTGGCAGCAAAGAATGACTCATCATCCTGCAATGTGACTATCAATTTTTTATAAATTCACTGTGCTCAGCACTGCTGAGACCTCACCTCAAATCCTGTGTCCAGTTTTGTGTCCCTCACTGCAAGAAGGACATTGAGCTCCCAGAGTGTGTCCAGAGAAGGGCAGTGGAACTGGTGAAGGGTATGGGTATAAGTCTTGTGAGGAGTGGTTGAGGGAGCTGAGATGCCTTAGCTTGGGAAAAAAAAAAGAAGGCTTATCACTCTCTTCAACATCCTGAAAGGAGGTTGTAGCAAAGTGGGTGTCAGTCTCTTATCCCAAGTAACAAGTGATAGGACATCAGGAAATGGCTTCAAATTGCACCAGAGAATTGGATATAAGGAAAAATTGCTTCACTGAAAGTGTTATCAAGTGTTATTGGAATTGCTCGGGGAAGTGATGGATTCCTCATTCCTGGAGGTATTTAAAAGAAATGTAGATGTGGCGCTTGGGGTTTAGTAGAGTATTTGACAGTGCTGGGTTAAAGGGTGAATTATTTTAAAAGTCTTTTCCAACCTAAATGATTCTGCAATTTGACAATTCTATGATCCACTTAGACTTCTGACAAAGACAGAACTACTATGCAAAGTCATGAAATACAATCAGTTACTTAAATGCTAAAAGAGATTTCCAAAGAATTTCCCCAAAACCTTAATGTTTATGAATTTCTTAGCTCCAGTAGCCTTATCATAAGTTAAATTTTTGTCCATATAGAATTAGCAGAAAAGGCTGTGAGAGAATCTAAGAATGACATTGCTGTCCTTTTGAATTAAGATTCCTAAAAAATGGGAAAACAGATATTTTGTAGTGCACTTAGTGACAGGAGATTTTAGCAAAAGTAAATCAAAGATATTGTCAAGATAAAGCAATGGCTTTGTGCTGTGTTTGATGCACCCCTGGATACTTTAGAGCTCCTGCTTTTATTCTGTTGCAGAGCAAATTTGTGATGTCAACATTTGGCATTGTAATAGTACTTTCATTCTAGAGTATTATTTGAAAATATATGATAGATGAAAAGTCAATATTTCAATATGGTATTGGTTTTATATAAACCAGAGGACTTGACTCTTAAATAGCTAAACTAATTTGTCTAGTAAAATCCTATTGGTATCAAGACTTGGCCTCCTCTCCTAGGTGCAGAAAATCTTTTTACTTTCAAGATCAAAACAATTGAGCTAAAGAAAAGGAACATATTCCTTTGTCAGAAATACACAGTTTTCTTTCTAGGAAAGGCAGAAGTTTATTCTCTTTTAGTGTCTAAGCTGTGTGAATATTTGACCATATGTATGGGAACGAAGCACAGTCTAAATATTATAAAAAATAAATTCTCAAAAATCTGCAATTAAAGATATCCTAAAATCTCTGATAATGATACCTTTCAGTTGTTCCACCACCTTTCTGTTTAAAGATTTTTCTATTTTGAGTGTTACTATTGCAGAGTCATTGCCATCAAAATAATTACTGTTATTTAAGAGGTCTTCTTTTCTTGTCTGAATTGCAGTCTAGAATGTATTATATTCATGTTCCTGAGAATAATGATTTTATAAGAATTACACCTATTTCACTTTGTGTGGGTGATTTTTATCATTATTCTCATTCCCATTTCTATTGTTCGTATTATATTATTCTATCATCCTCATCATCATTAGAAATTAGCAAGGCACCTTATAGGATATACAGAATTTAAGCATTCCAGGAACTCCTGGGTTAGGTTCTCAGTATGTAATATAATAAATTATTGTGGCGACCCAAACTTAGTCAATATTAGAAAATATGTAGCTGAGTATAATTCAGACTGTTATACAAGTGCGATTTTCTGAAATCAGAATGAGAAAACTTTAAAACTGTACTTTTTTCTATTGAAGTAAACAGCTTTACAGAATTCATGTGCTACAAGTCTAGCTTTTAACACAAATAGATTCAACATATTAAACATTACAACTTTATGAATATGCATCATTATAATATGCCTTGCACCACCTCCAAGAAACTGCATCAAATAAACTGTATATTTTGTTCTTTCAAACCTAAGTATCAATTAATTTACAGCTGTTTATTTTTAAAATAGGATCAAAAAGATCTCTCTCTAAATTGAATGCAAAATTTGATTAATCTATCTTGTGGCTTAATAAAACTGGAAGGGAATTTAATACATACAGTTGTATCCTATATTATTGTTCCTCTACTACACATATATAGAAATGGAATTTAACTTATGTCTTTTTTAGTCCACTTAACAAACCTTTTGCTTTCATTATGTTTATTTGAACTTGGTTAATTTCTTGTTGGTTTCACATAATGAATGAATCCTGACAGAATTATTTTCCATGGAATTATAACATTTTATTATAATCCAAAGGGTTAGTTCCAAAAAGTAACGCTTCATAATTATGTTGAATTTATTTTTCTGTAGGATATTTAAATTTTGAAATTGAAGCACTGTTATGTGTACGTTAAAATAAAACACTGCTTACATGTCAGATTAATCATTAGACTATTCTCTTAAGCATTAATTTAAATGCATCAATAATTTTGATATTTGTAGTTCTGCTTTTATGTCTCATCAGGAGCTACAACTATTGAAAAGTATGATCTCAGAACAAACATATGGATTCAGGCTGGAGTAATGAATGGCAGGAGGCTTCAGTTTGGTGTTGCTGTCATCGATGACAAGCTGTTTGTCATTGGAGGCCGGGATGGTTTGAAGACATTAAATACTGTTGAATGTTACAATCCAAAGACCAAGGCTTGGACTGTGTTACCACCTATGTCAACGCATAGGCATGGCTTAGGTAAGAAAAAAATATTTTTAAACATACTACTTTTTTTTTTTTTTTTTGTTATGTAACTTTTAATAGAAATCTCAGTATTTTTAAGCTCTAGTAGCATTCCTACCAGTAACAATAACTAGGCTTTGCAGTATGATAAAAGAACTATCCTGCCTCCACAAGGTCTGCTTCTCATTGGCCTCCAGTGGTGGGTGTCACCCCTTCTGATTTCTGCGGACCAGAGGCTTCACCATCACCCACTCAAAATTTCACCTCCTCACCCTTGGGAGGGTGCACATTGTAGGGTGCAAACCCTGGTCAAGCAAAGCACCCTAGCACCTCTACAAATGGGCAAATGTTTGACCCATTAACAGACACAAGTGGGGAGGGGATGAAAGTATTAAAAGTGGGAGAATGGCAAGTAGGCAGGCAGATTTGCTCAAGTGACCTTTCAGCCTGGAATGCCAAGGCCTGGAGAACAACAGTGTGGGAGCCCCATATATATGTTATGCCTACTGCTGTTTATCTCTGTTTTGAGAAGTAAAATTCCTGTGTAGAGACAATATAGGTGTTTGGAGAGCCTTATGGACGTGTTTGAGCTCCCTGTTTTGGGACAGAGGTCATAAAAAGCCCAGAGGAGATCCCAGCACATTGGGAAACCATGCAAGAGTGGGTGCTTGATAAATGGGTGCAAGCAGCAGCCCAGCCACATGCTGGGATTGTGTTGCTTTGGCATCCTCTGGTTGGGAAGGTAATAAATAGGAAACAAATTTACTCTTTGCATTTCAGCAGTGGTTTTGTGGTTATTCTGTCTGCCTGTCTGCCTCTGTTGACTCATGAAACACACAATGTTATCCTGTCCATTCCCCTGAGCTGCAATCAGCAAGTCCTTTGTTGTACTATTCCATCAATACCTCACAAAATGACCATGCTTTCCTGCCATTCACTCATGTCATTGGACACTTGCAATGTCCATATGCACTCTTGCTGTCAAACAAGTCTCACAATAGAAAACAGTGATGGGAATCTATATCAGATAGCATCATGACACTGAATATCTCACTGATTTAAAACTGTTTCCTAAGTTTAAATTTAATTGTAAATTAGAAAATACATGAGAAAATACACTATTTAAATGCAAAAATACATCATGTCTTCTCTGCCAGTGTTCGAGAATGTCACAGAATCAGTGCTGGTCCCCAGGGCAGTAAAAATGCAATGACTCCAGCTGTAACTATAAGAAAGTAATAATACAAAAGTAGGGTATGCTTAATTGAGAAAATATTTGTGTCAGTGACAAAAGAGGTGAACCTATGATGGAAAACACTTGGTAATCAGTTAAAAACATTATTCTGGACTATAATTTTACAGATGATTTTGCTCAACTGAATTAAAAATTGCAGTTTAAGTTGAAGAATGTTGAGATTATGACTGGAGAAAAACTAGTAGGCTTTCAATACTAGAAAAAAATCAAACTAGGCATTTGACCATTTGAGGAGATTTTTTCCTTAATATAAAATAATATTTTGAATTTTTTTATTGAAGTAATTCAGGCTTTTTGTAAACAACATGTAAAATGAGAAAAGAAGTCTAAATTGGGATGATTAAATGCAGTTGTTTGGGAGGCATTAGAAAGGTGTTCTTTATCTGGAATTGTGTACTAATCTTGTTATTACCTGAGAAGCTTAGTTAATGGAATTTAATTAGTTTTATTTTAATTTTTTCTGATAACCTATAAAGTTATTTTAGTAAATGCCTTTTGTAATGAAAGTTAATCTGACATATTTTTTTTTCTAAACTATGTTAAGTTGCATCCATGCAGTAATAATGCTAGAGCAGTTTGAATTGGGTTTTGTATACAGGATAGAAATAAGCACCCATCCTTTACATGGATGTATTTTTGTTGATACAGCAAAACAATTGTCAGATGTGCCCCATTGTAACTAAGGCCACAACCAGGTAAGACAATTCACTTTATCCTGTATTCATATAATCTTCAAAAGAAGCAGATGTATAGAAGTTGATACATGTAGAAATGAGGAAATAAAAGTTGACAGGCCTTGTAGTACAAGTCCATAGTGTAGGAAGTCATATGTTAGGCCATTTTAAAGCTGCCAATTGAAGATGAATGAAAGCACTTTTAATGGCAGTGTTTGAAATAAGTGGTGCTAAAATACAAAAAAGAAAGGGCAGACTGTGGAATCCAAAACTATTATTTAAAGTAATAGTGATTCTAATATCCCTGTTGAGTAGTCCATAAAACAGAATGGAGTATGAAAGAGCAATAAGATGCCAGAAAGGTGTGGGAAAGGCAAAAATGAAATATGGGAAAGGTGAAACCTGACAAACAGGAGGACCAAATCAAAATCTGTATAGGAAAGGAAGAAAGAGCCTGAAAGCACAAAGATGTGAAAAATGTAAAACAGATTCTGTTTTTTTAATTCAGCACTTTTATGAAGCAACACTATCCACTTTTTCAGTTTCCGTGCTGAACTTAATATCTACGTAGAAGAGGAGAGAGAAGGAAAATATGTAAACAATGACAGACTAATTAGGATTTTAGATATCAAATCCAATGAAATTGTGATTAAAAAAAAAAAAAGTAAAAAGACCAAAAAGCTAGAAAAAACTGGTATTTGGCTTATCTTTACAAAAGAAACAATTTAAGTGCCACAGTGAGAAAATTAGGCTTCCAGTAAAACTAGGGGAGAACAGCAGTCTTTTAAGGTAACTGTTCAAAACTGTCCTTTTGATGAACTATATAAAGCGTGTCTAAGCTTCTGGTTTAGATTTTGGCTTAGAAAATATATTGATCTCACTACCCATAGTCAAACACCTATTTGCAAAATGATCAGCATGGAAGGAGGCTGACAGGACATGATATTACCTCTTAAAATCCTGTGCAGCTTAGAGTGGAGGCAAGTTACATATATTTTTCGTCCTCCCCTCTTGGAAGAGAGAATCTTGCCAGTTGCATTTTCTGAGTGAAAATGCTATAAAAATATTAATATCTGATGAGAAAGCCTTAGATTTATTTACATAGGATATCGGCCTAGAGTGGTTAGAATTCACTCTACCCAGAGTGAATGGTCACAGAAGATCTAAAGAATTTCAAATTCTTTAGATACAGTGGGTTAGGCTTCAACCTATTGTTCTTAAAAAACTAAATATGTAATGTAAATGCATTTTAAAGGACCTGAGGTTTATGCCTGAAATTCAAGTTAATACTTGCTTATAATTCGTTTGTCATGAAAATGGTATGTGCAGGAATGAATATCTGAAAGATTAAGTTCAAAATTCAGAAGTGGAAAGAGAATACATGTAGTTAGGGAGCAACAAGATAAAGACTCTCAGAATATCTCAGATGGTGCTGACAAAATATCAAATTTCACTATGGGTTTCCATGAAGGCAAATTTCTATATTTCACTGAGAGGGAACACCCACTGAGATTCTTAGACCCAGCCTGATTCTCAACTTTAATGCTTTCTTCTCTAGAGTCCAGCTCATGAGTCAGAGGGAAGGGAAAAAAATTACTTGGGAAAAATACAGGAATGCTCTGAACCTTTCAAGTAGTAATGAGAAATACTAATAGAGGGAAAGATTGGGGAGAAACTGAATTATCAGTATTTTTACTACATAGTAAATCTCAGAAGTAATTTACATGTATAAATATAATGTAATCAAAATAATATAAAAATATAAATATATAGACATATAAATTACTTATTATCAGGCTGTATAGTTTTTAAATCACTAAATGATAATTTAGAAAATATTTTATCTACTTTTAAAAGTATTCAAGTGTTGACTACTTCATTGATTCAAAATTAGTGAAGTTCTTTAGAAGTAATGTTTGTATTTTCAAAAAGAATTATTGTTTATGAAATAATTTTGCATTGTGTGAAAGCTTAGAGCATAAATACAACTGTTGTTTTAGAGGTCTAAGTATTTGTGTAGGATTCAGCAGCCTAAGCAGGTATATTGTACAATGGAGTAGAGCAACTGTGGTGGTATAATCTGATTTCCATGGGAATAAGAAATGTAGCATGTTTAGAATTAAATTATTTGTGGCTTGGGAACAGTTCCTGCTTCTCAAGGTACAACAAATACTATTGAGTAGACTGGAAACTGAGAATCTGGTAATGCAAAAATAATTTAAACTCCAGTTGCACTGGCACTTTTAAAAAGAAAGCCAACGGTGTTTTATTGGGTATTTATGCCTGTATGTGTGTATGATTTGAGAGATGTGAAAAATATTGATTCTTGAGAAACTATAGAATATAAAAATCCAAAGAAAAAATATAGTAAATTTTTATGAACACTACTATTTAAATAAAGCTAGGACAGTGATAAAATACATAATGTCTTAAAGGGCAAACAGTAACAATGTAGCATCAATGGAACTGCTTACCAGGTTAGTAATTTATGGTGAAATTATTCCTTCATAAAGCAGTAAGTTGAAAAAAAATAGTATTCTGTATCACAATTGTCTATATACATATTGACATAAAGCAGATATATTTAATCCCATTGTTCTCCCTTGGTGAAGCAAATAATTTCTGACACTAAATTTGTAAAATTTAAATAGTTTCTTAAAATAAGTCTACAGTGCAATATCAGAAAAACCTTAATAGATCCATAATAGAAAAACGAGTATTGGATTGCACTGAAACAAGTGAAGGAGAAACACGTAGGCAACACATATTTGATACAATAAATTTATAATGATCAGGTCATTGCAGTAAAATGATATCCATTAAAGATGCATTTTATGAGATGAATATGGAAAGTAATCACCTCTAATTTATTTTATGCCACATATTTTGTTAGGAAACAAAGCCTTTGAAGAATGAGTGCTACTAACAGATTTTTTGAAACAGTTCCACCAGGAAAATGTGGGCTGTAGGATTCATGAGCAGAGTAGATCCGATACACAGCGATGTACCAAAATTATTAACTGTACAGGCTGTATGAGTTTTATCTCTTTCATGAACCATAATATAAAATAGATTATTACTTACTCAACACTGAAAATTTAATGATGAATGATACCTCTTTTTAGACCTAGTTTAAAAGATAGTTTTGAAGTCAGTGAGAGCTGAACTTTCATCCACCATTTTAAAAATTTTTGCTATGGGAGTTAAGCAACGGTGTATTTTAGAAAGTGCTTAAGCCCCAATAAAAACATGTTTGTCTGTGGAGTTACAGTCTGTCAGAAAGCATTCTTGAAGAGTAGATACCATTAAAATAGACTAGGAATATAAATGAAAGCCTTAGCACACCCATTCATGGTAGCTGTAAAATAAACTATAAAAATGTTGAAGATAAAAGGGATCTTTGTTTCTCTTTCTCTGCTATCATGCATGATAGCTTCTTCTTTTTATGTTTCACCATTCCTGAGCTACTAAAGAGCCAAAAATGGAAAATTTACATCTTTTATTAACATATAACAAAAATAAGTAGTTATTTTTTCTAGGTTTAGATTTTTTTATTATTTTTACAACATTATGAATACAGGTTTTTTGGTATGTTTTCTCATGTAAAAAAAAATATATTATGGAGATTAAAAAGTGCAGAGGTGCAGAGACAGATGCATGAGAATCTGAGATTCCATTCTGGATGTCAGGGCATATGTGAACCTGGAGGCCGGAGACAAAAGGCAGGAAGAAAGAAATGTCAGTAAAACAAAGAGAATTGAATTAGCATTGAAACCAACAGATTAGGTCATACCCTATTAATATGATAAAACTGTAATTACTTATGACTAATTAATTTCCCAATATTGTGGAGCAAATATTTATAAATAAAAGAATTATTGAATTATAAATTCATATTTTTGCATATTTATATTTATTATAGTGCCGAACAGCCGGATAAAGGAAACTTTTCCAGATAGTAGTTCCTTAGAGCAAGCAGACAACTGAAAATATTACAGCACTTCATGTTATCATATATATGATACTGACCAAATTCTACTGATCTGGGCAGTGATAGTCCATATTTCCAGAGCATGACGCCATACAGTATCATTTTGATATCATTTTGATACCATATCGTATCATTTGGATTAGCTGTGGTCAGTTGAGAAAGATTCATGTCCCATAAAAGTTCAACTCAAGATCCTATTGTAAATATCTTATTTTTCTGCAATGGTAAATCTTTCTGGGTACATCAGCACCTCGTAAAGCAATGCTACAGTTAAGATGTGTCTTCTCCATCTTTATGGGGTGATCTCTTTGCACAGAAAACCCCACAACCCATTAATCACAACAAACAAAAACGCCACCTAAGCATCAAGTGGAAGAGCTCCACAACAGACTGGCTTACCAGGGCACAGCAATCTTCTGATATAGATATTTTCTTTACCCCAGAAGCAGTTGTTAAGAGATTAGTTTGAGAATCTTTATTTTAGGCAACATTGACTGGTCCTACATGCCTCCATGAAGTGAAAAGATTATTATTTTTTCCATGTGAAATCTCAGGAAAAATAACTGCTTTCACTGTGAGTTGCAATAAGAGCTGAACATTTTAAAGTATTTTCTCTGGAATATTGGTTTGCATGTCTATTAGATTTTTGCTTTGGATTTTTCTCCTAATCATAGGGAACATCAGAGGGATTTTTTCCCTGAGTTATTAAGTACCTTTTTTTTGTACTTTGTACCTATACTAATTAGTAGATCATGACCCAATTCACTAAAGAGTTACAAATCATAACAGAAACACTCATAATAATTTCTGAGTCATGTTCTCAGGATAATAGTGTAGCAGAATTGAGAACCTAGTGTCTTATCTACACAACTGAATGTAAACAGAGGGTCGACAGGCAGATCTTTGCTTCTATAAATTTGCATTATATTAGCAAGTAAATGTAACATCTTCTAGCCCAAGAGGGCAGTCATATTGTTATAATTCTTTAAACCATCCTTGATACTTGTGAATTTACATAGGAATAGGTATTTTCAACATTGAGTCACTGAATATTCTCTAAGGAAGGTAGGTCAGGTCCAATTCTCCAATTAATGACACACTAAATTCCAAGATTGGCCTATGGCAGTCCTATATGCAGCATCCAAAGAACAGTATTTGTGTTTCCCAGTCAGTTAATATTATGGCTTTGAGAACTAAATATGAGAATTTATTCATCATTTAATTCATGATGTATAATTTAAATCAAATTAGACTTTCCTTTCTTTGATACCACTACTATGGAAGAAAAGTGGTTTAATACTTAAAGAGAGAAAAAACTGAGTAAAAAAAAGCAGCAATATTAATTACAATTAATACAAAATTGTATAAATATGCTTCTGTGAGTATGGGTGAGAAAGGAGTTTGTTAAAAAATGTACTCCTACCTGGACATAAAATAAATGCAGAGCCTAAAAAGGGTAGAATAAAGTCTGGATGTTATTTGATCAAGTTTCATACTTGGACAGCAAACTACTGATTTGTCTTCTCACCTTCAATGTCATGATATATTCTATGTCTGTTATCTTCTTGAAAGATAATGTCCTTATTTAAAGTTGTTGGATACAAGTTAAAATTTAGCATCTCTGCAAATATCCATATGTAGAGACTACAGTAAAGCTAGGACCACAGATAATTTTTCTTTGACATTTTGTATCCAAATGTATAGTATGAAACTATATTTACAATTATTTTATTTTAAAAAATACAATTTTTAAATTTTTTTCTCTGTAAAATTAGGTCAATCTGGCAGATAAGGAACTGCAGAATTAAAAATATTATAGGCAGTGCTCCTTTATTTTGTAACATTACAGAAAAGCAATTTAAAACCCCATTCCAGTCTTCAAGTATAAATAATTGGAACTGTACAGATTGAGCACCTAATTAGGCATAATAGGGTTTTGTGCTGCATAGCTTTGTGAAGGCAATCAAAAGGAAAATGCCTGCCATTGCAAACTAGACAATTAATTTTTTAGATCTCATTTAGTTTAGAAAGAATACTGTTTGCTTTTATAAATTCCTAGGTCAAAATGCTTAGAAGAATTATTTTCCAGGTACTTTTTTGTTCAGGAAAACATTAAGGTTTCTCTGCACTGTACTTACAGCACTTAACCACTCAAGATATTGCTGAAAACATATCTCCTCTTAAGAGAATAAGTTACTTTATTTCTTAAAAAGGATATTCATAGATGGTTCAGCTCTGCAACTGTATGAGATCTAGGAAAGCCAAACTATTCAGTGTCAGTTAAATGAAAGTAATCCATCAAAAGAAGGGTAGAACAAATTACTCCCTCAGTGCCAGAATTATTATTTTCTACAAATTAAAAAAGTAAGATTTGATTCCTCCAATTTTCAGTTTCTTTGTTCAGATAAATAATAACTTTTGTTATTTAATGTAATTATCTTACAGTAAAATACTCCCTTTCTGAATGTTTTATTACTTTTGTCAGAAAACAACAAAGCACTAGTATCATGTGAAAAATTAAATCCAAGAGGATTTTTTCTTTTCTTGCGGCTCAAATTGGTTTTGCCAAATTGTTGAAGACGACATACAGGAGGAAAATGTATGAGGGCATTCTGTCCTTTCTCTTCTCTTAGCAAAGTCTCCTGAAAGAGCCAACAGCATTATTCTTCTGTGTAATTTGTTAAATGACAAATAAGAGTTCAAGTGTCAGCTGGAAGTAGTTATTTTCTCATTAATAAACAGGAAAATCCCATTCCTGTAGATATTTTTCAATATCTACATTCTGAGAGTAAGTACAGGTGGATGTATGTTATTTTGTGGACAGAGATGGCAGAAAACAAAGTAATGTACTCTGACATCAGTATATTCGGTTATACAATGAACATGAAAACCTTTCTCATGAAGTTGAAATGAACTCTGATCTTCTAACACACTGTTCAGTATCTTGACTACAAAAAGATGAAAAATCTTATCTCAAGAGACCAAGCAGAAATTGGCTGCACCATTAAAAAAAAATAAAAGGTATATAGAGTTCAGTACCTTTGCTCTTTAAGGAGGAGGAATTCTACAGTGTGGTAATAGTATTGGAACCCTGACATTTCAACACAGACTATTTACAATGAATTTAATTTTTTTCTTCTATTAAAACAAATGACCTGGAACATTCAGAAAAGAGAATAGTCTTGCTTCATCAGTTTTACTGGAAAATATTTTGCTTTGTGATCTTGGGGAATGTGTCCCTTAAGATTTTGATTGTGGTGCTGCCATTAGCTGTTATCATGGAGTGTTCAGTAATTTCAGTCAGCGAAGAGGTGCACTGCAATCCATCCTGCATAAGGAGGCTACAAGGAATACCTTTGGGAATACCTTTTAGTCCATATGTGTGATATAAAAATCACAGACATTCTGGCATCTAAGCTTAGAATGAATCCAAATGCTTGAATTCAATGCTTGAATATTGAATTTTTCATATGAGACACAGTCCCTCTAATATAAAATGTGTATTTATATACTTACTTGGGCAAGATGATTACATCATCATTACTACTCATTAAAATATTTTGAAACATATGATTCAAGCACTGCCTAATGGGGAAAGTAAATATTTCTGTGTAGCTTAGAACACTGCCAGCCTGGCTTCTTAGAAAACATAAGAATCAAATATGGGGTTTCATATATATGTTGGTCTAAACACAGGTAATAGAGATGCAACCCAGCAGAAGCAACATCCTGTGCAGCAGCTTCCACAAAAGGGCGTCAGAAACTACTGAGGGTGGTATATTGGTTTCTGCAATGGGTAAAAAATGCACAGTAGGAGCTGTGCATCTCACAGGGTTTTATCTGCATTGTATAAACTCAGAAAAGTCCTGATGAGAAGAACAGAGAAGCCATTGAAGGCTATTTTCTGTATAAAGTGCAGTTACTCAATGTTACTTTTCTCTCTTTGTGACAAGAAATGCAGAAAGTAACATTATATTAATGCAATGGACTTATCTTTTTTCATTGTCAAAAAAAAAAAAAAATAAAGCTCCATGAAAATGCAGGAAGAAAGGTATTTTGATTAAGAGGAAATCAAATTTCCTACAAAAAGTGAATTAAATAATTGTAATGGCTTAATTTCCAGCAGGAAATAGATGAGAATAAAGCTCAAATATGAAGGACTTGAAATAAAAAAAAATTAAATACTGAATGAGATAAAAAGAGTAATTGAGGAAAACACTTTCTATCCTAGTGAAAGTGCAAATAAGTTATCACAGGAAATAAAAGCTGGAAATTTCAAAACTGAAGAGATGTGATTTTTATTTGCATCATAGATTCCTTGTGAAATTCACTTCATAATAATATAACACTGTTTATGTGTGAAGGTGAGAGAGGGTTTGTGTTTTTGTCTAGACACCAATTATGTGTACATGTATGTGTATAAAAACGTTTACCCCTCTGAACTTCCTTTGAATATGATTCATTGTTTATCCCAAAAAGAACTTGATTTTCTATTTAACTTTGCATTTAATAAAGAGTATATAGATGAAAAAGCTAAGGGGAACCATGTTTTTTATAGCAAGCCATAGTAAATATTTTTTTTTACAATGTAAACCTCATTGTTCAGGATTTAAAATTATTTGAAGTATTAGATACTGGAGTAAATAAAAATCACGCCCAAACTACATATTTAAGCATATAATCCCATCATTTTTATGTGACCACTGACACATCTTCCCACATACTGGTTATGTTCTGAGATTAAATATTGAGCTATATGGATCATTACTTCAGATTAATATCCACTTTAATATTCTGGAGAAATTATAACTGGAACATGTGATTGAAAAGAAAGAATTTCTAGGCAAGGCAATGAAAACGATTGGAGAATGAGTTCTATAGAAAAAGAAAAGGTTCAACCTTCATTTGGAGGAACATTTTTCTAAGGGTTAGTAGACTTTTATAGATTATTTTCTTTTTTAAGTTAAAAAATATTGACAAACAAAAATCAACATCCAAAGTGCAGGGACATTTTCTGTGAACACTGACATGAAACATATTCAAACTCATGCATAAATATAGTTTTAAAGTAAAATAAGCTTTTAATGAATTAGTTTTCTGAAATAAGACAAAACATTCCTACACAGAAAGCGGAGACTTCACATGGTTGAAAATTAAAGATAGACTTTCCTGCAAGAAAAAAACAAAGCCATTCTCTGCAACTTTAATGATTTCTTGTTTTCTGACTTTTTGATGAGTTCAAATTGTGTGAAATGGAGTGAGGATAAAAAAGACATTGATTTAGAAACAGGACTGGGTTTAGCCTGAGATTTTTCAGAGCGATATTCATTTGGGATCATGGATTCATAGAATGGAATTACTGAGCTCACTGTCTTGTAACAAATGGTGCTTGGCTATAACTTATCTTCCAGAGCCTTCTAAGCTTAACTGAAGAGACTGAGAGATAAAGAATTCATCAATTCCTTTGACTGGGTGATTGAAACTTTTCACAGTTAAAAAATTGTTTCTTATTGAAACATGTTCAACTTCAATTTTCACACGTTACGTTCTTTTTCAGTAAATAAAAGAATACTCATATGTTCAATATATTATTATAATATATCCAACATTATTTTTCTGTGAAGGTGTGTGGCTATTGATTTTTCTTTTTTGATAGAATGAAACTGAGGAAGCAGCTTAAATTTCTCAGTCTAATTACTTGCTCAAGCCTTCAAATGTCTTTTTTGATTCTGTACCAGTCCATCAATCTTCCTGCTACTGAAGAATTGTTCATTTTCTTCTATGTGATTGACAAAAATGGTGCAAAAACAGACTTCAACTCCTCTAGAAACAATTCCATTCAGTGAAATCCCCCTTAGGGTGACAATAATCAGAGATCCACCAGGTATCCAGTCCCTACTTTATTGTGTCCTTTACTGCTATTCTAAAGAGCTAATCCATGATCAGAATTTTATGAGAAACCAAAGGGAATAGAGAAATCTAAGAGGATCATATCTTTGACAGGTTATTCTCTGAAGCAAACACTCTTCTCAAGAAATAAAATTAAGTTTGTTTGACAAGACCTGTTTTTCATAGAGCCATGTGGAGTGGCATTAATTTTATTCCTGTTTGTTGATTCTTAATTAATCAGATCTCAAATTGGTATTTCCATTTTCATTTTGATATAAAAGTTCATTTGTTGGTTGTGTTTTGGAAAACTTTTATTTTTTGCTACTGACAGAGGAAACACACTTTTATCTTCTCTCACTTTCTCGTTCATTTTAGGAGTTACAGTGCTTGAAGGGCCTATTTATGCAGTGGGAGGACATGATGGTTGGAGTTATTTGAACACAGTTGAGAGGTGGGACCCTCAAAGTCAGCAGTGGACATTTGTGGCAAGTATGTCAATTGCCAGAAGCACTGTTGGAGTAGCAGCATTAAATGGCAAGTGAGTAGGGTGTGCTTATACAATTGAAACCCTTCTTTTGAAAACCAATGAAGCTTAATTGTCATTGCTTTCCCTTATTAAGTTGCGGTGGCATTGAATTGTTCCAAAGAAGATCAAATGGTCAAAGCTGCTTTAATAGCCCTGTTACTCTGCAAGAAACTGGTTTCAGTGCTGCACAAGCCATGCAGCAGACTAGCAGAAGCAACATCTAGACAAAAAGCCCTGGAAAAATTGATCTAAAGTCATGAAGAGCAGCATATGATTACGTATATATATTCCATCTTTGTGTCTCTTGCACAGCTGACCATATATTTAATGCTTCCCAGTTAAAAGATACTCAATTGAATTTCTCATGACTTATATCAAACACTTTTACATTAAAAAAGATGTTATTTTTGTCCAAAAAAGGTAGGATGGACCAGTGAAAACTGAAAAGTAGTGCTCTCCCTGCAACAAGTAGAAATGTGCCATTGATTTTTATTCTTTTTATCTGAGTAGTCATCTTTAAAAAATATCCAATATGCCAAGAACTGCAACTTGAAAACCTATTTAGGAACCTTTCAAATTCCCAGTGCTATTCTTGCTACATTGCCTTTCCATACAACTGACATGTGCTGCATTCCTCAGGATAATGGAAATGGATATCTCATTGACAAACACAATGTTGGCTTTAACATTCAGCAAAGGAAAAAAGTTTTTCCATTTTAATATGGAAGTTCTGAGGAGGTTTTTTTTTTGGTTATTCATTATGATTTCTTTCTTCAGCAGTGAATTAAATAGGAAACAAATGAAAGGCATTAGATGCTTGTTGAAGTGAGAGTGCTACAAACTATTCTGCATGTGTATCTCTCACACTGCTTTGGGCACTTTACATAAAATGGATACTGGATGCTAAATATTTCAAATGTAAATTTCTTAAAAGACTTGAAAAAGTATAGCCACTTCTTGTGTTCTCACATTAAAACACAAAAGATTGTGTTTTAATGTGAGGAAACTATTCCATTTGTGATCTTCCATCGCCCTAGAGTTGGCTGAATTTGTTTTCCATTCAAATTAATCTTAAGCAGAAAAATGAATTGGCTTATGATGGAAATAAATAAAAAACTTCAGGCTTTCATATTCTGATCTCATCAGGCTGAGTCAGGAGATTGATTTGTAAGTAACCTCTTATTAGTTCCTGATGTACTGAAGAGTTTCAGAAGCTCACTTGTGTAAACCATGCAAATAAATTATCAATTATTTTGCTGCTCAAACAAACTGAAAGCAAAACTATCTAAATTCAGCAAAACAGGACGCAGAGAAATGAATGCTTTTTCACTGAAATACATTTTTAAATTTAAACTAAAATTCTTATATCAACATCTTTCCTAAAATAGGAAAAAGATTGTGCCAACATGTACATCATAAACTAATTTGAAATATATGTAATTATTGAAGCAATAAAATCCTACTGAATTTTTCAGAAATTTAGAGATAACTATCTGAAGTTTGGGATTTTTTTAAATTTTAAACTTAGTCCATTCGCCAGGGCTCTTTTCTATACTCATGTTGCCTTATTACATTTAGAAGTTGCAGTGCTTTCACCCAGGAGGGCTTAATGGAGTATCTTCCCCTCCTCACACAAAGGTCACTTGGTTGTTGCCTCCAGATTTCCCAGAGTAATAGGATATAATAGTTACTATCCTTCAGTGAGGAACACAGGCAATATTCATCCTCTTGCATGTCTTAGTTGTAAGGAGAGCTAGAACAACTAATAAAAGATAGAGGTGTTTTTTGAGATAAAAGAAAGATGCATGACAAATTTATTTACCAGAATTTCAACAGAGCAATTTATCTGGTGCTACATATGAAATAAATATCTAAGATGCAAAAAAGGTGAGTAGTACAGGGATTTGAAGAAGAAAAGGACTCTATTCAATAACTAGGATGTCACAGTAATCCCTGGAATTCTTTACAGATCTGTCCTGGGTTAAAAGAGTATAACAGCAGGAGCAAGCTAGTTAAATTACTAAACCAAGTGGCACCAAAGGGAATAATATCATATGGTTCACGTTGACCACATGAATACATGATGGCCAAATGGCCAAATTCATGTTGGCCACATTAATTTGGATGATCTTAAGAAGCAACACAAATAGTATATGCAGTAGTTTATGTGTGAATTAACGAGCCTTGTGTTTGAAGAAAATTAATGTTAAGAAGTAAAAGTAGAAGTGAAAAAATCTTTGTATGTTGTTAGCACAGAAAAAGAGCAGAATAAGAAATCCAGGGAATAAAAGGAAATGCTACTGAAGAATTCATAAAGTTTTATTAATATTGGAAATATGTTGTGTTAGTGTGTAGGATTCTGGTCATCCATATCAAATGAAAAGCAGCAAAACTGATACAGCTGGCAAAGAAACATGCACAAAATCTCTGCAATTCAGCTGGGAAAATAGAGATTAAATAAAAGTAATATGGGGACAATAAGATTGTGTCCACAAACCTCTCATCAGGTTCTAAACACCTGTTTATTGCTTCATAAAAAGGGTAATGTTATGTGGTTTTGTCTAACACCAAATACTGGAATCTGAGAATTTTCCTTTTCAGTGATATTTTTGCTTTCCCAAGTCAACAATAAGTTCCAGGCACCACTAACAATGTTTGCTGAGGCTTTGGAGACTCCATCTCCTACATCTTCACTTGTTTCTCATAGTCAAACAGTAACACAAGAGTGGAGCGTGTTATCCTTACAATACATAAAAATTATTTTTAACTTGATGTCTTTGTCAGTTTTTAACATATTTTGTTAAATATAGGTGTTGTAGGACTTGCCATGACTGTAGAATTTCCTGGGATGAAACATGGTCAGTAATTCCTTCTGATATGGAAACAGCATCCTCCCTTCTGCCCTGTTACTGTTAACAACACTGTTGCAGATACTGGAAGAGAAAGAACCTCCTCGGATCAGCAATAGATATGGGTCTTAAATACTAAATGTGGGATGGAGATGTACATTTTGAAAAAAAACTGGTAGAGGATGGTGCTTTTTATGTGCAGATAGTAAGTCAAAAGTTGGGATTACTTATTTGAATCTTCTTTGAGGCTCACATAGGTGGTGTCTAAGTAGTGTGCAAGTTATTCTATATAAGATCAGCATTCTACAGTTGTCAGCAGATAGTGCTGAAGCAACAGAACTTCTCTTCAGTATGAGTTAGAAGCACCAAGGAACAAAGAGTGCAAAAAGGTCTATATTTGCCAGAAACTTTTTGAAATTATCACTTAACTATTTCAAGCTTTTCTTAATTTCTTGATTTTAAACTCAAGAAGAACAAAAATCTAGTCGACATCTTCAATCCAACAAATACTAATCCTTGCATTAACTTAAAACATAAATGCTTCCACATTTACAGGTAATACCATAGCGATTTATTATCCTTCTATTAAAAATTCTAATATATGAACTGCTCATTCCCTAAGAACACTAAACCTTTCCACTACTTAAATTTCAGTACATATTTATTGCTAATGGAGTAGTGCTAAGTGAAAATGAAATTTAGTTTACACTTTCATCAGGAATACATACTCCTCAAAAACATTCTCTGTATCATACAGATTTGTGTTATTCTAAACATTTTTGTGTCACTACCATCACTGAAGTTTTTCTAAATTGCCCTATTATATGTCCACAAAGACCGCATAACAAAAAATATTCCTTAGTTTCTACTGGTATATTCAAAATTATCAATATTTTTGAAGCAACTGTAGCTTTCTGCCATGAAAGTCCGGCCCTTTAGTCTTGATCCCTTTAATGAATATCAGTAAATCTATGTTGCAGAAGCATAAAATGCTCAGCTGTTGATAGCATCCACAGGCTGACTTTGAATGGTAGAATATCACAGCAGTGCCAAAAATCATGACTTTGACACACACTGGCAAGCAGCTCAAACTCATGCTAACATCTTGTGGAGTCAAGGAAAAGGAGTCCTGTCCTTTATTGATTGCCACATCCTCAAATATGTTCTACAGTGAACTTGATATCTCCCCCTGCTGCTGTGGTTCTTATTAAATACCACAGAACACCGTTGGTATATGATTGATGACAAAAAGCAAGGAATTGTTTAGTCTTAACTTTTAGAAATACAACTGCGCAAGTATTCTTTTAAATAATATTTTACTTTTATTTGAGGAAAAGAAAAGTTTTGTAGATGTTTGTTGTCTCTGAAGGAAAGTAAAAGAGCAAGGAGTAATGCTGCAAGAAAATATTATTCCTCATCAATATCCATCTGACTGCTTACCATTTGCTGTCACAGGCAAAATAGGCTTGACTTGGGGAAAATTAATGCAATTAATTAGTAATAAAAATAGATTCTGGCTTGTGAGAAGCAACCCCAAATTTTAAATTGCCACCTTTCTTCCCCCTCTTTCCCAGGCTCAGTTTATGTCTTGTACAGCATTATAGCCCCACCCCTGACTGGTGCAGGGGGATGCAAATGGGGGTTGTGGTCAGACCATATTTTTCAGACCCTTCTCTCTGCCCTACTTCCTCACACATTTCCCTTGCTCCATCACAGGCCCTCCATGGGCTGCAGTCCTTTGGGAGATAACCTCGTACTCCAGTGTGGGTGTCCTCCATAGGCCACTGCCTGCGACTGGTGATCATCTTTAGCAGGAAAATGCAATGCCAAGACTGCAGGGAAGATGCATAAACTGACCCAGAGATATTTTCCTTTACAGGAACAAACCCCTAAGCATAGATCCTCTTAATCAAATCCAACAGGTTTAAAACTGTAGTCATTTGGCAAGCCTCATCTCTCTCAATCAATTATGTTGAAAAAAAGTCCTTTTACCTGTTTGCTTGAGACACTGATTTTTCTTCATATTATTGTTGAAATACAGTCCAACATGAAAAAAAAAAAAAAAAACACTTTTCTGGTTGTGTCCTTTAAGTAATTATTTATTATCAATTGGTAATATCAAATTTTGTCTCTTATTTAACTGCAACAGATAGAATTTATATCAGATTCTACATCCTATTAATTCTGCTTAAGTCTGATAGAATATACTAATTTTTATTTTTAAAAAATGAATTTTTATATACATATTTATTATTTTTTCCCTTTACATTCATGCAAACTAATGTGTTGCATTTTCAATTTTACTAGTTAGGTAGAGAGACTTTAATAACTATGTAGCTTTGGGATTTTTTTAATAGTTATTTATCTATTTATATTCAGTTACAGTCATTAAGTTCCACCACTTTTGCAATAATTGGATTCATTTAGTAATGGATTTTCATAAATTGGATTATTATTTTAGCAGTGCTTTCCCAGCTATTCTCTGTTTCATTTTGAAAGGGAAACACAAAGCTGCCCAATAGAGATGTTGGCATATGCACAGTGGAATGTTTTGTTTTCGGGCCATTTAATGAGAAAAACTGGAAAGAAACTTGTGTTATTTAGATCAATATTATGTCTGCTGTAAATAGCAGTTACTTTAGTTGAACATGTCTCTTAAAATTATTATGCACTATTACAAAGTAACTATCAGAAAGTTTGGCCTGATGAACCTTAATTTCAAAAGTAGCAAAATTCAAACCAAATTAGTGTGAGCACAAGAAAGGTTCTCAAAATCATCTTATAGGTAGTCACTCACCAGGACTATAATTGCTTTGAAGTGACCTTGGAGAGACGAAGGTTAATAATTCCACAAAGTCCTTGATAGTAGTTCAGTGTTGGGCATGAGAGAATTAGGAATGTATTACATTCATATAACCACCTACAAAACTTGATTGTATGGCTGATTACGGCCTCCTCCAGGAGTTCTGCTCCTTTGGCTTTCATGCATCATATAATAAACTATCTGTGGCATTTTCTCTTAGCAGAATCATTAAGGCTTATTACTAATTCAGTGCCCTGGTCTGATCTTTTGTGCTTTTGCACACAAATTCATATTTTCTACATGGGGGTCTCATGCAGCTCAGTGACTCTACCATTTAATTCAAAGTGCATTACAGTCTCTCTTTCTCAAGCAAGATTTAACTTGTTATTTCACATCCAGCCTGTAAAGAGAGAGACTCTGCATAGGTCTACTTTTCTTTCTGTGGGGCTAGGCTAGCCTTAAAAAGATACAAACTAAGTAAATTTATATCACTCTTATAAGAGAAAAGCAAAATCATGAAGCTTTACTGAAATCACACATCTTTAATGTAAAGCCACTATTTTTTCTACAGTCCAAGGCAGATGCATATGCAGCTAGGACACCTTCCTCTTCAGAAACTAAGTCATTAGTGGGAGACACAACAGATGCTAAAAACATTGCTTATTTGCAGAGTGGGAACTTGACGAGCCTATTTTCTCAGGCTATACTGTGGCCAGGGTCCCAGATGCTTAGACCACATTTCTGTTTTGAATGTTTTCTGCTCATCTACATCTTTTAGATGCCCTTCTCTTCATCCATTACCCACAAAGCAAAATTTTCAGACTAGCTGGCTGTTGACACTTGTACAGCTAGAATGACTGTAATTTGTGATTAAGTCTGTCATTCAGATTTTGTAATAAGAAACCATTTGTCCCTACTACATAATTCCCTTTTTTTTTTTGTCCTGTAAGTTTTGTAATGAATTATAAATTCTACATAATTATGCACATAATCTAGTATGGTATGAATTAATTTGGACACACACACCATTATTTTATTACCAAAGTTCCATTCCTTCTTGGTGATTTCTCATAGGCATCTCCTCACAGGACCAACAACTTCTTCACAGGACAGCCAATAAACTAACTCTCTCCTCACCTGCCTAACCCACTCTTTTATATCACTCATCCTTGTTAGACACAGCTGAGGCCTGTTAAGAGCAGGCCTGTTCCTAATCTTTGCTAATTAGTGCAGCTGCAACTTTTCAGGGGTGAGATTACCTTCTGCACCATCTTTATTTTCTTGCATTCTATCCCCCCACACATGCATGGGTACTTCAAGCCAGACAGGCACAGTGAGTTAACTTAGTCCTAATACATGGCAGAAAAAGGCAGTGGCGTCACTCCATCTAATTTAAGTTTTTAAATGTAATGTGTGCATGCATCAGTCTAGACAATAGGAAGCAGTGTGGATAATGCCTAGGAAAATCCACTGCCTATTTTTCAAATGCGCAGCTTCCCCAGTTAAGCACAGATTTTTTTAAGAACAGTGAGCAATAACTGTTTTATTTCTTGTGGTTAAAACTGAAAAAGGTATTAATGTCCCATATTGTTGATTATGACTAAAGTTTAGCTTTTCATTGGTGCCTGTGTTCTGGGAATCAGGAAGGAAGCCCTTGTGCAGTGCAGTTGGAGCAGTCTAGAGATCCTCCCTCACCAGATGTAGGCTTCAACCTAGACTACACACCTGTGTACATATGTTATTACTGTGTGTTATAATTATTCACAAACTTCCTTATTTGTACATATGTGTCATCCGGAAGGATATTTAAATATACACATCTGACTGAAATTAAAGAAAGCTAAATATTAATTCAGTGCTCAACTAAACATCTTTATGGGCAACAGGCATTACAACAGCTGACAAATACCTACTATTCTCAGCAGAATAGAATGCAAAGCCATCTCCACTCTTAACTTCCTATTTTTTCAATTTGAAACTTGATTAACTTCTTAATAGCTAATATTTGGGTAAGATGAAATTCCTTCTGACTCAGTAGACCAGCTTCAGATAAATCTTACATTATTGGCGGAGTTTGTTGAACAGAGAAGGGTTTGTTCATTGTGAAGATCACAAGCTAAATGACCTAAGACTTTTTTGCAAGTCAGCCATAAAATTGCAATGCATGGATAATTTTCATACTTCAGCAAAGACTAGGAAACTGCTCAAAATTATTAAATAAAGAAAGTATTAATATGCTTTAATTGTGTTTTTAAGGCTGAAGTAACAATTCAAAATTTCACACCAAACTAACAAGACAAGAAATTATGACCAAAACTACTACATTTCCCATCAGTGCCAATTTTTTTCTCAGAGCTTTTGTTGCTTGAGGTTGTCTTTGCTCTTATGCCTTAATGGTGATTCACTTATTCTTTTACTAATCCATTAAAGCTAAGAAAAACACCTTGATTGGCATACATAGTTATTGTCATGTAAGGAGAAAAGAAAATGTTTTAAACTGCATGCTTTCTGCCCACAATATTGTCACTAACTACAAGCAAATCAGTATATTAAGTGTGATGCAGATATTTTGCATGCTGCTAAATTACAGCAGCACTTTTTATTGTCAAAAAAAAAATCATGCTGTCACATGTCTGCTTTCATCTACATCATCTATCTAACCAGACAGTATCTCAAATTTGCCTTAGGAAATTATTAGCTATTATTAATGAACTTTGTGAAACTCTTCTGCAATGGGAAGAATAACAAACGTACTTCAAAGACTAGCTCACCAGTTACCAGCCTTAGAATCTTTTTTGGTTGAAAATTTTTTCTCTGTTCTTGCTATGTTTTCCTCTAAATGTACTTTGGCCTATAAATAGTTTTATAACTTTATTTGAATCCTGAGAGGTTATTTCATGTTTTTTTTATGACAGTTTTTATGCTGCTGCTGTATTATAAATATGATGTTTGTTAACTTCTGGTTTAAATCAAACTCTTTTTATTCTGTATCCCACTATGGGAAAAATGAGACGTATATTGAAATTATTCTTCCTCAACTGTGGAAACTACAAAAAAGTGTAAATATTTTAAAATATTATAGTCAAAATCATTAAATAAATTGATACTGAGACAAAAAAAATGGAACAACTCTATGATCTAAAATTAAATTCACAAAGAAAATTAGTATCATAAATATTATCTCAGTCTAGAACAAAGTAATTCTATGGATTCATTAAAAATTCTTATTTAATGACAGGTTTACTGTGTGTCTTAATAATAGAGTAAATAAGAGTCCTCGTGCACATGCTATAGTAAATGATTAATTAAAAAAGACTATTTTGCCGTACCTACTTTATAGCCTGATAAAGTCAAGAACGTTCTTTAACTGGCGGAATCTGCATTGAGTCCATGGTCTTGTATAAAGAATGTAGCCCATATAATTCTGATTACAGTTAAAATTGCTTAAAACGAGTTCTTTCTGTTAGGAAACTAAAATTTCCAGTGTAGGAAGTCAAACTTTTTCATAACAATATTATCCATGCAAAGGGTGTTTTTGTCTCAATATTTTATGTCACAGAATCATAGAAGGCCTTGAGTTGAAAAGGACCTCAAAGATCATTGAGTTCCAAATCCCCTTTCATGGCCACAACACCAGCCCTTAGATCAAGTTCTCAGGGCCCCCATCTAACTTATTAGTAGTTACTACTACTACTAAGTAGGAGTTCAATTCCAGGAACTTACTCTATGAGTATATATTTTTCCATTTTTGGGGATCAAATTCTACTTTTCATTTACTTCCCTACTGCATTACAAATGCATGAAATAACCTTCCAAATTTACACACAGAAATAAGACTTCATTAATGCTTTCCATTCACAAAATTATTGTGTTTTCAACTTTTGCCAGTGAGCTACATTGGCTTAATCAAGGCAGCATGGATAGATATCTCTCTCTGTAGTCTGATTCCTAGGCCAGTTATGGACTGATTCAGCAATACAGTAGTCCAGCACTGATGAAAATTATTTGTGACCCTCAGTCCTACAAAGCAGATATCTTTTGTGCCAGAGTAATTCTCTGCTGCTCTTTCAGATACACTGAAAGGCCAGAAAAGGGTACAAAAGGGTCTAAGCAAAAGACTGGATAAGGTCTTTGATATTCATAGTGAAAGAACTTTGAAAGGGAAAACCTCATTAAGAAATGCAGAAAGGGCATGATTCAACTGGTTTCACAAGCCATACCCACCTCACATCAAAGGCAGTCTGGTCTTTTGAGGTTGGCTTGTCAAACTGAATTTAAAACTGTCTTTTCTGAGTGGTTATCAAAGGTTTGTAGTGACAGAACTGAGACAAATGCTTTTGATCCAGCTGGTCATGATTTCTCCTAATGTTTCCTACTTTGAAACCTCTACTTCATTTTTCTAGCCAATTATACTTATAGTTATATATATACAAATGTTCAGGAATCTCTCTCCATCTTAGTAAAAGAAGTGAAAAAATCCTGAAAAGACAGAAGCGGCTGAGCTTGGCCTAATTTCATATCTATGCACAGTGTCTGAATCAGCTGAAATGTAGACTATTTAGGAATGGAAATCTATAATATCTCCACAGGCAGAACTTTCACTGTGGAGATAAAAATGATCAGTACTGGATGCTTTCTTTTCCTTGCTGGTCTTGCTCTCTAAGGAGGGATATATGATTATTATTTTTATAATAATTCTATGAAGATTACCATGAAGAGTAATTCAGTTAATTCGGAGAAATACATGATATTTTTCCCTATAGAAATTATATTACAAATTTTTGACAAGCTGGACAAAGCTGAAAAAATTGTTTAATTTTAAAGTCATCTAATAAAATAACACCCTAAGCTCTAAAAGGGGAAGTAAGACTACTAAATAGCTTTAATTATAAGTATTTCAAAAGTTTCAGATTCCTAATTCAGTATCCTGAATATTCAGTGCTTGTTGCAGAGCTGTTCCCCAGCCATTTTGGGCCTTTGTGAATACAGATTTGGAAACTGATTGAAGACTGGAAGTAATTTCTGACTTAATTGTTCAAGCTCAGCCACAACCAGAGCTTTAAACAGTTACTTCATTTCCAACTTTTTCTTGTCTGAACTATTTTCATTTTACCCTTATGAAATAAAAAAAAAAAAAAATTAATGATTCTTTAGAGAAAAAAAATAGAAACATTATCAAACTCTAAAATGTTAATTCCAAAAGATGGTTTTGAAAATTAATTTTGTTCTGAATAGCTGAGAGCATTTTAACGACAGACTAGGTGGTCATGATCACTTTTATCAGTTACTTATGAGCAGCATTTGCTGTCTTTTTACCAGAAACTCAAGAAATCCTTCAGCTATATTTTATTAGCTGACTTAATTGGAATAGAGGAATGAGAGTATATTTCACTTTCGGTGTGCAAATATCAGCTTATTGATTTATTTCAGTTGAAAGATGATGGAATAAATAGGAACTTTTCATGCCAGAAGAAATATCAAATTGGTGTAGATTTTGACTAGGAGTACACAAGATTATTTGCACTCAAGTCTGCAGAAGTGTTGGTTCTTTGCATTTTTTAAATGGTGTTCAATGTTTACGTGTCCAAATATCTGCTTGGAAATACATTTGACAATCTCAGAAATCTTAATCATGGTTTATATTTTTGGGGATCAAGTCACTTACTGACTGTACTTGTCTACTGGCTTCAGAATGCCAGCAGTCATGTTTTTTTCTGCTGGGTTTTGTACTGTACTATTTTCCATATCTCTCAGCCTGGACAGAATGTCAACATAACTTAAATGTCACAAAAAATATTTTATCACTGTCTAGGGGTAGCTAAACCAAGTCACCATCTTTAAAATAAAGATAAGATCCTTGCAGACACCTATATGTAAATGTTTATATTTACATTTATATTAATGTAAATGTTTTTGCTCACACGTTGAAATATTTTTCGTGCTGTTCTTTAGGCTCTGATGACTACTCTGAGTGTAACAGCAAGTTGGACACTGTAGACATCCACAGATTAACAGAATTGGATGCTTTAATGTTGATTTCGTCTGTAGATATCTGATAATCATAGATAAAGTTAAATCTGTTAGGTCTGAATCCAAAGGAAAAAAAAAGTATATTTGCTTTAGTATCTCTCACAGAGGAGTATGGATTCTCCTGGGTGCTTTAGTCAGAGCACAGGTATGCCTGTCAGGCACGACCAAAATGTTCTCAGGCTTCAGTGACATATTTAGTGGTTGTACAGCACTTCCTTATTCATCAGCATCCATACCAATGAAATGTAATGGTAAATGCACATTTAAATGGCTCAGAATTCATGGAGTGCTTAGGACAGTAAAAGCTTCCAAACGAGTAATTGCTTTACAGAGACAGCTCTCACATCCAAAATTGCTTAGTGGTTGGACTTTAAAATAGCCTGTGTTTCTATTAGTTAATCTCCAGGCACTATATAAAAGGCATCAGACTGCAAAAAGGTTCATGTGGAATGAATACAGCATGGTATTAGGGGGAAAGAACAATCAGAACTATTTCCTCCTGGTACCCATTATAAACAGTAGAATGAAACAAGTTTCTTGCCTGCAGATGCTTACCAACACAACATCATTTTTGTTAAACCACATTTTTTATAATTTCAAGTTTAAAATACTCTTCAGAAGTTGTCCATGACTTTCCAACATAACTCTACCCTCACAAAACATTCTGATGAAGAAAAACAAGACACTGTGGTTGGGGGTTATAATTGTCTTGCAAAGAAGACATGTTGCTGTTAGTGTGGGTAAGAATTTTCTTCAGTGTAAGCAAGAGCCTTGAAACTGAGGTAGTAATTTTTTTAAATCCATGTTTAAAACAAAATGTGATAGTCCTATCTGCAACACATTTCATATTTTATCTCTACTATATTCTAAGTGTATAACTCATGCTGAAAATGTGTTCCCATTGATAGATCTTTATGTGGAATTTGTTTAATATCAGATCTTGTTTTCTGTATTTTTTGTGCTTCTTAATACTTTGATGCACAGCAAAACACAGAGAAACTATAATAAATGGGCTGCATATGTCTTCCTTGTCTGGATTAACAGATATAAATTTGTACTTCCACTTCCATCTCATAGATGGTGAGCTTAGGCAGTGTCATGGTTTGACACTGGTGCAATGCCAGTGCCCCCATGAAAATATATTCTCCCCTGCTTACATGATTTTTAAACCTACAGAGGCAAACCTGCATGTCATTTGTGGTGCTCTTGACTGAATATGCAGTAAAGAAAGAATTAAAATATTCATTAGCAGAAAGAAATATCTTCCTTCGTTTTCAGGTGGAAAAAATACTAAATAGCACATGAGTTTGGTAATGATATTGAAAACATCTGTGTTTTTTCCACTATATGAGATTCACATGGTTTCAAATATTATATATTATGTATTTCCTTTTTTTTTATTTTCTGATGTCAGATAAAAAACAGTTACTCATTGTTTTTATTTTTTCTGCAATTCTGAGCTCTTGTTTTGTAAACATTTTTATTTGCATGGGCTTTCTTAGGTTATATTCGGTTGGAGGTCGGGATGGAAGTTCATGTTTGAGTTCAATGGAATATTATGATCCTCACACAAATAAATGGAATATGTGTGCTCCTATGTGTAAAAGAAGAGGAGGTGTAGGAGTGGCTACCTGTGATGGCTTTCTTTATGCAGTTGGAGGTCATGATGCTCCTGCTTCTAATCACTGCTCTCGACTGCTGGACTATGTGGAAAGGTATCAAATTGTACATGCATTTTTAAATACAAAACAATATCTGGTAGCATTACTTTTTTAGCTTAGTTATGGCAAGTTTAAACAGATGTTCTTAACCCTAGAGATGTCTAGTTAGTTCTTACTTGAAAAATTCTATAAAGGCATGGGAAAGGCAATCTCTTTGAATCTTATTGTAATCCCTTTTTATTTACAATACTATTATATGTTACCACAAACACAAAAATCCACTCTTTTCACATGCCATTTAAATACTTTGAGGACACTATATTTTGCATTGAAGTGTCACAAACTAAAAATTGTAGAGATAAAATTTCTTCCTTGAAATAATTTCATACCACAAAATTTAATTATATTTAGAATATAATATTCTAATATATTCTATAATGCTCCAAAAACATAGCTAAGCAAAGAAGCAACAAAGAGCTGTTTAAGTGATGGATATTCACAGTACAATGGATTCCTTCCTTTATCAAAATTGCCACTTTCTAACGTGGTGATGTAAGCCTGATACGCTTTATTTACAGTACCCTCAATTGTGCAAGTAGATTTTCTACAAATCCAAGTATATCTAGTAGAGCAGTGTGGCGCAGATGAAGTGATTAAAGCATTCAATTTAAAGGTATTCTTCAAATTTTTCATGAATGTTTGACTTTTTTTTTTCCCTATTTTTGAATGCTATAAAATAGAATAAGGAAAATCATTCCAAATGTGCACAGATTGCAAAAGTTAAAGTAGGTATGCTTGAGTAATTCGTTTATCTTAACATACAATCTAGGATAATCTACCTTGTTATTTCTTTTCAGAAGGGCTTGATTAAATGTCAGTTATTTCTTCTAAATCCAGCTAAATCCAGCTTGGTATTCAGTATTTAATTGAAAAATTATAAGTTAAAACTTCTTATGTTATCCATATTATCTTGCGCAATCTTAGACTCATTACCATGTCTACTGTATGTAAGCAGAGATCATTGCCAAATTCTCAACAGAGGGACAGTTAATCAGGGAAATCTCATGATGCCTGTACTTACAGGAACTATGCTTGTGGACCTCTATAAGGAGCAATACCAAGAATTTTCAATTAAATAAATTTATATTAAGACTACTAGTGACAGTCTTAATGATATATTTTCAACTTCTTCTTCTTCTTATTGGTACTCTGAAGGGAGCTTTTATTTCATTTTTTATTCTCTGAGAAGAAAACCCTTCTGGTATTGATGGCAAACCATACTCCATTGCATTTGCCTTTCTCAAGAGAGACTGCAAAGATCAGCTAAACCTGTCCTTATGCTGGTTTATGTACTAGTGTTAGAGTGACAATATATAGTAACCCTCATCTATATATTTTTTTCCACTGGTAGCAAAAAGAGTGGATGATGTAGTGCATCAATAGTTAGCTTTGAGTCTAAAAGTTGACTAACAGACCAAAACTTGTAAGATTATAAACTTACATCGAGTGGATGTGAGTTAACTGGTGGACTCCACTGAAATGTGAAAAAAGCTCTCATGTCTCTCGCAGTGATTAGTTAGTTTATAAGATGGCTGGAATGTTATTTAGTGTGTCTGGTTTTTTTTATTCCAAAATATTGCATCACTTCCAAAAAATGTAAGCTCCTCAATATCTTAGGAAAACAAAGAACAGTAAGTGGTAAGGAGGTCTATTATCTGAGTTATTTTATATCTCTCTGAAAGTTTTTCTTTCTGTAAATATTGATGCCTGCTTTTTAACTCTCTTCTTCTTCAGGAATTAGTCTGCTTCAGTCATTTTGTCATTCTGATGCAGATTGGTAGGACGTGCTTTATTCCAGTACCAATTTGTTCCTGGACGACTGTCAAACTATACATAATATTTTAAAATTTATTTTTGAGGTTATGCAAATATAGTGGAGGCAGCAGATACGTGTTTTCTTAACGCTACTGCTTAAGTATCGCTCAATAGTAGTTAGGTATTGCAGTTTACTTCCTTCTAAGGTTGTTTCATTTATAAAGGATTTAGTCTAGATTCAAGTATTCTGAAATAATAGTTACATCTCATTCATCTTCACAAGTTGGCAAAGTGCAATCTTCTATTCCTTTTTAAAGGCAAAACAACTACTTCATAAGAATTATAAAATTTTCAAGATATTTTGGCAGATTTCATAAAGCAGGTTTTCTTTCTCACATGTTGCTCAGAACTTGACAGATGCTAAAAACAGTCATTTGACCTACAGTTTTTTTCCCCCTTGTCTCATCTTGATTTCAAAATTGATTTCTTCCCACGTTTAGGAGCTTTTATCATAACCCTGTTCAGCCTGGGGCATAGCTAGTTATTATAAAGATGACATATACAGTTGCTTTTTAGCAGCAAAAAGGATGTACTAAATCTCAGGTGTTTTCCTGGCAATTGCAAAAGCAACAAGTTCCTGTGCAGTTCTATTTCATTGACAGAATTGAGTTATAAGGATTAATTTTAGCCTTGCATACCTGTTTATGGGAAGAAGAAGGAAAAAGAAAAGGTCAAATGATGATTTCAGTTTTATTGTCTTCCAGCTTTAACTTTTGCACCTCCTCACCTTGGCCCTTGTAATTTAAGAGGAGCGTATGGAGGAGTCTATTAAACATTTATTACCTTTAGGTAGGTGAAGATACAGTGCACACTGGTGCATTTCACTGGATGGGAAACTGTTTCAGCTAGAGGCATATGATGCTGTTGTTGAAAAACCCACACAATCTTTGAAATAAAAATCTATTAATTTTTTTGGGGGGGCTTGTTACATGGTCAGTTCCCTTCCACACACTCAAGCAATATTTTGCAGTATTTTCCTCTAAAGTTAGGAAAGACATTTATCATATATCTATATATTTGAGATTTTATTTTCTGAGAAGTCTCCCAAATGCCAGGATTAGCAGCTAGCACACAAGTAGATTGTTTTCTTAAAATGTATTTACGTCTCAAGAACAATATGAACAAGGTCACAGACAATTCTTTTATTGTCCACCTTAAAAGTTATATTTATGAACCAAAAGGCTATTACAAGCAAAACACTGGCATTGCTGTTTCAGTGCTTGTATTAATATATATATATATATAAAATATATATTTATAAAATATTTCTTTGTTCAGATATGTAGGACTTCAGACAGTATCCCTCCAAGATGCTTATTGATAATATGACTTACTACATTTAAACAAACTAATAAAGTCAGGCTTTTTAGAGGATTTGTAGACTGAAATTTCTTCTTTTCTCCACTGATCACATGATTCTATTACATAGTAAACTTGCTTAAGGACAGATTAAATTAATTCTGTTATACTGTGATGCACTATTCTGTTTTAGCAATATTTGACATCTAAAAATAAGGTATCTAGTGTAACCTAATACTCCAGACATCCTTGGTAAAAAACTATCAAAAGATAATTAATAATAATAATAATTTCTCGTTTATGCATGTCCAAAAGAGTTACAATGGAATGACTTCAGAAATTAAACAATTTTACTGTGCTAAGGACTATCTAAATGAAGACCCAGGTTAAATATTTAATTTTTAAATTACTGTCATTATACAAAAGGATTTTTACCCTCAGTTTTAAAAATTCAGTTGTGATTATGTATAAGAAACAGTATTACTTAATCTACTTGAGCAAATATCAGGAGGAGACACTAACTGTAATGTAGTTAAGCATTAGAATACATAGGGAGATTTTTACTGTTGTACAGTGTAATTTCAGAAATTGAAATATAGTGAAATTTAATTTTAGAAATAATATTTCTAATCTTTTAAATGTGCTATGGGAAATACCCCACTTTAAATGTATACATAACAGATAAATAAAATGTTATACCATCCATTCAGATATTGCTCATATCTTTATGGTCATATATCTTTATATATCAGATCTCTTTATGAGACACTAACCTACAAATGCCTTAGTTTATTCTAGAAGGTTCTGAGCAATAGTTTGTAATCAGCAACTAGAGGGTTGAATTGGCAACACAATAAATCTGTATCTTTTCTTTTTGATGTTAGGAGGAATTATTTTGGGTAGGATACTAAAGGTTTGGTTTCCCCCCCCCCCAGGAAAAAAATAACTATATTCAAGTGAAAATCAACATGAATTGATGCTTGTCTTCTCTGCACATACCCAGTTTCATTTTTCTTTGCTCAGGTATGACCCAAAAACTGATACATGGACAATGGTGGCTCCACTGAGTATGCCTCGAGATGCTGTTGGTGTTTGTCTCCTTGGTGACAAATTATACGCAGTAGGTGGCTACGATGGTCAGTCATACCTGAACACTATGGAAGCATATGACCCTCAAACTAATGAGTGGACACAGGTAATTACAAAGTTTATTTTATATATACACATGTGCACACACACATGCATATACACACTTATATGTATGAATTAGCCATTGGCCAAGCTTTCTTTAAACCTAGTGCAGAAAGGTTCATTCTTCAGAATCATGATCTTAAAATAAGCATTTAAAATAGGTGAGATGTATTATACTCAAGAATGCCCACTTCTTTTTATGATTGCAAGGGGGAACTTCTGTTGACAAGCTTGCATGTAGACACGAATACTCTAAAGTTAGTACAGAAGGCCATATTTTTAATCTACTATGAATTACTGGGAAGAGCATTTTATGATTTTCTGTAAGAGATACAAAAATAATTTGGGAATATTTTCTTTTTGCAAAACCACCAGTTCACATTAAAAGCCATTAATAAACGTGATTGGACAGGTAGTTTGGAGACATGTAAACAATGTTGTGATTTATACAACCGGAACAATGTTGTGATTTATACAGTTGCACCAATGTTGTTGTTACCAATATGTATGTTGTTACGTACATATAAATTAATTCTACTGTGATAGTTTCAGGAAGATTCAGTCCCCTAAAGGTTTTAATCCTTGTGTTGTCTTGAATACTGCTTAAAATTGCCAAACATATTTAGAATTAAAAGACACATGAACCTGTTTAGGAATCCTGGAACCATTTCTTTACATTCATAGCTTTCACCTTGCCTCAAGGACTAGAGTGGAAGCAACAGCCACAGTCTATAGAGTACAGAACCCCCTTGCATATTAATTCTTCAAAAAATTCTTGACAACTCTAAAATTAATTCCTGCTTCCTGTTCTCACATCTTTCAAATGAAAGATGTCAGGTGTGAGTAAGCAATTTTAAATTGCAATAGCAGCATAATGTGAGTTTTGTTTATTTTTACCAATTTATACTCCCATTGACCATTTAAAAATAATTTTGACTCAGCGCTTTGACAATCTTTGCATGGCTTGTTCCTGTTTGGCAATCTTTTACATGGTTTTTTCCTATTCAGTTAATTTTTGTCTGTTTTACTGCAGATGGCTTCCTTAAATATTGGAAGGGCTGGTGCCTGTGTTGTAGTCATCAAACAACCATGACTTTGTCAGCCCTGCTTAGGATTTTACTGACTGTGAAATGATTATTTTTCTACGAGACAAAGAGAATGATAACTTCACAAGAACAAGGATCTACACAGTGAATACACTGTTGATCACAAACTTGAAGACCTTTGGAAGTGACAAAGATTAAGTATTTATGCCCTATAAAATCATAAAACTGTTCACAGTCAGTGAACAAGGAAAAAGCCCCCAGAGTATTGTAGGCGTAAATATGTGAATGTAGAGTAGTACGTATAGGTATTGTTCTCATGAATGTGTCCTGGAGAACTGGATAATCATGGGAAACCTACACAAAGAGTGGAAAGGAATATGAGAACAGTTTTCATGGCTGCAAGAGAACTGCAGAAACATGAAAGTTTATTTAATAAATTTTAAATTGTGTTTTTTAAGAGAGAAAAGTGGGTAGTAATATAATTTTTTTTGCTGTTCAAGTCTTGTCTTCAAATGGGTTATGGTCTATCTTATTTAAATGAGCAGTTTGGCTTTACTGAAAGGAAGAGGTCAAATGGTCTGGATATTCGTAGTGACTGAGCTGTGACTCTAAAGCAGGAAGAAACACAAAACTAAAAGTAGACTTTTTGTAACTTCAGGTTGTACCTCCTCACCTGTATTAATGCATCTTATAAATTAGTCTGTTGAGGGGCAAGCCTGTGTGTTTGATCAAGTAATATAAAGCAGTCCTGTGCCTGCACTGGGGCTTTGTTGCAAATATGGAAGTCAAAGAAACAGTTAACTAATTCTTTCTTAATCTCATATTCAATTTAAGCATGTGGACTCTAACCTCATTTTTTAATGCATCTACTGCATGTTGGAAGCTCATGACAAGCTGGAAAATTGATCCCCTTATTTTGCTGCATCACGTTAATGGGTGAACCGTGACAAGAACAGTCTATAGAGACTCCTCTAACATTTCAAGGGGGAAAAAATTCCTACATTTTATTTCTTTCTGGTGCTTGTACAAACACAATTTTGCATACTTAGAGCTGCAAATTTATTACTTTCCACTTATGACTGAGAATAGCTGCAAGTCAGGAAATCAGAATAAATGCAAGTGGAATAAGGAAAATTAGACAATTTGATCTAATAAATTTCATATGGTAAATATAGTATTGTCTTCTGTGCTTCCCTTTAGGATTGATAATTTCTGCCAGTAATGATAGTTTGAGCTTTTGATTTGGCAGTAGATTTGGTGCTGATGCTTCCTGTCTGCTCAGCTGAATCAGTTTGAACCTAAGGGCACTACTGGAATATGAAATTCTGCTACTTGGGGAGGCACAGCTTCTGGGAACAGGGCACCAAATATACTTCTCTAAAACCTTGCTGATCCTACAGGAAAAAATTTATGACGCAAAAGTCAAAACTTCATAATCCTCCATCACTAGCAATTTTGAGAAGGAATTCTGGTTGCACTAAAACGAGTTTTCTTAGGGGAAATCTCTGCAATCATTTGAGATGAAAAAATATGTAGAACTTCCATCTTGAGGCATTTGATTTGAAGATGTGTCTTTCCTTCTAACTGCATCAGCATGCATGGAGGTCCTTGTTTACTGACGTAAGTTGAATTGCAATTGTGAAGCCTAAGTATATGGATTTAAATCTTTTAAATATTTTTCTGTCCTAATTTGGAATCAGCTGAAAACACTTCAACATTAATTTTCCACAGCCAGTTGCCTTTTGAATTGCAATTAGTCTTTCACAGACAAACATATGAATTTTTCTCCAACTACAACAAGCTGTTGAACAGAAATGTTACCTCTCTAAAGATTTTGCTTCACACAAGCACAAGTTTGGAGACCAAATGAAGAAGATTCTAAAATTATAACTGCAATTAAATATAGATATTGGCATTCAAAACTCCTACCGAGATAGCTAAAGTACTTAGAAATTGAATTTTAATTTTATTCCCAGAACTTTATTTTGATTTCATTATATTAATATATAATAAAAATATTATTGTTCTACCTGTACACCGATCTTCAAAGTTGAATTATTCCTATTAATTTCATTCTGTGCCAAATTTGTTTAAAGTGCCTTGATCATTATTTTCTTCCATTTATCCTCATTTCATTTTTGATTCTCAGTTTCCTTTTCTATTTTTTCAATTTGGTTTTAATTTGCCAAAAGAATTCTCATGTGAATTTTTTCAGTCTATTCCACTTCTCTTATTTTGAAACAATAAAATTTGTATTTGTTTTATTTTGATTATGTAAAATCTAGCCACAATAAGAATCAAAATTGGCTTTCATATTTATACAAGTGTTACAAGTTTCTTCTAAAGAGAATTTATGAAAAATTTTAAATCTTTCTTCTTTACTATTATGGTTACTTTCACTAAAAATAATAATAGCTTTACCTTTTCCTCAAAGAAAATGTCTTTAAATCCAAGTACTATGCAAATGTAGTCTTGATTTCTGTGATTCATTAAAACCATCTTATACTTTATGTATAAGAGTTAAAATCACTTCTGATGCACGAAATTGTGCTAAACAATGTTAAGTTTACTAATTAAGAAAGCCGCTGTCTTTTCAAAAAACAGGTGAACTAGTTCATCTACCATGATTTATTTTCTCTTACATGATCTCTTTGATTTCAAAGTACAAAAATCACAGGGAATTCAAAGCTGCAACAAACATTAATTTTACTGAAATCGATGAATAAATTCCTTGAAATGTAGGTATTTCCTAATAAGTTGGAACCCTTGTATATCTACATATCTGAACATGTCAATTAATACCTATTCTTTAGTGGAGCTCTTTAGTATCGACACTACATCCAATTTTATTGGAAAATTTTACATTGTTATCAAAGTCAAAAATAAGCTATGAATATTATTTCATTGGCTTTAGTTGCAATTGTTCAATAATTATTTTAATATATGTTCTTGCAATCAAAATATCAATATTGTTTAAAAATCAGAAGTAAATTTAAAAAAATCATTTTACATATAGAACAGACTTTTTGTTCATATGAAACTTATCCAGTTATTAAGACAATATTAGGATGCTTTCAGGGAGTTGCCTGCCTCATAATTTTACTCTGTTAAGTTAACATTAATTGATGAAAGGGAACGATTTTAGCATAGACAAAGGATCATTTCCTTGGATACCATTTTCTTCTAAAGAAACCTGCTATCAATTTACCATTATTTTAAAAGAACTTAAATTATATCTAGAAATATATATTTATTATATCTATAATCTTATCTCTATGTATTATTCAGATTTTTTTAGTATGTTTAGAAGGCCCATAAAAATTCCCTTAAATATGATTATGTCTTAAACATTTTCTATTATTTCAATAAAAGTAACTCACAAAAGAAATTTGAGTTATGTAAGTTATATGCAAGTTTTAATGACTCAGACTTGATGTCCATGAGCAAAAACCAGAAAAGCTGCAAATTATGATTAGGAATGAAATACACTTTTTCCACAAGAGAATTTGCATTCTGGAAAACTTTCCTTATTATTTTGCCCACAATGACCTAGGGAAAGAAATGTGACCTATGTTATCTATGAATTTACATTAGTTATTTCATGAGGAATAAATAGAGAAGGCATTTCCACAAAGACTTCATAAAAGCTCTTGTAACTTCTTTCAAATAGCAGTAATAGATTCCATCATTTAAATTCTAAAATATCAAATTATTGGATTTTTTGCATTTACTGTATCAAATAAATGAGCACACACTAGGCGATGCAGGCTTATTCCAGCCCAGAATCTCAATATGTTAAAGTAACTCGAGATATATTTCTTTAAAAACAGATTATCCATGCAGTATATCTGTTCTAACTTAAATGAGAATGCATAAATTTTTCAGCAGAATAATTATTCTTCAGCATTATTCTAAATCCAGTGTAAAGCTGCTCAAATTGGCATAACCTTGCAATTCATTGCAAATTCCCTCATTATAGTTCTGCTTCATAGTGCATGGGGACTGGGTACACTTTGGGACATAGAAACCATTGAAAATCATTATATCAGCATAGGCTTGATTTCCACATGCAGGACTACAGCTGTCAGACATTAAACCACAAAGAAAATTGCTAGCACAGGTAAGAATTGTGGTGACAGGGAACAATACAGCTTCGAGTCACTGCCTATTCACATCTTCACCTTGGGGAATTTGTGCAGCTGCCAAATTCATCACCTGCTAAGAGTTGCAAAAGCATTCAAAGCTGAGGTGTAAGCTGCTTACACGTCTATCACCCCATACTTTCCCAGATTTCCCATGATGATTAAAATATGGACAAAAATTAAAATAGTGATGATAATAAATCCTCTCTTGCTGAAGTTTAGTATTGCTCAGAATTAGGTCTGTGAACCAGGTTCATGTTCAGTGTTCTTTGCTCAGGTGGCCTAGGTTGTGTGTTAAGTCTGGCGACATCTTTAGTGAACTCTTTCTAATGTCCCCAACAAAATTGTTGTAAGAGGGCTGCCTTTGATGGTCTCCAGGAAGAAATGATGTTCCAAAGGTGAGAGGTTTCTATTAAATAGATGAGCATTCAGTTTAGTCACCCCCACATAAGTACCTGGTACCACATGAGATGCCCAAAATTATCTAAGTCATCCACACTGGGCCGGCACATATGACACAGATGAAGTTATGGAGTGGCAACAGGAGTTTGAATGGGCTCTAAAGTATCCCAGATCATATTAGATACCTTTTTGTAAGCAAATAGAATGCATGATTCCACATATATATATATATATGTATGCGTATGCACCCAGTGCCACTAGTTATTTGAAATTATTATCTAACAACCCACCTGTGCGATGGGACAGCCTGAATTTAAAAATATTTTACTTCAGGTTGCTTAAGCTTGAAAATATTAACCTCAGTTGTCCAATGAATGATACAAATAGTGAGAATAGGTGTGATATCCATTAATACTTAATAATGCTGTCAAGTATGGGAAATGCTAACTTGTAGAGATCCTCTTTATATGGAAAAGTATCTTTTTTTTCATCACTTCAGTCAAAAATGTGTTCTGTAACCAAGTCAGGAGTAAATCACCCTTACTCAGCAGTTATTGAAAAAAATGACCAACACCGGTTGCTATTACCTAATGTAGACTTTCTGGGAGTTTTTTTCTATTTAACAGTAAAATGTTTCTGAGTGCAATTTTGTGATGGTTTGGGTGGCACATTTCAGTCACATTGTGGAAAATCTCACATATAGACATAGTGTGAAAACAGACGATTTGGCTTAGGTTTTTTCTTGTTTGTATATCTGTATATTTTTCCAGGATATCAGTTAATTTTAAATGGCCATTTGTTACATTTCAATGGTGAAAGAGAAAGAAGACTTGCTATAGCAGGCTGAATGGATAAATATTCATGTTATAATAAAGAGGGTTCTACTTCACAAATGTCCACATCAGAATTATACATCCAAAGGATTTTCTCATAGCCAGAGTAGAAAAATCACTATTTCCAGGACAGAATTCATCACGTTAATAGGTGAAATAAATCACACTTTAAAAATGTGCTTCTCTCCATTGATTGCAAAAGTGCTTAAAATGACTAGTTCAGGCAGAATTACTTAAGCTGGATAAGATGCATCTCTACCCTTTGAGAAATGCCTAGAAGGAACTGGCCCCACAAATATTTATTTCCAATAAATATGGCAGGAATTTAATTTAGAATATAACTTCAAATATGCATTGAACAAAAAACAATTTCCCTGTTCTGAAATCAAGCACTTATGATATTCAGAAAGTGGATAATTTGGAGCTTTCAAATTACAGGCAAAGGTAGAAAAAGATACCTCTTTCTTAACCTAGAAGGAGGAAAAAGTGTTCCTAAAATTGCAGCTGCAGTTCCTGGTTTCCTAAACTTTTAGATATCCTACATTTGAGGGATAGGGGAGCAATCTAATACAGTAACCTACAAGACAAATCTATATAATTAAACTTCACAAACTTTCAGAACATGAAATAAGATTGTATAAAACCAGAATTGCTGTAATCAATGGGCATCATTGGGAAAGAGAAAAACTGGAGAAAAGTAGACATCTCCCATCAGATGGGTCATCTCAGCCAAATGTAGGCATACAGAAAAATCACCTGCTTGAAATGCATTGTTTTCATCTTTGATTTATAAAGGTGCCAATGAGAATAACCAGATTTAGTCACTTGAATTAGTAGACATACCAACAATGAAGTGTAGAAAAATGCCAATAGTATGATCTATGTGAAATTGTAAATCAACTTGACTTACTTATAGATTTATGCAAGTTATCATTTATCTCACAAATCGTATACACCATACTACATATTCTTTGACAGCTCTATGTATATAGATAATTAAAGAGATACATTTTATGTGATCAAAATCAACTTTTGAAATAACATCGATTGTACAGCTAATGTAGGTGAATTTTTGTTTTTATGAAAGTTCATGGTTTTGTGTATGAACTTCTGCACGAAGTGCGAACACTGGATTAATTGTTCATTTCATTATAAACTGTGAATGTTTAGCACCTTCTAAAATCACAGACCATATTCTTTGCTCTTTAAAATCAGATGCTTATTTTTTTATTCCATTTTCCAAAATTGTGGCTATATTTTACATAAGACATTTTTATGAAACATATGTTTATGTGTCTGGAACCCTGCAGAAAAATACATTTCAGGATTCTGTTGGAATGAGATTAAAAATGCACAAACTTTTATAAATGTATTTTCTATGTCACGTACTTAAAATATCTTTGGTTATGTTTCGTTGACTTCAGGAAACTGAGTCAGAGTTCTTAAAAAATTTATAAAGAAAATGAAACCAAGATTTTAGTTCAAAGAATTTAAAGAATAAACTTTACTTGCTTGACTGCTATCATTCTCCTCTTCCCTCCTAAAAAGCAACAACAGCAACAACAAAAAAAAAAGAACCCCAGATAAGTTCCAAGTCCTCTTTAATTTCAGTGTACATTCAATAATTTAGATTCTCATACATTATGATTATTCATAAAATTACAATTAGAGAAAGAGCTGCTACCAAACTGACATAGAAATAACTGTTATGCACAGATTTCAGGTCATCATTAATTGGGGAAATAAAAACTAATTTTTCTAGAATGGTCTGGTAAACACCAAGTGTCAGCAGACTTATGCTAATGGATGGCTCATTCTTGAACTAAAATGCTTCTGCCTTCACCTTGCATACCAAAAGAGCTTGTACCAGATTATGGCTGCTTGCTTTGAGAAAGAGACTGGAAAATGATGTCTGACTCTTTAATGCAAGAGGAGCATTGTTAAAGCAGGAATGATGTGATTAACAGCATGTCACAAATATAAACTTTCCAGTGCTGTCATATGAGCATGCAACTGTTTGCAGATGTATTATAGGATTTTTTGCATCAAATGGATCCTGTCAGAAGTTTTGAAGCTTTAGTCGAAAATGAAATCAGTTTTGAAGAAATATGTTGGGATGTTGACATATGAGTTCACTTAGTATGGAAAAGGAGTACAGAGCAAAATAAGTGTACAATGTTTTGGAATGTAAGACAATAAATACATTAAGAAAATGTATAAATATGGTTGTAAATACATTCAATTAAGCTGTCCTAAGTTTTGCAATATTTGCAGAGCAGTTTACTGAATGTTATGCTTTTACCATGGTTCCGTTATATCTTGGACATGTATGTATAGAATGCAAGTGGAGACAATAGAGCACAATGTTAAACTCTTAATCTTTGTTTGACACAAATTGTTTCTAAGAAATTTGAATATTGAAAATGTCACTGTGCAAAAATAAACATGCCTGTTTTTATGTGTTGCAGAGGTGATTCTTTTAAGTGAATATGATAACATAATTAGGGGTTCAGCTTGCATATTTTAAACTTGTCCATACAGTTTCACTTGAGTAGATCCATAGGGCAAGAATCTTAAGATTCTGATAAAAATTATTATCTGTAATTTACCCTTTTCTTAAGTCAGACTATCAAGAATATAATGGGATGACAAATAACATCATTAAAAATTCAGTTTTAAGGTTTTTTGATCACCTTTTATTGGAAACAACAAATGAAGTTCTTTCCCTCAAAAAGAAAAAGAAGTCTACATACAGACCCATGTGATTTAAGTAGAGTATCATGAACTACAAGTGAGTCTTATATGCTGTTTAATATGATCAATAAGAAAATTAATTTTCAGTGAAAAGAAATTTACCTGTTCAGGCAAAACAGCTATCTTGAGTCACATGTGTTTGAAGAGTTTCCTTGAATCACATGTATTTTAGTATCCAAAATACTAACCTGAGGTATAAAATAAATATCTGTTAGAGGATTTTTAAGTAATTCATATTTCTTTGATCTACTTCCAGATTCCAGATTTGTTCTGAATTTATCTTAGAATGAGATCCATCTGCACTCTACTGTCTGGGTAGACATTTCCGATTGACTGAGATTCAATTGTTTTCCCAGTTTTCATGTGTAATTTGGGAGAATCATGTGTTCTGTTTTTTAAATCCATTCCCTCATCCTGTGAAACATGGATCATACTGTATACTTAAAACGCACAGGATTTATGAGAAGATACACTAAACTATGTTGAAGAAGATATCCGAGGGATGCATGACAGATAGGTTGAAAATTCTGCCAAAGTCAAATTTGAATAGGGACTCCTGAAGCATAAAGAATGCGTGTACTAGAATTTCCATTAAATAATTTCAAACTCCTTAGAGAGACAAATACTTTAGACATGAGTGCACCAATAGGCATGAATCTTGAATAACTGATATCAGATTTTCTACGGTGGACAACTTAAATGCAGAAACTTTGCTGAGAATGTACTTCTCCTTAACATTTATCTTAACCTATTTTGGATGAGGGTTGAAGTGTCAAAATTCTTTTTTGCAAGAGATGCTTGGAAATATTCAAGCAAGAAATTATTTTTGTGTTCAGCTGAGTATAACTTTGGATACAATGAACCTTTGACACATAACTTACTTTTCTCATGGTCTCAACATTTCTCTTGAGTAATATACAGTCAAACAACGGGTAATTATTTATGATTCAAATTGATGAAAAGGAGATTGTCAAAAGCAACCATGTATTCTACATCATATTCATTCATGGAACTTTTGCTCTGCCAATACATGGCTAAACCTGTCTGACCTGTTAACATAACTTTCCAAAACAAATACAGCGGGCTTGAGCCCCAATCACTGTATTTCCGATGATAAACAGGATAATATAACAAGGTTCATAGAATCAAAAACCGTTCTCTAATAAGAAGAGAGGTTTTATTCAATAAACAGAGATATTGAATTATTTAATACTCTATAGTGCAAGATTTAGTTTTGAATCACCATATGAAAATGCCAGACCTGTGAAGAAATGGCATCTGTCCTTTCTTAGTACTTACTGTTCTATGCATACTCTTCTCCCTTTTTTTACCCATGTTTCATCTTACTCTCAATTCCAGCTTTCTGCCCCATTCATATGATAATTTTCTTCCTTTTAATAAATGCTACTAGTTTGTGTTTCCCTTCTTTTCCCAATTTTCTTCTTATTGTAACATTCTACCTAATCTCTGGGAACTAAATTTTTCTCACTGGTTCTTATTACCATGGGTTTTAATATCTCCTATGTCTCTCTCCTTTTAGCTGGACCTTATAGATTTCTTATCCGTCTCAGTACTTTTCCTTCAAATTCCTCTATTTTTCTATGTGTGTACACATACATAACCAAGAAGTCCTGCTTGCATTGTCTTGGAAAGTGTTATATTACAGCCATCCATCCTTTAAAATTCTTTCCTTTTGTCCTATTATAAGCACTGTGAAATTATTTTTATGAGAATGAATTAATAGCAATATTGACCCACAAAAAAGAAAATAATTGCTAATTATTCAGTCATAAAGGCTTTGTTTTTCTTCGTACCATCCTTCCTACTATAACTTCATATTCTCATGCTACGCAACTCATTGTATTAATTCCCTGCCAGAAAGACTTCATATATGTAAAAAACAGCTATTAATGTTAATTTTCTGCTGGTAATTGTGTTCAATAAAACTGTGAGGAGTTTCACATTTTCACAGGGGGAATGAGACTCTACAAGGGATTCTTGTTAAGCACAATGAAAGGTGAAATTAAGAACTACAACCACTAGCTGCAAAGAGAAGTCAAGAAAATTGGCAGCCAACAAAGAGAAAATAATTATTTACGGAGTCAGAGTGGGCAGGAAAAAATACATTTAGAGGAGTTAAGAAAAAAAGGTAGACAGAAAATAAAAAAAAATATTTTTAAGTAGAAGACTAAATTTATGGAACTACATTTCAACAAAAGTACTTAGAAGTTAACTCGAAAATTGATTAATAAGCTCTAAAGGACATGAACCCTACATTACTCCTACATCAGATCATTTTACCACATTTTGGCAAGGTCCCAAAAATGTTCTGAGAGGACTCTGCATCTTTAAAAATTAAGTTTTGGAAGAAGGAGTTTGGCAATAGGAGGCACCCAAAGTTGATGCCATTCCTTGAAAATTTTAAACTTAAATGAAGATTCTAAATATTATAGCAGCTTTTCTAATAACATCCACATAGTTCTCTTGTCCTCTTTTTACAACAGCATATTACTTTTACCAGGAAAAAAGTGCAGAAATAAATCTCATTGGTATCTTTATCCACAATTTCCTCTGGCCCAAGTACTGTAAAAAGTGTTACTTTGTGAATTCATGATGCTACACTCTCTCTGTAGTCTCATGCTTAACTTTTACATTTGCTATACTCATCAGCCTTGCAGCTGGTGCCCCAGCTATGATGAGGGGAATTCACAGAACACAATCTCCACAGTGCTGCAAATGTGTCATTAGGCAGCAAAGAATGAGAGGTTCATTGAGCCAGAGAGAGCATGAGCACCAGTGTGAGAAGGAATATGACTTTCTAATCTATTAATCTGGACATACATCATACAGAATTTCTGGGGTTTGACTCTGCATAAAATGTTTCATATAATACATTTTGTAGTTTATGATCCTTTAACATTAAAAAGATATGAGGCAAAATAATCATCAATGAAATGTAGTCCTGGATCTTCCCATTTTCAGAATTTCCTCTCATCTAATTTAGGTAGTTCTAATCACTTATATGTTGATTGGTTATGTACCCTGCTTAGATTAGCTTAGATTCCTGATCTTGGGCAGTTTTAGGTACATGAGCTTATATTTACACTCTGTACAATTATATCCCTACTTTACCTCTTTAAATTACTTAGGGCAAATTGATGAAGGTAAACTCAGATATTTAACTTGCAGGAAATTTACTAATAGGAGTTCTAAGTAATTTTAACACAGTGCCACAGACCTTCACTTCATCAGAGGAAGTTCATTTATAATCAATAAATATTTTATAAATCTTTTCTTAAAAAAATTGCATAGCTCCTCCCTCCTCCCCCTACAGTTTCACCATAGATAGGAACTTTAAAGTTCATGTAGTATTTGGTAGCCAGACAATTTCTTAAATGGAGAAGGACAGCAAAAATATGGCAGTTTAACAACAAGAAGTCCTACTATGAATCTAAAGGAATTTTCAGAATTTTAAAGTACCAAGGAAATAAAATTGTGGCTAAATTTCTGAAGATAAAGATGGTATCTTTGAAGCAATGGGAATAAATTTCCTTGACTTTATACAAGCTAGAAGATAGGAGTGTATTGTACTGAGTATGCTTTCATTACCTAACCTACACTACTAGGATCAGAAACTAGTAAATCTCTAAAACAAGGAAAATTATTTGAATTATAAAACCTGGTTAGCAGGTTAAAAAAAAATCAAAATGGGAATTATTAATTTCTTTTTATTAAAATCTATACTGATACTTGTCTATAATGGCAGCCTGTGACCTGCAGTGAGTCAAAAAATTAAACAGCTGTAGGGATTATTTTTCATTTTTGTTGTGTTTTATATAGCCTAACTACCTGTGTTACCTACCTCTAGCTACCTACCTCACTCACGCAGGTTTTATTTGCATTGGTTTTAAAATACAGAAAATTAGTTTAATTCAGAACATTAAAGAACACAAAATTGGTGGGTTTTTTCTTCTCTCTCTCTCTTTTATTTTCTTTTTGATGGTATTATATTGCAAGTCAAAGATACTCATCAAACAGGCAAACATAAAAGAGAGGCTGTCTGACCACAGGCAGAGTTCTTCAGAGCCTGACAGATGCCTTCATCTGATGCCTGGTACCATTAGACCAAGATATATTTGAGGGATAAATTACAAAAACAAATACAAAGCTCAGACTGCCTGAAACTGCCTTTGAAGAGTTTGATGAATCCCATAGCTGTATAAGATAAACATAATAGTGATGCTAAAATATCTCAGGACTGCCCTAGTATGACAGCAGAAAGATATCTAGAATTTCATTCGGTAACTCAGGCCTGTGTTGAACAAAGAGTTTAGGCTAAACATCCAGGGGCTTCTGCAGCTGATATTCCTGGTAAAATAAAGTAATAACAAAAATTCCTTTATAGTGTCTCCAGTGTATAAGGAAGAATCAAATGAAGGGCTTTCTGCTGTATCAGAGAGAAAAGCATAAGTTGCCTGATGGAAATTAGTTGGGAACACATCATGACAGACTTTCAGTTATTTTGAATATTTCAAAAAGAACAAGAAAACATGCCTGTAAGAACATAGAAATGGCTGTGCTATTTCTGATGAAAGATCCATTAACTCGCTAATTTTATCTTTGTGTACTGACCACCACCAGGAGCTTCAGAAAAAAAGTTTATGGGGTTAGTTTGTCACCTACTCCTGCCTAGCTTCTCTCACTACCTGAAAACTTGGATAGGCAAAAAAATTTGTTGTATTGTCAAAAAGAAATAAGTCCTGTGTTATAACAAAGAAAGAATGACTTGTCTTTCCTTGTTTTCTCAATATCTTTTAATTTTACTTTACTCATTATTTTGCATAACTCACTGTCTTTCATCCATGGGATCTTTTTTCTGCTTAAAGAGACTTATTTTCTTTTCATTTTACTGTACTTGCTCTGTAGCTACAGTTCTTTGTCAACTTGTTACTGCTTTTTTAAAGACAATTTTATTATATCATGGTTCCTGAACTATATGCCGTATTTAAAATTTATGTCCTGGAGGTTCAGTGCCATGAGCATGTTTTCTATGTTTTTCTTTATTTTATTAGAAAGTTGTGAGATATTTAACTTTCACATGGCTGCATTTTATGATTATGATATTGCAGATTTATTTTTAAAAATTATACAGATAATTTATAAATGTTTACAATTTGTTTAAATTAATTTAATTTTTGACACAGGATTATATATTTTGACCTTTAATTTTACTTTTTACTAAGTTATTAGAACATTCAATTCAGGATTTAGTTTTACAGTAAAGCATAATTTTTTATTAGTTTCAAATGTAATAATCTTTCACCCATTTTCTTTTTTATCCCAGTTGTGATCTTGCATTCATCCCATGATGGCTTAGTTTTTTTAAAATATTTACAGCATCATCTTAAAAGGTTTTGGAAATCAAGGTGCACTTTATTTAAGCAAGTCTTTCAAAGATTTCTAATTTATTTTTCCAGTGTGACTTCCTTTAAAATAAAAGATATTGACTTTTCCTGATATTTTTAAGCTAATAATTTTATTCTTTACCACAATTTCCAACAGTTACAGTTATGTAAAACTCCTAATTGTATGCAGATATTCATATGTCCCCAAATCTTATTAGCTCATGTATTACTATTCATATACACTTCTCAAAGGTAAATTAAAGCCAGTCTTATTATTTACCAACTTTGTATCTGTTTCTTTTCAATTGTGTGAAATTTTCTAGTAGCACTAGGAAGATACTGCTTGCTTCAAGTTGGCATGATAAACATTTGAAAATATTTTATAGCTTCAAGTATTTAATCTTTCACTTTTAAGCTTTACTTTCAGAAATGTAAAATATATCATGTGAAACTTATGTGTCAATTAATGACATTAATCCTTGCAATGGGAATTACAATTTCATAGGAAAGTTTTCAGTAGCAGGTATGTTACTTTCAAATGACTGAACATTGTAGTGGTCACGATGGTTTCATACATCCTTGTATCAAAAAGCAGAAATAATTTTGTTTAGTTTAAGCAGAAATTATTAAAAATATGCCAACAATGGAAACACGGCTGAAGGCTTTAAACCCTAATAGAAGACAAATATTGTGGTATGACAACCTTTGCTATCAAAGTTAATAATGAATATTGAATAGGCTTCTGATGCATGAAATACACAATTTATGAAATTTTCATCTCATTTTAGTCAGTTGCCTTGAACAAAGAACAGAAAAATATAAATTGAGAAAGACAAGTTCACTACTTATTCTGTGCATGAAAATGAGCTCTGTGTGGTAAATTTGATCATAATCTTTTCAATAAGTATGCTTACATAAAAACTCATAAGGCCATAAAGATGAGCTTGTATTTTTAAACTTCAAGACCACTTTCTTAAAATGGATAGTAAAATATCAGACAGGGATATATCTGAGAAAAATTAAAATATCTCACATTTTTGTTCAGAGAGTGTGTCTGGTAGATAAAATAGAAGTCTTAGCATTAGAACAGTTATTTATTCTTCTTGTGGAAAGCATAGTAAATCTAGGAAAACCAGAATTCTTTCTGCATGGTGTTTCCTTAAGACTGTCTGAGTCTTCCTTGTATGCTTGTGTTAGGTGCAGAGAGTAAAGAAATCATTATAGAAGTGTAGAAGCAATATTAAACTATCAGGAAATGTGGTTATTTGAAATATGTAATAAATTCCTTTTTTTTAACTCCTTTTAGATATGTCAGCCATGGGACACTTTTTTATAGACCAAAAAAAAGAAGATTTAAGGAATAAATATAACAAAGTACTTTAAATGTAAATTAAATTTGCATTAGTATGTGTGCTTGCCACTTATAAAATTCTGTGGTGGGAGTCTTACTGAAAAAGAAAAATGACTATACTAAAAAATTAAATTGAATTATTTTATTAAATAACTATTTTTCTCTCAACTCCTTAAACGTCCCTCAGCAGATCACCCCTTTTCATAGTCCTCAGTCCTGTCTTCACGATTTCTCCTTTTCTCTCCTAGTTTTTTGGTCTTCCATTTCTTTGGTCCCTCCTTAACGCTGAAAGAAAAGTTACTTTATTCAGATTTCTTGTTACTTATATTGTCTTCTGAAACTCCATGTTCCACAATAATCTTCTCTTCTTTTCCAATTCCATTCTGTAGTGTTTCACTTTAAGTCTCTTCAGATATATTTTAGCTTATTAATGTTAAGGCATGGAGGGAAAATATTCTTCAAAGCAAACTACTTTCTTAGGCTGAAAAGGAAGGAGTAATAAGAATATTTCATAGGATCTAGCCATGCCTCAAGGCTCTCTGATTTTTTGCACAAGGTGAACTAATTTAGATAGTTAGGGAAAGAGAAATGATACTAGAATTTTCTCTTTCTCTTTCAAAAGGGGAAGTCTAATTGTTCAGACTTATGAACAGTCTAACTGTTCATAAGGGGAGTCTAATTAAATAGCTCAGAAGCAGAGGTGCGGTGCATACAACTAAACTTTAGTGAGAGGGATACTGCATAAATGTCAACTTTTATCTTAAGGTACAGATTCAGAAACAACATAGTGGCAATCTTTAGTAATTAAATTTGTTAAATTTGACAGCAGATCTCTTGACTCAGAGGAGCTTCTGATTTCAGTCATTTACAGTAATGAAAAATGACAGTCATACTATTAGTCTAGAAATGTTCATACAGTAAGATAATGACTACTGGAAATTTCTGTGCAGTGATTTTTAAACTCATTCCTCCATAATTTATACCCAGTATTGCTTAATATTGTTTCCTCTTCCAAGTAATGAATGGCTCATCTTCTCCTCTTGAACAAGAAATGTTCCTGATGAAAAATTTTCCATAGTAACCAAGTGTATTATTTGAGAAGGGAGTATTTAAAATAGTAGACATATACCTTGAAAATAAAACTAGAATATAGTATCATTACATTTCCAAAAGAGCAACATTGTTTTGTATCTCTTTGTTACAAAAAGGAGGAAAAAGTTCCTTTTTCTAGTGGCAAGATAGACATTAAAAGCCAGACTCCACTACATGGAAGATCTGAATTCATAGAGACATTCATGCAAGGAACAAAACTGAATCCCATTGGGAAGAAAGAAGAAGGAAATTATTTTGTCTAGGATTTTAAAGTGTAAACCTAAAAGATGCAGATGCATGAGATCCACATATGTTCTGAAGAATCAGGAAACTTTATTTTACTCAAGAAAGGAGACACTGACTGCAAACTGAAAGTTTTCAGTTTGATAGCTTTGACCCTCTGAAATTTTTTGTTTAGACTGGGGTTACAACAGTTTGAGTTTAGACTTGGAGAATTAAGATGACAACCAGCAAGGAAGCATTTAAAGCAAGGCTACTCATCCTTAATAGTGAAATGAGAAAGTTTTTTTATGTGAAACTGTCTGAAAAGAGACAAACTTCTATAATGGTACTGTAATGGTCTCAGGCATTCTCCCTGTTACTGTAATATCATGGAGGCACACAAGACTAGAACCCTAAAAGTTATGTGCAACATAATAAAGGAGCTTCTCCTGCATATTTCTTCAGTAAGAGCTTGAAATAGTGGTCAGATGACCACTCTCTGCAAATCCTGAAAAGTCAGAACAAATATGAACAAATATTATTTGGGATTATTTTTGGTTTGCTAACATTGCTGAAGCAACCTCTAAGAGCAAGACGCTAAAATGATTGAAGTAATTTGTTTGTAGAATTCAAACACAGGTCACAGAAATTTCTTTCTAATAGGAATGTAGTGGTTGGTAGGAAAAAAACCATATGTATGTACTTTCAACCAATTCCAAGTATTTCAGACTTGATAAATATTTTTCCCCAGCTATATCTTGGTGAGATGAGACTCACTTCTATTTTTTAGATTTAGAAAATATTTACATGCATTTTTTATATATGTTCATTTGTTTTGTACAGAAGTACTCTTTATACACATATATAAATACAAACATGGATGATACTCCAAGTTGCTGGATGAATTTTGAACAGATGTATCTGTACTGCCAGGTTAGTCTCACATGACTACTTACCTCACTTTTGGGGGTGACCATGCACCAACATAAACCATGTGATAGGTCTGAAAATAAAACTGTGCTGATTAATTTGCCATGACACCTAACCTTACAAGATCTAGCAGAAGAACACCATAAGTATTTTAAAAAGGATGTATTGTGTTTTACAAAAATTTCTTACACAAATTTCATCAAGTTGCAGTCAATGTTTGTGTCCTAAGAATTTTTTAAGGAAAATCTTCATTTTTGTAGTCTTTAATCTCAGAAACAAATGAACATAATTTGCTGCTAGATATTCTATGATCATCCATAAGCACCACATCTTGCTTTTCTGGAAAAATAATTTAATTTAACGCTATAATCCAAGGCTTTATCTAAAGATTGACTTTTTTGTCTTGGTCTTTGGCTTGGTAAATAAACTGATGGATTAGTATCTACTATGAAAAAGACCACATTTACAGTGCTATATTTATTTGAATTATCTTGGAATTCCTTTAACTCAAACATATTGGGTAACTATAATACCTTGTTCAGCAGGTACTTAATACCTGGTCATATTTTCATAATGAACACATTCAATCTTTTGGGTTCACTTACACATAACTTAATAGTTTGATTAACTTAACCAGCAGTGCAAATTTCAGCTTTTCTGTACTCCTAATTAATAAGATAAATACAATTTTTGATAATTTGTGGGGAGGGGGGGTAGGAGGTTATTGTTTTTTTCTTGTAAACCATCCTGAGGTAAGAGGTTTATCTGCATCATGCATTGTCTGAAGATTAATGAACTCAGGAAATGCACACAAAAAGAGAGAAACATTTGCTAATTTGTCAGATAGGAATACTATAATTCTCTATGACTCAGAGAAAAGTAAATTATGGTACTTTCACTGAAGTGTGTGTACAAGTCTTTCAAAAGTTGTGTTGAAATGAGGCAACTGCCAGAGTAATATTCTTCTCAACATTAATACCTGATCTTCTGTTATGATTTTGTTAATTTTGTGAATTTTTCTGTTGCTTTTGTATGTATTATTCTTAGTAAGTGCTCAGAAGGAATTCCATAGGAGTAGAGCTCACAAATAGATTTTTTTACAATAAAAAATAGTGAAACAAGTGGAACCTCAGTAGGACTGCCTGCAGCTCTGTCCTCATCTCCCTTCATTCTCTGCCACATAAATTTTCTTAAATATACATTTTGTTACCTTTGTCCTTCAGAACCTTTATCTCTGTAGAGGAGCACATTCTCTGTTAATAAGGAGTAAAAACTGAATACAGTCCCCGTGAGTTCCTGATTGTCCTGGGCATAGCCCTACGTATAAATGTGGATTTAATACTGCTGCAGTTCACTGAACATCCAAAAAGATAAATGTTCCCTACACAGATTGCTGTGATGACTTTGACATTGCTGGACATATATTTCCACAGGAGTGACATTCTCTGAGGAGACAAAAGAAGGATTAAACATTGTAATTGTACTTTGACAAGAACATATGACTTCTGGGATGGATTAATACTCCTGTGGAGTGTTTTACTACTATGTCTGACAATACTGCCTCATGAACTTTTATTCTGGGTGCCTTTTTTCTTTTGCAGGAAAATGATGCATGAAGTACTCTGAAGAAACCTCTGTCTTTATTCCAAGCAAAATATACTGCAAATTTATGAAAGGTTATCCAGACCGTTCCACTGCTAGCAGAATTTGGTCATCTCATCTACCCTTACAGCAGGTCAGAGATTTTTACTTTTTATCCTGACTGACCTCTTCTTCTGCCCATTAATCTCAGATAACTGAGGTTGGATTTTTTTTTTTCCTTCTGTATAAGTCTGAAATCCATTATAGACTCCGTTTAGATGATTGGCCAAACTACATGTAAGCAGAGCTTTTTCTGGTCATAATTATAATTTTTCTTCTGAACCTTTGCAGATGGCCAGACTCATATCTTCTACAGCAGTAACACCACCTTCAGTGGTCTGTCTTGAGTGATTTCAATGGGATCCTTATTTACACAAACATTTGAAATAGAACTATCTACGTTCTTTCTTAGAGAGTATTACCTTAGTAACAAAATTACCAGAAAGGCTTTAAAACAAAATTAACAAATCCCAAAAAACAAGAAAACAAAATAAATCAAAACCCATCGAACTCACTCCCTGCCAAAACCCAACCCAACCAAGAAAAAAAAAAAAAAACAAAAAACAAAAAACATAAGTATGAATCCGTTATAGTGGTGGTGCGTCACAGGAGAAGTTCCCTCAGAGAAGGTGTGACTGCCTCATCCCTGGCAAGATTTAAAATCAGGTTGGATGAGGCTTTGAGCAACTTGATTTATTGTAAGATGTCCCTGACCATTGCAGAGGGGTTAAGAGTACATGATCTTTAAGGTCCCTTCCAAACCAAGCCATTCTATGATTCCATGATTCCATGATCATTTTTCTCTGATTCATTCTGGAAATGAACTTTTCTCACGCTGATTTACAAACAGAATTACAAATAAATATTTGCATGTAATTTTGTCATTTTAGGTTCCTATAATTTGGTGGCTGATATTTATTAGGAAAAGGATATTTTGATGGATTTTCAGATGTTAGTGGTTTTCCTCTTCTTTATAGCATTATAAGAATTAAAAAAAAACTTTTAAAATAATATTGAAAATTTTAATGATTACCTGACTCAGAGTTTCTTAATTATATTTCTGGAAATACAACTTTTCTGTCATTTTTAAAGTTGTTCAAACTCCTATTAACCAATCCCAGGCACAAAAAGATCATCATTCCAGAATGCAGTTTGGTTAGTCTCAGGATTTCCCAAAAGACAGTGCATCAAAGCTTTCAGACACAGCAACTGGAAAAGAAACCTCTCATCACAGAGGAATACACCCACACCCATGCTTCAGGTCTGTTTGAAGGAGATATATTGAGAGTCATACACTGAAAGAAAAAGATCATTTCAGCTGTGCAACTTCAAAGTTTTTCTAATATAAATCAGATCTTCACAAATACTAAAGTCCCAAAAGACAGAAAATGCCTTTTGGTAGGGAAAATTCATCTCCACTTTGACAGAGGGAAGTAAAAATAATAAAGTTTTACTTGTTAAATGGCATTATGATGGTAGTGACCCCATGTATAGATGAACATTATATTAAAAATAAATTATTTATTTAAATCCAAGCGTATTCATGCCAGGTGGAAATTTTTGTTTCTTTGTTTTGTTTGTTGTTGTTGTTGTTGCTGTGTTTTAATTGGAAAATATGATTAAATTATGAATTTATTTGTGTAAGCAGTCTCCACCACTCAGATCACAATGACTTCTTAGTAGCTAATTATATTAGTATGTGATTATGTACATGTATAATACACATACATGTATCATGATACACATCTGGCAATCCTATATCGTTAAAATTCATGACAATTTCTAACATGTTCAAAATCCACTTATTAAAATATTGTTGCAGAATTCAATATATTAATAATCATTCATATTTTAACATCTGTGAGGATTGAAGGATATAGGGAATCCAGAAAGATGCCAGTCCTGTTTTTTGAAGCAAAGATGAAGGAGGTCGAGAACCATACAACCACATTTAGTCCATGCTTCAAAGGGAGCAACTGAATTGAAAGGAAATCAGATATTTTCTTAAGGTGATAGCAGGACATAAATCATCAGTAATGTCCCAAAACCACACAAGGCCAACAGAATCCTGGGCTGCATGAGGAGAAGCATTATCAGCAAGGATGAGTGAGGTGATCCCTCTGCAATAGTGAGACACATCTGGTGCACTGGGTCCAGGCCTGGGCTCCCCAGTGCAAGGGAGACACGGACACACTGGAGCAGATCCAGTGAAGGGACACCAAGATCATCAAAGGACTGGAGCATTTGTCACCTGCGGCTGAGCGAGCTGATACTGCTTCTCCTGGGGAAGAGAAGGCTCAGGAGGTCTTATTAATATGCATGAATAGTTAGTGGAAGAGTTTTAAAACAGTTTAAAGAGGGCAGAGCGAAGATCAGTGGTGTTCTGCAACACAACAAGAAACAAGGGGCATACATTGAAATATAAAAGATACCACTCAAACATTAAAAGAAAAGAAAAAATAAGCAATGAAAGGATGGTCAAACATTGGACCCATAGCCCAGAGAAGTTATATGTGTCCCCCAGTTATCATGGGTAATATTTTGCTGCCTGATTTGTATTCTCTCTTCCTATTCTCTCTTCCTTTGTCCAGATACACAGCAAGCCCCTCCAGACGCTTCTCAATCGATTTTCCCTAGCACAATGATCTTCCTTTTCTGGTAGAGTCTTTCAGGTCTGAATTCTTACCAATCCCAGGTAAAACTGCTGAAAGCGACAGCATTGATTCATTCACTTAATCACAAATGTGCTGAAAAAATAATGTTCATCTTCTATCAAATCTCACCCAAATTGAGTGGAAACTCACTAATTAAATCTTTCTGCAGCTCATTTGCCATTCTGTAAAAATGGGAATAATGCTATTGAAAGACAATAAATGAGTGCAGTTAATATGCATTAATAGATTCTAATCACATGGTGATGACAGACAGAAAAATTCAGAATAAAATTTTCCATTTGCTTTTAGAGCAATTTCTATGGACAATTTGGACTGGAAAAATTATTTGAAATTATTTTAAACATTAATCAGTTTGAAAAAAAAAAAAAAAAAAAGAATGGTTCATTTTCATGTCCATGCTAACTTTTCATGTCCTCTGATTGTCTTAAGATCTGTCTGAAAAAAGTAGAAGTAGTAAATTAAGTAATACTGTATTTTAATGCTGAAGCCCAGTCCTAAAACAGTGAATTAAAATTTCACAAACTTTCACATGTGACATTAATTTTGGTATTTCAAGTCTATTAAGCTCTTGACCCTTTGAAGCAATTTAATGTTTGTTTAAGATGTTTCTAAAATATTTATACCATCTTCAACAAACTTATTTTCCTATAAAGTTACTTTGGGTGTTTTCTAAAGATTTCAAAGCAGGAGAGGGTTTCTATTTCTGGATTTAATATCTAGATTTTTTTTTTCTTTTTAACCTCTTGTTTCCTTAGTGTTGTTTTTTTTTGCTTTGTTTTAGGTTTTCTTGGATAGGAAATTTATGGGGTTTTGTTTACTTGTTTGTTTCCCTAAAATATACAATATGTTTGTCTCAGGATACTTGTTGGCTAATCTATACATCTTGTTTGCATCTGCAGTGAACTGGAAATGCACATAATCAGGCTATAACTAAAAATTAAGTTTTATTTTCTCAAATATTTCAAATTTCATAAAATAACTGGAAAAAGCTAAATATTAAAGTCATTAAATAAGTAAATATTTAATGACTTTGGAACTAAATACCTAATGACTTTAGAAATCTAGTGTTTAAATGCACTCTTTTGACTATTTTACAAAAATCTCTTTTTACCATTGTTAGAATTCATTTCCATGGCTACATACTTGTGCTCAGGACTTTGTCATCATTTCAAAATGAAATTCTTAAGTTTTCAAAAAAGCTGTAATAATAGATGTTACTATTATTGTTCATGAGTTACAGAGAGTAGTCATAGAAATTGTCAGTAAATCCGATTTATATATGTATAGAGATGCAGGTATCTCCCTCGTCCCCCACCTTCCCCCCCCAAAAAAAAAAACAAAAGAAGGAAAAAAAAATACAGCACAGCTTTAGAAATGCTTACCAAAATGTAAAGCTCCAATATTTTTTCATTTGTTGTGTGGAGGTCATCAGTTTTTCAGAGAAATCCAGTTCCACATGCAGCAAAGAAGGCTGAGGATAGAGGAAACTTACTGTACTGGCCATATTAAAGCCTGATGTGAAAGGACGTGCTGTTGCATTTCATACTTGTGTGCAGCCATCTGCACCTTGGGAATTGTGTCCTGTCAGGGAGTTTTCTATGACTTCTAAAGGACCAGTGAACATTACTGAGAAAGGCAGATCCACCAGAGGCAGGCTTAAATACTGCAAGGCCTGAGTTGTCACTGCGTTTTTTCATGGATTTATAAAATAAGATTAACTTGAAGTAAAGATTCTGGGATATTTCTAATAGTAATGGTCTAGACTTTGAAAATTTTATCTCATTTCCACATACTTGTTGATATAATTTTTAATTAAAGATCACTAAGACAATGAAGGCCATAAACTCAGCAGGTTTCACTGTCATAAGCAAAAGTTTTCTTCTTCATCTCCTCCTCAAAATTTATTTTTAAAAGTAGTGTTTGAACAATCTTAACAAGATATATTGCAATCCAAGTCTCAGAAGGCTAGTCTTTTATTTCGTATATAATTCAAGCTCACTATATCTAGGAAAAATTCTGTAAAATAGTATCATTAAATAAAATTATGTACATTTCACAGCACTGTTTTACAATATTTTGATTTAAATATATTTCATAAGGTAATACCTTTCCAAGCTACTATCTTTTCTTCCTGGCATTTTAACTAAAACAGAATACAGCATCTTATCATGTATATCCTGTAATATCATTTTTAATTCACCAGTTGATTCCCATTGTCCTGGCATATACATGGTTCAGTTTACATGCTGCAAGTGGCCTGTAGTAAAGCTGATAAACCACACACACCAGCAAGGCAAAGCTGCTGAGAAAATCACTGTTGGCTCCTACAGTAATTAACAGAAATAGTGGCTACCAAGAGAATGGTGAGGATACCAAGACAAAGATCCTGTCATATGAATATTTTTCCTGTTAAACAAGATTATGATACAAACAGCATAGAGACAAAGAATGTTAAGCAGGCAAACTTTAGGCAGTCCAAAAGTGCAGCGTCTACTAACAACCAAGAATGAGAATACTGCTCTGCAGAGTACAGGCTAAACAGGAATAGCCTTTCCACATAGTCTTAAGACAATAGCAGTGTTAACCATTGTCTTGCACCAAAAAATATTACTGTCATGTTTCTTGGCATACCAGGTTGTTTTGAGTGCACCAATGAAAGTTATAAGTTCATAAGCCTACCGATGTGGTGAATAAGCAACTGCTATCATTAGTCACAATCTTTTTCTTATCTCAGGAATACTGTGTTTGATTCTTCCTCAACTCTAAATACTATTTGAGAGGTTTATTGTTCTAGCTGATTGCTTTCACTCTGAAAAAAATTCTCTCCTACGAGAAAGCATTCATCACAGCAAAGTGCTACCTTTGATTAAAAAAAAAAATATTTAATTAATAAATATCAAAGTTTTGAAATCTAGTACTTCATAACTTGGTAGACAGTAGGGACCAGATCTTAACTGAGAAGCTACTTTTAATGTGCATCTTTTGTAGGCCTTGAGATACTAATCTTTTGAATCAAATACATTTTAAAATCTTCTTCAAAGTTTTATAAGTTATGGCCCATTATAGTGACTGTCAAAAACTGTTGCCATAGATCTATCTTCAGTGATAGATTATCTGAAACAGTTGCAATTTCAAAACTAAATAAGCCGTTGCTGAAACAGAGACCAAGTGACATAAAGGACATTTGCAGTATATAGGAAGAGCCTCTATTTTCAATCATATATGTAAATATCTAATAGATATAAAATCTGCTCTTTCCTGGTGTTCTCTAATGGAAAGCCCTATAATTTAAGATAAATTCCCTGCTGGCAATATTTATTCTAATTCAACCCAGAACACCGTTAACATTCTTTTCAGCAAAAGCAATTCCCTAGTTTATGTATGACTTGGTGCCACCAGAATCCCTAGGGCTTTTTCTACCAAGCTGCTTTCCTGGTGGGTGGCCCCCAACAGACACTGGTTGTTCATCCACAGGTACAGGACTTTGGATTTCTCCTTATAACGCTGTCATAAACCATAATCAGTATTTCTCACTGTTTATATGTAAGTAATGCCACAGAAATTCAAAATGTTGGGCAGCGTATGAACTGAAAATAAAAATTAATTCACAAAGAAATGAGAACATCAAATGTTTGGCACAGCATAGAATAACTATAGTGATTTTTTTTTGGAAAAAGAATGCAAAATATGAAAGATTTCTCTGGGATGAGACCTTTACTTGATGTATTAGTGAAGAACAAACTGCCAAATACTTACAAGTAGATTCATGTAGCTTTTGAGATAGAAATATGTGTGACAAAAAGCTCTCTTCAGTTTCTATTATGAGCTAATTTTTATTCTAAACATTTCTGGACTGAAATGTAGTTATGTAAGAACAGAAATTGCACTATAAGTGCATCTATCTCTCTGTAAGTATATCTATCAATTCAGCATTTTAATACTGAAAAGGAAATCTACATTGGATGTTCCTTCACTCATTTTTTTCACATATTTTCCCCTTTGTATTTTCTTTTATTAAAGTGATCACCCTTCCACTTTTCCTTGCAAGCTGTTACCCCAAAACTAAACCAAAAACCTAATCCTTGTGATCAATGTTCTATTTCTTCAGCAACCTCAATTAACTAAAACTTCATTCTTAGCTCAACTTGCATTTAAATTCAACTTGAAAATATAGCCAGGTTACACCTTATTTTGCATTGCATAAAATGCTGAGGATTCACTACATGAAACTAAACTGACAATCTTTTATTCTAGTCTGTAGCAAATATAAATATTTTAGTCTGCCCAATATGATAATTAATATGAGAGATTACGATTTTTTTCCTGCAACTTAGGGATTATTAGAGGCTAAAATTTAACAGACTGAATGCAAAATACATTTTTTCTATGTTTGAATTGACTGTTTTTCTTTCTCCTCTGAAGAATGTTCAGTTTTGTGCAATTATTTTGTTGAAAAGAATCAGTTCAGGGAAGATCACAGTTGCACTAGAGAAGGGAAAGCTTAGTAGAAGAGTTATAAAATCCAAACAGAAGACAATATAAGCTGCAAAAGAGTCGAGCTATGTTCATAATCTTGCCTCAGGCAATCCAAATGTTCAGTTCACTTTTACTCCTTATTTGCCAGACAAAGGGACTATAAAAGCTAGGGAAAAAAGTCTTTGATCATACTTTATTCCTATGGAAACTTGCTGTATCTAAAGTAGTATGATCTCAAGTATTTGTGATGGGAAGAGTGATCTCTGGAAAGCACCAGGTCTGTTCAAACACCCTGAAGTGAAATTTTCACATACAGTACTTTTGAAGTCACGTCACCATTGGAAATGCCAATCCTCTATGGCACAGCTAAGATTTAACTATCATTTTGTTTAAGTAGCTGGCTTTAATATTTTTCAGCTGCTTCTGGAGGGGAGGTCAAGCATGCTTTTATTAACAATGTTTATTTAGAAGTGATCTTCCTGAGTCTTGGGAGCTCCAAGCAGAGATCTGTTACATTGACTGAAGTACAGAGCAGCTTGGGAAAAGAGAACCACCTGCACCAAAACCATTTTTTTTTACAAGCCCGCTCAAAATAAAGTCACAAAATATGAAAAGTTGCATGATTTCAAATTTGTAATAAGCTTGAATGGATAATGAATGAATGGAATAAACTTGACATGGATTATTTGTGCAGTCAACCTTACTGTGATTTTCCCCATCTTGTCTGCAGAGCAGGCAGAGAAGGAGCTCTAGTGTACAGTGTGCATTTAACCTCTTCTGTTGCCCATTCTGTCCGTGAGACAGATCATTATAACAGGCAGCAAGAGAAACAGAAAGGGGAGGGAAAAGGATGTGACAGGTGAAGATAACATTATCAGAGGCAGCATGATGCACAGCTGTGAAATGAAAACATACTCTGTGAGATTCTGAAAGATTGAAATGTGATAAAATTGCATATTGCCACAAACAAGGACTTTACAGCCCAAGATCCTCTAGTAACTTTGCATACAAGTCAGACTGTAGCAGATCAGCTCAGAGAATATACTCAAATTTCACCATCTGAAGCAATGCTGATGGAAGAGTATGTCATAACCAAGATTGAAGAGTGTGGCCAAGAGGATTTCCACTGAGGTACTTGTGTCTGCAGTGAGATCCCTCTAGCAGCTGACAGGCCTGGCTATGTTTATGGCCCTGGCCACTTAGAGAACATGTGGAATTGGGAACCATTTGAGGAACTTATCTGAGAACAAATTATTCTTCCTGTATTTGAATTTGATCTCTCTCTAACATCGATAAATTGGCAACAATCTCCTTGTTACACCATAAGCACGAACTGATGCCACCTTGTAGCTGGCATAGATGTACAAGAGAGGGCTAATTGTCCTGAAACTGAGGTGTCTGTGGTATCTGAGAAGCCAGAGCTCCACAGGGAGCAGAAGTTTGAGGGCTGGGTACTGGAGGGACAGACCAGAAATCACAGCCAGACTTGATGTGTCGCTATAGGATACAAAATGAAACGACACAGCATGCAACTCTCCAAGGTAAAAAAAGAGCTTTTAATTTCTGACTCCAGCATTTATAGATTTCCAAAAGTGACAGTGGGTTGGAGGGTGACAGTGCCAGTGTCCAATGACACTGGACAAACCAACAGTCCATCAAATTTCTCCTCCTCCACAAAAGAATGTAAAACAACGATATTTGCTAAAAGTGCGTGAGAAAGTTTGTTACGAGAATATAAACATCAGAAGGCTTAGAAAAACTTAGAAAAACTTAAAAAAACAGGGCGACACTGATGGGATCCACACTTGTATATGTGCCTCAAGGGGTGGTGAGATCTGGCAGGCAGCAAGAGCAAGATCAGACCATTTCTGTTGCTCACGCTTATGGCAGTGAGGTCCAAGTGTAATGTGCTACCAGTAAAGGCACCACAGTTTATCAGTCTATGGGCTGAGATGTGTGCTAGCACACACATGGGTCCTGCAGTCCATCAGATTCAGTCTGATATTAAGTATTTACAGAAACAGTGCACATCCATGATTAGTCCAGTGAGGCAGAAGTGATGCCAAACTATAGTTAGCAATCCACAGCTACTGCAATCCAGAGGGACAAGCAGGGAATGTGGATGCTATGAGGAAAATATTTAAGTAGCGTGAAAGAACCACAAATTAAAGATAAAAATGGGTGTTTTAAGTTTTCCTTCAACAGATGAAAACACTCAAATCCCAAACTGTAGCAGTGCAAATGAAATCTTGTGACAAAACACTTCCATTTGATACAAAATGTAGTAAATATAAATGTTGTCATCATAGTTTTTCATTTACAGTGATAAAATATAGAAGTGCAATACGTGGAAATATAATATGGAAAACCAAATTTTCCCCTGAAAATAGTGTAATTAATTGCCATCATAGTTTTCATATTTTCAGTGTTTTAGTAGGATCATATGTCAAGATTTTCTACAATTATTCCTCAGGTTTTCAAGTGCAGAAGTTATTTTAGAGTAGGCTCACTAGTGATAAACCCTAAGCTAAACATATTAATTATTTTGCTTTGTTACTAAGGTAGGTAATATTAGCCTCCTTCAATACATGAATTTGGAAACAAAATTTATTGCTATTGGTTGTTTCTGTCAAGCTTGATTAATTCTCTCACAAAAATAATTAGTTATTTCTGTATCTGTAAATGTGTCACATGCAGAATGCACTCAGATAATTTTAATTCAGTATTCTCTATATTTCAAGAAGTCTCTCCAATTAAGATAGCAGAATATATTAACAGGCAAAATCCACCTGTGCTAAAATGTGTTTTGGAGTAGAATATTTTAGCATCACGATATTCCTCCTAAATTACAGAAGAGCTATTGCTGATGCTGGCACCTGGATTATGAAGTAAAATGGTAAATCCTCATGAGGTGTATATATGGTCCAATTTCAATTGTATATGTGAAAATTTTATCTTACTTATTGTAAAAGATGTTTCTTATTTCCAAATAAAAGAATGCAATAAAAAAGTTATAGTTTTAAGCACAGAACATTAATAAGTATCGATATTAAATAAAATGTCAGAAAAAGAAAAGAAAAGAAAAGAAAATATATTTTCTTCATAATCAGATGCTCAAATTCCTAGCAAATGCATCAAACCTTCCTTAGTTACTAGGCAATGCCTACCAAAACTCTGCAAGTACACTTTTTCATCACCAGCATTAGCTACTTTATATCAAGAGACTTTTGTCTAAAATTTATTTTGCTTGCTAGATTGTGTGCTTGCTTCTGAGCGCACACTTTCATAGCATACTTCATGTTTTGGAGTGACAGATGTCACAAGATCAGGCTTGCTCAGCAAATGAAGAAAAATCTTGCATTTCAGCTTCCTTCATACTTTGTACTTGCACTCCTTTGTACTTTGAGAGGGGAAATGACAAGCGTAGAGTAATTTGAGGATTTGAAACATATATTGTGTAATACCATAAACCTGTAAAATATGAGTATTTGAATACAGATGCTACCTATTTCATAGCTCAGTTTTTAATTTCATAAGGTTAGATGCTACATTTCCAAAGCAATCCAAGGGGATTTATTGGTATTACTACTGGATTTGAAACCAAGTCAAAGGTTTAATCCTTATGTACTCCTCTGTTAAAAAAAAAAAAAAAAAAAAACAACAAAAAAACAAAAACAAAACAACCAAAACCAAACTCTAGATTTCTGAACAAAGAACAGGATTTGTACATAGCAAATTTTAACCTTGAAAGAAAATAGAACAATCCTTTAATCTTATGCTTGTTATTTTAACAGTATATCTTGTTTCACCTGTTCACCATAATATGAGCTGGAGAGAGCTGGCAGGTCTTTAAGAACATTATTCTTGGAGTGAAAGAGCTCTAAATTCCCACATGTAAGAAATTGGAAAAGGAGAGCAGGAGACCAACATGGCTGAATAAAAATCTCTTGGTCAAACTAAGGTGTTAGAATGAAATACACAGGGACATTTGTTCTGGGAAGAATATAGGGACATTTCCCAGATAGGTAGGGATGGGATGGGATTAGGATAGCCAAAGTGTAGGTTGACAAGGGATGCAAAGAATAATAAAGGCTTCTAAAGATACATCTGTCAGAAATAGAAAATTAAAGAAAATATGCTCCCCTTGGTAAATAAAACAGAAAACCAAGTAGCAACCAACATGGATAAGGCTGGGGCATTTTTATTCCTCAATTTTCAGAGTTAGTTTCTTTCCTCATACTTCTTATGTCCCTGAACCTCAAGGCAAGGATAGTGGGAATGAAGTCTCTCCCACCATAATGAAGATCATGTTTGAGACTACCTGACAAATATAAACATACACAAGTCCATGGGAACTGATGAGATGCATCCCAGAGTCCTGAGGGAGTTGGCTCATGCAGTTGCTAACTCACTGTCCATTATATTTGAAAAGTTGTGTCAGTAAGACAAAGTCACCAGTAACTGGAAAAAAAGGGAACAGTACACCCATTGTCAAAAAAGGTTAAATGGAGGCCCCTGGAAACTACTGACAAGACAAACTCCCCTCTGTACCCAGCAGGATCATGGTACAGAACTTGCTGGAAGATATGTCAAAACATTTGGAAGACAAGGAGATGATTAGGGACAGGTGACATGGCTTCACAAAGGGCAATTTGTGCCTGAATCATGCAGAGGTCTTCAATGATGGAGTGACTGTATCTGTGAACAAGGAAGGACTGCAGATATTTTCTATCTGGGTTTCTGTGAAGTGTCCAGTGCCAGACTGAGTGGAGTTTTGAGCAACCTCAGCAACCTGGCGTAGCTCAAGGTATACCTGCCTATGGCAGGGAGATTGGAACTAAATTATCTCTTTCCAACACAAATTATTTTACTAAAACAACAACAACAATAATAATAATAATGACAATAACAATAACAATAATAATAATAATAGTAGTAGTAGTAAGTAATGAACCCTAAAAATAAAATATTAATGATTTTTTGTCTTCAGTTACTGGCAAAAAAAGTCCATTCAAAATGTGTCAATAGATATTTAGAAATGGAAGCACTTTTGTTTTGCTCTTATTTTTGGCACCATATTTTTAATCACTAGTAGAAGGTGAGTTCCCTTTTGTTAAAGAAATTTCTTTGCCCAGGCTTCCCAAAGCAAAATCTCAGACATCTGATTCCAGAAAAAAAAAAGAAAAAAATTAGTGGTACAGAAATAGGAACATCTTGAACTGGATGCCTCCAGAGAGGGGCTAAGAACAAAGAAATTCCTGGACCTTTATAATCTTACAGTCTGTACTACTGATCCTCACAGGCTCTTCATGCACCTTACAAGTGATTATTGATTGAGTGGTGAGTTTTGGCCTGTGGTCTTCTTTATGCCTTAGTGAATTGTATGTCTGTCTTGTGGCAGATCATTATCCATTTCTTATCTGGACAGGTTGTGCTTCTGATCACAATCATGGCTTCCTTATCTCCCCATTTACATTAGCTTCAGGACCTCCCATTATATAACAGCTCAAGGTAAGTTAGAGAGGGCTGGGAGCTTCCTGCCCCAGACTTCAGCTACTTTATCACCTTGTGCCAAATTTACTCAGACAAAAGAATTCAGTTGAAAGAATGAAGTTAACTAAAATGAACTTATCTCTGTATGCACCCTTCCTGTGGGAGAAAAGGGATGCTCTGTTTTAAAATGCACCTCTGCTGGCATCATCATATTGATATATTGCTGAGAAATCAGCATGCTTGCACACTCGAGGTGTGACTCCTGCAGTATCACCCTGAGTGATGCACACTCCAGTGCCAGTCCACTCAGCGGAGAACAGCTGCTCAAACTGCCCCATGTCTGCTTTGTCTGGCATGGGGAGGGCTGGGGCACTGCAGGGTGATTTCCAGCATTGCCAAGACAGGTTTGACTGCTACTGCATCCGTTACAATGTCTCTGAACTCTGATTGTTCTTCAAGTTTCCTCCTTTGTTTGACAAGTCACTTGGTAGTTTACTGTTTACTGTTTAAAACAGTGGATTGGTCATCTTTCTTTTTCATGTGTGAAAGCCTGTCTTTGGCAGACACCCTCATGAGAATTTTGGTTGTGTTATTCACTCCCCATTTTTTTTTACCCTCATTTCTACCTTAACAGCTTCGCCAACCATGGCCTACATGATCTTCCCTAGAAATTCTGTCCTGAAGTAATACCTATAATAAGATTTTATAAAAAATTATTGTTCAGACTTGTTAAAAGGTCATTAAACATTTTGGAAAATCTTTTCCATAAGATCACCACAATTACGAATAGGCTTAATATGAAGTAGTATTTTTTAGTAGCAATATTTCAGTAATGCTTGTAAGAAGTAAGTTTGACAAATTATTTATACCAAGAATATGAACAAAAGTTTTAATTCTATCATTTTCACTGAAAGTTGAATACGCATAGAAAAAGAAGATAAACACCTTTAATAAAGAAAATGACATCTGTAGAGGTTGTACTTCATACAGACAATTCCTGAACAAGTAAATTAAAAAAGTAAATTAAAAAATTTTCTTGTTTCACTTCTTCATAAATTCCTGTTGATTCATCAGCTAGTCCTTCCGAGAAATCTTCTCCGCTGATCATGAGTTTTTATGGTATTATATGAAGGGTAGCTTAATCTTTTGGGTAACCCTGAGAAATTTCATCAATTTATTTCTGAGTTTCAGAAGTAATTCTGAAACATGTATTTAGACCACTGATAAAGTGAAAACATGGGTTGGTTTCCTCCCAGTGCTGGGAAGGGATGCAATCATACTTAACTCTAGTCTTTGCCAGGATAAATTTAATATCATCCTAAAACACTTGAGTGACAAACCTATAATAAATGTGTTGCCATTTCTTATCCCACAATTCTGCTCCAGCAAAGGAAAAGCACCAAGAAATCCTGTATATTTCAATTCAATTAAATAAATTTATTATATTTTAATACCATATTTTTCTGAGGAAACAGTTTCCTCTTTCTCCAGCAAAAAGCTAATTTACAAAAGCTGTAGGGCTTTAACCAGCACTAAATTAAAAATCATCTGCATTATCTTCGCTCCAAAATATTTTCTGGCTCTCCATGGAATGTACCCATTCAACAGATACCTGTACTTTCAGTCCAAATTAGTACCTCTTCTCATTTAGGTCTCTTTAACTCACAATTTTTGCATAAATGGTAACTGTTGCAAAAAATGTTTTACACAATGCAAGCATCTTTTTAGTGAAGTATGACTAAGGGAACATGACTTGTGTTTAAAAGTAGGTAGAAAATCTTTTTTCTTTCACACTAAGTTTAGAAGTTAGTGACTTCTACTGACTTTTATTATAAATCATAAGGCTCATTCCATCTAATTTTAATCATCCAGTTGTAATATACTGACACCTCTGCTGCTAATTCTCTTTCACTCTATTAGCTACATAGGGAATTAAGAACTAATTTCCAAGTCTCATTCACATCTCAGTTAAATGTTTTAAGTACACAAAACAGAGAGTGTGAATAATGCCTTATCTGTTTCTGCTGCCACTCAAAACCTGAGCCATCCTAAGTTGACATTTACCCCTCTCTTCTGTGTATTAAGAACAGCACTGCTTTCAGATACAAGGAGAAATTACTAAACTTTTGTTTAACTGGTGATTTCAGAACAGATTTCTCAAAACCTGGGATCCTATGGGTTAATACTGTATGGTTGAATTGATTTTCTGTGGCTTAGGTAGAGAGGGACTATGGAAGTGGCTTCTGTGAGTTATCCAACAGAGCTGGCTCCAAGATGGACCTGCCACTGGGCAAGGAGAAGCCCATCAGCATTGGTGGATAAAGTATTTAAAGGCATGGAAAAAACCATGCAATTGCAGCAGAGAGAGGAGTGAAAAATACATGAGAGAAATAGCCTTGCAGGCACCAAGGTCAGTGCAGGAGGGGGAGGAGTTGCTCCTACACAGGAGCAGAGATGCCCCTGCAGCCCCTGGTGAAGATCATGGAGAGGGAGGTTGCTCCTCTGCAACCCATGGAGGTCCATAGTGGAGCAGAGATCCATTTGCAGCCCACGGTGGACTACAGGACCACGGGACTACAGAGAGACTGCCTGATGGAGGCTGTGATCCTGAGGGAAGCCTGAACTGGACAAGCTCCTGACCGAATCTATAGTCCCATGGAGAGAGGAGCCCACAATGGATATTAGGTTATCTGGCAGGACTTGTGACCCTGGGGGGGACGCTCACTTAAGCACTCTGTCCTGTAGGGCTGCACCCATGGAAGGGACCCACGCTAGAACAGTTTTTAAAGAAGCGTAGCTGACAGGAAGGCCTCACATTGGAGAAGTTAAGAGATTATACTTTTCTGTGTGAGGGATTACACATTGGCAAAGGAAAAGTGAGAGAAAGTGAGGAAAAGTGAGGAAAAGAAGTAAGGAGACCTCTACCTGTAGAGGAAGGAGCAGTAGAGATGTTTTATGAACTGACTACAAATACCATTTCTCGTCCCCCTGCACCACTGGAAGGGAAGAGGCAGAGAAAATAAGAAGTGAAGTTAAGCTTGGAGAGAAGGGAGGGGTGAGGGGAAAGTATTTTTAGTATTTTGGTTTATTCCTCATTTCCCTTCCCTGATTTAATTGGTAAGAAATGAAACTAATTTCCCCAAGTCTAGGTGCCAGTGAGCAATCCTTTGCATGTTGCTATATATGCTATCCATCCAAGTAACTGGACTCTGAACATTGTCACCTCCCAGGCAAGCAAACAAGCACTGTTCTTTCCAATTTATATTTGCTCTGTTAGTACATTGACAGATCAGGGGAACATTTTTAGGGAAATATAATTTAGTCATGTATATTTTAGGTGAAAGTGGAACAAACCCTAGCATAGTTTTGGATTGGAACAAGTAACACTCTGCCTGACAATTTCTGGGCACAGCTCAGGAGCCCAGATATGATATGAGCCAGGATCATCTTCCATATTCAGTTTGGGTGTTGCCAGATTTTTTTCTGAGGTGAAGATGGATTATTAGAACAGATATGGGCTGTTGGCCCGAGTGCCAGAAAAAGATTCTGGGCATATTTAACTTACTGACAGATGAAGTGCTAATTAAGATGGATTAAATCACCCTTTGGATGTCTTCAACAGAATATATCTCCCTCATAACATCATTATAAATGTATATGTGGAACAGGAACACAGCTGAAGAATATGGTGTCCTATGATTCTACAAACATCATAAAGCCAAGTAGAGAGTTTTATAGCAAAAAACAGAAAGATTGTCTATAGAGAAGGGAGAGAAAATTTTGGCAGAAGGTCAAAAATGAAGCCAGAATAGTAAGAAGGTTAGTATATGTCACCTATAACTGAAAAATTTAGTCCAGTATAGCCTGTATCTATAAAATAAACTTACTCATCAGAAAGTGATAACCTATAATTGCAGAAATTATCAGACCCTAAATTTGCATTATACTCACAGGGAGTATAATGCCATGCCTCACTCAGGAATTACAGAATGAGGAATTCTGAGATAAGTAGCACTCTGACTCTTTAGGGTTGGAAAGAAACCTCTAAGATCATTGAGACAGACCTTTAACCTAGCACTATCATGTTCACCACTAAGTCATTTCACCAAATTCCACATCCACATATTTTTTTTGACAATTCCTGGGATAGTGATTCTACCAACCAGCCTTGACCCATCAATCCAGCCTGACCAGGTCCCTCTGCAGAGCCTTCCCACCCTCCAGCAGAGCAACATTCCCACCCAACTTGGTGTTGTCTGCAAATTGACTGAGAGTGCTCTTGATGCCCTCTTCATGTTGATAAAGATGCAAAACAGGACTGGCCTTAATACTGAGCCCTGGGAACACCCCTGGTGACTGGCCACCAACTGGGTGTATATCCAGTCACTACCACTCTGAGCCCAGCTTTCCATCCAATTTCTTACCCATTGAAGAGTACATCTGTCTACACCATGATGAACCAGTTTCTCCAGGAGCATGCTGTTGGAAGAAGTATCAATTCTTTTACTAAAATCCAGTTATACTCTAAACTCTTTAATATTAGTAAGTTAAAGGGATATTTATAGAGAATTAGCTTAGCAAAAATGCTTAAAAATAAAGATTTGTATATTTTTTCTAGTTTTCAGATGATATATAAAGATCTAGACTGGGTCAAAGAAATTTCATCAGGCAGTAATTTTTTGTATTTTTTCATTTTAGTGAATAAAGTTTCTCTATATAAGTATTTTTAGATCCAATGGTCTTTCAACATCTTCACAAATATCTTGGATGAAGAATGCAAAGGTCTATTCTATAATTTTGCCAATAGGTGCCTGGAGACAGCCATTGGTCAGCAGGTGGTGAAAAACTCCTTTGTGCATTATTTGTTCTTGGGTTTTATTCCTCTCTCTTTATTACTACTACTACTACTAGTAGTAGTAGTAGTAGTAGTAGTAGTAGTAGTAGTAGTATTGCTGTTCTTGTTTTCATTACTGTTGTTGCTATTGTTTGTTGGTTTATTTTCAATTATTAAGTTTTTCTTATCTCAACCCAAGAGTTTTTACCTTTTTCCTGATTCTCCTCCCCCACCTGGGAGGGGATGGGAAGTGAGTAAGTGGCTGGTCGGGACTTAGTTGCCAGGTGGGGTTAAACCACAAAACATTTATCCTTTTAATCCTTTGGAAAAATATTTATTTTTCCTTATCTAAAGAAAAAGACGAAGACAAAATGTTCTCAGCTGTTCTGGACTGGAACGATTATGACCAAAAAGGGAAATGAAGAGTGATATCAAGCTTCTGCAGTTGAATTCTAGCTCTTACAGAATACCATGTAACATACCTTTCCCCAGACAAAAGTAATTTTGCAGGAACAAGTTGAGAGATTGCTTTCTCCTTAGAGGTGTGACATTCTTATGAGAAATGCTGTGCATATGAAATGTAATGTGAAGTGTTATTTGAGTTGGCATCCTTAAACAGAAAAAAGGAAATTGCTTGAAGATGATGGTGGACTCTATGTTCATAAAAAATAAGATCTGCCCAGAGAAAAGCTTAACTGCAGCTGGTGTGGTTGTGAAAAACATCGGTGATTTAATCAGAATTTAAGAAACAATTCAACCAAAAAAAAGCCCCAGAAAAAATGCCAAACCCCCCCGCAAATAAACCAGCAGAAAAACACATTTTTTCCTTCCCTAAAATATTTTTTGAAATAAGTCTTTCACTTAAGTAATAAATCTTAAAATTTACACAAATTAAACACAGTTTAGAGATATCAATGGTATTGTCATATTTGAACTGCTATTTGTCAGTATGGCTATTTGCTGTCTATACATTGCCTCCCTATTTTTTTTTGTTCTGAAATAACAGAATACAAAAAGAAAACAAAAAGGTATTGAATATTTAGTATTTTGATTTATTTATATTTATACCTACTCCTCAGAAAAAAATTTCTTTGGGATAATTTTTTGATAGGGACACTGTAAAAATTGATGAAAAATAGTATATACATTGTATGTTATGATTATACCATCTAATGTTTCAACTTTGACACTTGTACTAAACTATTTTGCATACAACTTGCTTAATTTACTCTTTTTGACTGATTTATCAGATTTTGTCCTAAGGAATGTGAAATTAAGCCAGTGCTACTTATCAAACATCTAATAAAATATGAATATTCTAATTGCATTTATGAGTGAATGAAGTGATTATTCACAGTAGGATGGCAATTATAATCAAACAGTAGTTTTTGCTACACAAGGAAAGGTCTTCATAATGTTAAGTATCAATTCAAATAGAAATAATGCTATATCAAATATATTATACTTCATGGACACTTGATTCTTCACCTTTGGAAGATAATAGAAAATTCAATTATACCTGGAGAACACTTAGAGCATATTAGCTTTGAATTTTTTCAACAGTCAAGAGGAAAAAATACTTAGATAAAGATGAGATTTTGCTCATTTAAATGAAAAGCAAAAAAAGAGAAGTTTTTTCAAAAGGGAAAATAAAGAACTACTAAAGAATCCTGTCCCTGATTAAAGAGTCCTTGCATTTGCAGATTTGAAATAGATCACTAACCTTTAAAAAGTATCTAAACTAATCCCTTTTTGAGGACACACAAGAAATGTCTAAAGTTTTGGTGACACAGCAGGACTTACTTAAAGACAAGGAGGTAATAACCTGCAAGACCATGGCCAGAGAGTTTTTTGTGCCATCTCCAGAGGGTGTTCTTATCTTAGAAGGAATCACATTTCCCATATTAGAGGTGGCAGGAAGGGCCAGGGTGTGTGGGTGTGCGCGGGACTTCACGCAAACACCTGGCCGTAATTTGTCGCTGTCACAAAAACTAAAGACAAAATTTATTGGAGTGGAACTACACAGCAAACTTTCTTGGAAAGAGAGTGGTGGCCAAGGTGACCTCCTCAGGACCTTTCAGCCCTCTTGTTCAACCCCCACTCACGAGAACACCAGTGATATTGCCACTATGAAAAAGGACTTGGAAAGGTCGTGTACAAACTGGCTTCCATACAGGTAAGAAATTTAAAAGCATCACTTTTCATATCTTCATCTACATGTCTAGAAAAGGGACAGAATTCTCATCTATCAGCAGTCTAGAGAAACATCATCTGACTTATATCCAACTCTCAGATAAAGAACTGGGCATTAATTTAATGGCTGTGTGTTGCATTATATGTAGTTTCCTTTTTCTGTGAATCTGTTACTGTTACCATTTCTCTAACTTTGGGAGGAGAAAACGTACTAACCTGGCATTGAAGTAGAAATGGAAACATAGTGAAATCTAGAAAATTCAACTTTTCAGAGAGAAAACAACCAGAGATTAGGGTATGGAGGAGATTGTGTAGGTAATGCAGTTTCTGCTGAAGCTATTGCATCATCCCTTCTGCCTCCTCAAACTGCCTCAAGTGAACATTTCTCTGGGAGTTTTAATAACAGATTTTTATGTCCCTTGGGTACACTAAGGCCTCAAATAACATATCATGCCATGAAGGAGCACCAGTGAATCCTCAGTCATGGAAAAACTAGAAAATGCTCTGAACTCCAAATGTGTTATGCCTCCAGATCTTTCACAAGGTCACAGTACATACAGGCTACATTTTAAAATTACTTTTGATAGACAATAATTTCCTCACTAGGGTCTTTTTGTCATGAACTATCCTAAATTATCTTTGTCTTATTGGTTCAAAGAATTATCTGCAGTGCTTATTTAATTGGAGAGTTTCTGATTACCTTTTGTAAATAGCTTTTTCTTCCTCCTATAAAAATATAATGATAAATCTACCACACCTTGCAAGGCTACATACACCCTAAAATCTCCAATATATTTGATTTGAAGAATGCAACATTAGGAAAAGATCACATTAAGATGAGAACATAGTAGTTTTCAGTTTTTCTCCTTGTCAGAGACAAATCATGCTAGAAAAATTCCCTTTCTATTTCCATTCAGGATATCCCAGCTCCACCTTCACAAAGTCTGCTGGAAGAGACTCTTCCATGTGCACGTATATTTTGCCGTTAAAAAAGCAGGAATCAAAGAAGAAAAGTAGAATTTTTCTGCAAAACATTGAGAAAATAAAATAAAACATTAAATATGCAGAGCATAGTGTGAAAAAAACTTCGTTTGAACCCACAAGGCAGAAGAAGCCAAAGAAGTATTGAAGAATCAGAGACAAGGTATAAGCCATGTTACATAAAATTAATGCACAAGGAACAAACTAAAAAAAGAGACATCTAATCTATTTAATTCTGTCTTTTATAGCTGTTATTCAATGAGACAAAAACTGGTAAACTGTTTTGAGACATGCCCCTTTCTTTTTAGGTAGAAAACACTTAGTGGAACTATCTAGTTAAAAGACAAAGAAAGTTATGTGTCTTTCTCATAGTGAGAGGTATGTACAATTTTTATAATAAAATACAATTTAATTTTAAGGATAAAAAAATATTTTTAGAACTCAGTCGTCAGGTTTTTTTTATTATGGCCTTTTCATCATTTAACATATCTCCTTCTTTTTCCACTCAGTAGTAAATATTTTCACACTGAAAGTGTGAGCAAATATTTAAGCCTTTTGCCTGATTATTCCCTAATCACACAGCAATTTGGTGAGCATGTCCTAAACTTCAGGATGGAACTCTGCTTTTATGCAATGTTCACTGTGAGTAAGAAGACCTACTGTTCTAACCATCTACCTATTTTTCATTTATCTACATGGCAGGTGAATGGCATACAGTTCTTTAACCTAAATCATCAGGTAAATTTTTCATCACCTGCTTATTTTCATGGATATTCAACATATTCTGAGAAAAGGAAGCCTTTCTACAGTTCATGAAGATTTTTGACCAAATGACTTCAACAATTCTCATTAAGGAAAAGAGAGATTAATAACCCTATAGCACAATACAGCACTTATAAAAAGATATCTAACTGGTGAAGTTGCAGCCTTTTGAGGCATAAAAAAAAAAGTAGAAGCAGAGGTCTGAATTTTTTTTCTCTTTCTTTTCATTTTTCGATTATATGCTTTTCTAATTTGTCAACTTTGTTAAACACAGCTATTCCTGCATCTCTTGCAATGTGCATTTTCGCAAGAACTCCCAGTGTGTTAGGACTCTTGATCTTTAAGCAGGCTACAGTCCACACAAGCTACAATTTAAAATAACTTTAGATAGACAATAACTTGAACAGCAGTGCCTTTCTACTCTGAATTGTGTTAAATTACTGTTGTCTTAATGGCTTGAAGAATTCTCTGTAGGGCTTTTTTCACTGAAGAGTTTCTGATTGCCTTTTTGCAAATTACTTTAGCCTCCTTCTATAAAATGTGCAGGTAGCTGTCTTTCCCAGATGAATTTCCACAGTTCATGGCTTTTAAAACAAATTCAGTCACTTCTTTCACTCATGTCTTTGTAGGCTATTATTAACCTATTTTGAAGTCTTTTGAAAGGCAGTGACAAACTGTCAAAAAACCAGAAATGTCTCCAGTAGATTCAAACCTGTGTAAAATTTCATTGAAACAAACAGGACAAATTATGTATATTTTAACCTTGATCAATTATTAGTGCCAAAAAAAAAAAAAAAAAAAAAAGAGAGAGAAAATGCTGCATGCCCATATCAATCCAATTGTTTCTCCTAGAAGAAAACTAACATTTACTGTACTGCTTCTACTATGACATCTCATAAATGTTTCAGTTAGAACATTTAAGGCTTGAAATAGTGCTTCATGTGGATAAAAATTTGTAATTAACTCAATTTCCGTTATAAAAATCCATTTCCCTTGACCCTAAGTGTCTAACCTAGAGAACAAAAAAAAAGTAAGAATCAAACAGGAAGGTAGGTTTTTCCATTAAATACCATCAAAGACACCTGCCTCTTTCCTTTGACTACATTTGCAAGTTAAGCACTTTTTAAACAGACTAAATATCTGTACTTAAATTATCCATTCATTAGTATTTCACCCTATCTTTGGAGGAACTTTAAAGGATTTCCTAATCTATTTCTGTGTTTCTATTCTCATATAAAAGTGTCAGGTAAGTATGAAAAAAATCCTCAATTCTGTGTGACTAGGTAAGTTCTCTTTTTGCAGGTAAAGTTGAAGTTGTGACATGGACAGAAGATATGAACACTTACCAGTTTCTGCAAACAAACTGGAATACTATCTGAGTCATATGCATCTCTCCAACAGAATTTTCTGATCACATTCACAGCCAATGGATAAACAAGCAGTGGTTCAAACTGCCAAACTCTCTCTGCAAATTATGTGAAAACTCTCATTGTCATTAACCAAATAATGAATTCAATTCCAAATAAGAATACTGTTCATGGCAACTTTATGTGAATTCCCTGTGCTACAACACAATGTTGTATTAGGTATCAGTGCCTTGTAACGTAAATTAATCTGCTGCAACACATTAATTCACCTAATAATATGACAAAGATTGCACTCTTCTAAAAAAATCATGGTGGTATTTTTACTTGTTTTAAAGTTTATTATAGCATTTTGGAGTGGTTAGGAAAAGATTTACGATGTTTAACTAACAATTCTTTAATACTGTAAATGTATATATATATAACCTCCATTTTTTGTTTTTAAAAACTCTTAGAGATAAGTGTAAAAGCAGCTTGATCTGCCCACTTCATTAGTCCTTGGGCTTGATTCTGAAATATGACACAGCTGAGTTTTCGTCCTTCCTCTTCACTCATAACTAAAAATATTGCTAAACTATCAGGTCTGTATATATCAACAAAAGTAATTAGTACAAATTAAGTCATCCATACAAACACATGCACATGTAAGTAAGAAAGTAACTAATAAATCATTACATAAAAGCTTATATTTATTTTTGGTACACAAAATAGTGTGTACATGTAAACTCTTTTCAGAAGACACTAATCCATGTCAGGAGAGAATAAAATCAATAGAACAAATGTGCTATCACTGGCTCTAAAGAGGCATTCTAGAGAGTTAGGAAAAAATCCCACAAGAAAAAAAAGATTTTTTTTGACTGACTTAAAATTGAACAAAAGCTTACAGTTCTGATTTTTTATCGAACAAGAATATTGATGTAAAACTTCACTTATAGAAATTTATAGTGAACGAGTCCTAACTATACAAAAGGATTTTTTTAATTTATGCCATTACAAAAGCTACACAATAAAAAAAAATAAAATACCTGAAAACTATTAACTTCAGTTTTATTTATAGAGAATATTTTCCTCACAAAACAGGCTGTTTTCCAGAGAATTGCAGGCAATTTGTGTAACAGCTTTATACAGTCTGTATATATGGATCCCACATGCATCATAAATTCAATGACAACACAGTCCCTTTCTATATTCTTTACTTTTTTTCTTTTTACTGACACAGAAGAGGAAGAAAGGTAACTTTTAAAAGAACTATTTTAAAAACCTATTACAAAAAAAGATAAAATCAATGGTTCCCTTCATAAAAGTCATGCAGGCAAACAGACGACTGGAATACTTTGTGAGTGACTGTACATCAGAAGGAAAAATCAATAGTTTCCGTAAAGAAGGTATCCTCAGGGACAGAAAGCTTCAAGGTATGAATAGAACAGTAGCTACAGTGCTTGGAATCTGCAGAAGTGATAATATATTTTGTAATCCCTGACCAAGAGTGGGTAAAAGAATACACTGTTTCAAAGTTTTAATGATCCAGGGTGAATATATTACACTATCTTTCCTGCTGAGATGCCTGAGCCTGACTTTACCGGTGGGATATGTTCAGAGACAAACCAAATAATTCAGAAAACCTCACAGCTTAGCCAGAAATGTTGGAATGATGTTTACCCTTACTTCTGGTCCTCTAATGTTTGCTGAAATCTCAGATACTTACCTCAGGCAGCAACTTAATATTTACTAGCAAAGATTTTATTGGTAGGAAGGAAGAAAAAAAAGTATAGTCTTTGTAAATCTGTTTTGTGCACTAAATTCACCTTGAAGTACAAAAAAATACTAAATGAAACAGGAATTCCAGGTGTTTGGGATTAAATGTTTCCACTGGCTGGTAATGTCCTGACTCCACATCTTCGTTCTCCATTTCTCTTTGCCCTGTTCCAGATTCTATGAAAGAAAAACTAGAATTGCAGTGTATTAGCAGTGTAACTGTCCCTGCTGACAACATCACATTCTGCTTACAGGAAACAAAGGTGGGATAACTTGGACATATACTTACTATCAAATTTCTTTATGGTAATTTTTTTTATTGATGATGTCAATCCATCATCCATGTTGCATGCATGGTAGTTTTCTTCAAGACAAAACAAATCACAAAAAGATGACTTTGAGGACATAGTTCACACCAAAAATTATTCTCTAAAATCAGTAAAAAAGAATTTCAACCTGGTGTAGGTGCTTTTGTCTCTACAATATTGCCCATGATTTCCTAGAAATACATTAAGAAAACCATTGAGAAAAGAAACAAACAGACTTGTACTAAGAAACTGCCCTGGGATACTAAATATATGATTTATCTCTCAAGTAAGAGTGTTGTGCAGAAAGAAGGCAAG
>JAHXMQ010012338.1:75923851-75940040 GCA_020466415.1 Ammodramus savannarum pratensis | reverse complement strand
GCAGTTTATGCGACGAGGTGTCGGCTCACAACTCTTTTCCTTAGGGTTCCAGGAATGCCACAAGTCTGATAGGACTCAGGGCCAAATGTCCAGTAGTTTGATCATCTGACTTTAGAGATTACCTGAGAAATATGTCTGGAAACCCCTCTGACATGCTAGATTATGAGGGGAGTGTGTGCCCCTTGAGTTCACTTTATTTGTCAGTACAGATGTAGCTATAGTGAATATTGCATACGGATACTAATTAATATTCCAAACCACTTGAAGAGATTATTTCAACAAGTAAAGAAAGAAGTACCTTAGAGATATATAGATTGCCACCCTTTATCCAAAAAAAAGCAGTGAAGACAGAAATGACAGTCTTTGAGGGGCATAAGTTATCTGCCCTTCAGATGCGCATACCCCAGCTGGATGAGGCAATCTTCTGTCATCACATTTAAAGTAAGCTGTGCTTCTGTTGAGTCTGTTAAATATACACAGGCAATATCTGTTCAGACTGTTCTTTTGTCATGATAAAATGAAAAGCACTGAAGAAGATCCTTACATCTCTGAGAGGCTCCCTGCAGGTCTCTGAATCCCAAGCAGCTGCAGGTGTCAAGAAAATGGTTAAGAGCTGCAGAGCATTTTAAGTTTCAGCCTGTATTTTTTCCTTCTATGAGTGCAAGTTAATACATGCTGTCCATTTCACTGTGGTGTTTAGGAAAAAAAGCACACACATGTGACACTGCATGTAAAGTATCCTTGAATCTACATATAATCTAAGCACAGAATAAGAAAATTCAGAAAGATCTCATGGCTGCACCATAAAGTTTGAATGACCCAGATTTGTCATGTATTTGACACTCTCTTTCCTGATTTCATTTGTGTAAACTTACTGCTACAACCTAACACTTTCATATTATTTAGCATACACCATAATTTCCAGTCCTTATCTAGGATTCTTTTCGTCAAAAAATGTACACAAAAGTTCCAGATAAGCAAATATTGATATATAGTCTCCAATCATTCTGAGGGTTGTCTTATGTGCTGTGCTACTTTTGCAGGTTTTATCTATAATAGTCAGGCTGATCTAAATTTATAAGCTTTCTAATTTTCACCTTTATCGGTCTAAGGTATGGTTTTTCAGTTGGAGAGGAAATCTGATCATGTTTAAGCACTAAGTTTTCTGTCATGTCTTTCTAAGGTGCCTATTTCTCTATTTTCAAAATGCATTTGGCAATTTAGCTAGCACTGTAATTGATTAGGTGACTGCAAGGCATGCTGAATGTTTTTCTTTCTTTGAGGAGAAGGCTTCAGAAGTTTTCCTGCTCTACATCTCCTGCTGTGCTGAATAATAATTTTACTTCACAAAATGAAAGTGATAATGATGAATCTTGTAGAAATTCCCGATGGCTGTTTATTTAAGCCAGCAGAAGGGAAAAAACCCCTTTGGTTATTTAAAATTTTAATACAGTATTGCCAGAGGAAATAGTGACATAATTAAAACACTAAATAATGTCTAATTTTGTAATGCAGAAGTTTGCTAAATTTTACTCAACATATTTAAAAAACAAAATATACTTTCATAATATAGTTATGAGATTTTCTTGCTGAGTTTTCTCAAAACAATTCAGAAGTATAATCTTTCTTTCTACAATTATGAGTATTAATCCCAGAAATATAAATGTTTTCAGACATAAATTATGAAATCTATCAATTAGTCTCAGGACGCTTTGATGTCTTACTTCTGTAGGGTGAAACTTAAATATTGGAAAAGTGCAGGAAAATACAACATAATTAAAATAGTCTAAATAATTTAATTGAAATTATATATAATTTCATAGTGTTTAAAGAAACTAACATTTATTTACTTATTTATTTATCAGAACTTTAATATTTCATAAAAGAATTTTAAAATATTCTGTGGGTTTCCATACCATCAGGTAACGTGTATCTGGAGTCTCTTCTTGGGTTCTCATTTCCCAGTCAGTTGCAGTGCACGCTTATTTGTTCTTAAGCTGTCATTTTTAATGAAGAATCACATTATCTTTAAGACACAACACAACTGCAGATCTCAGAAAAGTTAATTCCCCAGGCTCCATGTAATTACCCTCCATGCTAAGGAAATGAAAAATCTAGCCCCAAATTATTCTCTTTACCATGCAGATTAGCAAATTATGTGCCCTGAAAAAACACTGCATGCTCTCAAATGCCATTTCAGGATATGTAATGTACATTTTTTGGTATATCATCCTAGTGAGTTGAGATACAGTACTTAACTGAAAAAGTACTAAAAAAGTGATGATTGCTCCTGAGGGTACAGAGACTCACTGGGAAAGTTCTCTGTAGTTGAATATGGCCTGTCCACCCTGATAGACCTTAACTGATGACTGCAGACACAAGAAATTCCATTATTTTCTATCTGGAGGACTAGGGATTTATCCAGCATGCCTTTAGTTACAAAGACACGGATTGTCTTGTGAACTGTACTACTATATTTGAAAAAGGTTCATACATCTAGTAATTATTCAAAGGGCTGCAAAATAGCAGCTGCTTCTTCAGATCCAGCTTTTTCTTTACAGATACTGTTGAACAGTCTGTAGAGCCATCAGAATTTGCAATTGTGTGGGAAATAAATTCATTTTAAAGAATGCCAAAGAAGTACATTAAATATTACTGATTAAATTATTCAATTGCTTTTGCAGCCTTGGGTGTCTTGGATTTCTCAGAAATATAGAAACACTAACAACTAGCTGAACAATTTATGTTATTATTTGAGAAAGGATAAGGTTTTTTTCAGTGTCAACACAGCCAATTTTAATTCCAAAAATCTAGTAGTCTCAAATAACAAGAAATTGGGGGTAAAAACCAAGCAAAAAAACTCCAAATCCCCACCAAAAAAAAAAAAAAAAAAAGAGATAAACAGATAGAACTTGGTTGATGTAAATTGCAGGATTACCTAGTTAAAGTGGAATTCACCATCTTGCGGTATGATTTTGTGTGGTTTTGAAAGAATATTAAGTAAATGCCAAGAATAGAGATAGGAAAATACAATTATGTGAAACTATTAAAGAATATGCAAGTCTGTTTTTAAATACGAAATTATTAGAAGATCGTGTTCTTATGCCTTGTTTTATTTAATGGATGCATCCAGAAAATTACAAGCTTTTAGATATCTTCATTTGCATTTCAGTCTTTAGCAAATTTCGCAGTAATGCTTCTTGTTGTGATAGTATGCTCTACTAGAGGCCCTTTCTTCAGGAGCTTTTTAAGATTCTACTTTCTAAAGGAAATGAAAAAGACATAAAGTTTTCAAAAATAATTACAGCAAGAACACAGAGATACAGACCTATCACAAATTAATCTAATATTTAATAATTGTTCTCTCTAAGAAATTAGCTCGTACATACTTTTTCTCAGTCAAACAAGTAAAACATGAATTAATTCTAACAGAATTTGGGTTTTTTATCATTATTTAGATAACTTGTGAGGTCTGCTTTGCAGTAATGTTTCTGTTAAAGGTCTTGTAAAGAATTCAAAAGAAAAAAAATCCATGCTAAAAGTCAGTTTGTTATAAATATATACACTGGTTTTGTTTTTTTTTTTTAATTTTGAGCCCAATTCCCTTTCCCAATTTTAAAAAGATTTTTAAAGAAGAAAATTATTTTTTGCTACTTTTAAAAATTATTATTTCTTTTGTATAATGAGTTTTCTGTAAGAAACACATGAAATAGAAGCTATGTGAACTCAGGACAAATTTTTTTCCAAGTGAAGGATAGTGACTCATACCTTCTAAAAGTCCTTTCAGTGACAAAAAATATATCACACTTTGTTTTATGTTTTCAGCATGAGAATAGCTTTGGAGGACATTTTAATAGGAGAGACTTACGTTCCCCTTATTTTGGGTCAGAAAGCAGCTCTCTTGTGCCCCTCGTAAATCTCTTGTGTGCAATGTAATATATCCATGTCAGTGGTGAATCTCACCTGATAGAAATATGAAATCAAGTGTGTAAGATACATATCTAAAACTGAACAGAAGAAAATTTTGGAGTTATTCTGATACTAATTTGTCCCTTCAGCGTTGTTGTGATTTTCTTATACCTGCAGCTGACCTTGCCACATGGGATCAAAGAATTGTTTTGGTTGGAAAGACCTGTAAGATCTTGTCATACTATTGTCCAAAACCACCACTAAACCATGTCCCTAAGTGCCACATCCACAAGTCTTTTAAATACTTCCAGGGATGGTGACTCAGCTACTTCCAGCCACACATTCCTAGGTCCATAGCATGGAGTTGTTTGGACCCTAGTGCAGGATCTGTGCTTTGTCATGTTCAGCCTCACACCATTGCCTCAGCCCATAGATCCAACTTGTCCAGATCCCTCTGCAGGGCATTCCTACCCTCCAGATCAACAACTTCACCCAAATTTGTGTTGGGAGCTTCATTTTGCCCCTGTCCCTTTCTTCTGCTCAGAGGTCTGGGTGCCCAGTATATATCTGGTCTCACTAGCAAAGACTGAGGCGAAGAAGGCATAAAGAACTTCTCTCACCCTTTCCCTCAGCCTTTGCCACTTACCAAATTAATTCTTATCAGTTTTATTTAGTATGTAAATATATCCATATACTAGACAGTGCAGCAGTATGGAAGGCAATTATTATTTCTCTAGGAAACCAACTTTATGAAAGCAACAAATGTTTGGTATGGATATGCTGGACAATACAACTAAAATAAATCCCAAATGAATACCAGGACATACAGTATTTATAATAAGGGATTTTTGTTCTGATTGATAGAAAGTAATCTCTTTTTTTTAACCAGAAAATGAATGGCAACATTTTGTTTAGGCTTTTATAGATTCCACAATTGTTGTTATGTTCAGGGTTAAGAGTTCTACTCTAATTGCTGTTTTTACAGAAGCATTTCCAAGTCTGTTTTCATCTTTGCTGTCTTTATTATATTTTTTCATATCTTTTCATACCTTCTGGGTTCTATTAAAGGTAGAGGGTCACAACTGCATACACTTTATTATGTGCCAACATAGACATATTAATATATTTTATTTTCTTTTTTTCCTGGATAAAGTAATTTTGGTTCTTTTTGGTCGCAAAGCCCCATTTAGAGCTCCTCAATGCATGTTCAAGAAAGCTGGATTATATTTTTTAATATGAATTTCTTTGGAAATATATTTACAATGTTTTGTCTCTGTTTTATTTTCTGATAAATCCTTAATATTAAATCCTTCAGCAACTCTTTAGCCCTTGACGAAATACAGTAATTTTGTCTTTAGTAGTCCTCTTCCCAATCATTAATTATAAAATGCATATTTTGCCAGATATGCCCATACTCAGCACCCTAACATCCTCATGGCATTCCATTGATGAATTTCTTTCAATATGATGCTTGCAATCTACTCCTACAAATTTGTCTCCAGTCTTTTCACTTGTCATTGTAGAACAATTTTCTATTTCACCCCATCATAGTTTGTTTTCTTCAGGTTTTGTGGTAAGGGCTCTATCCAGCACGCTTACTAATTACTTCAGGGAAATCTGGAATATAAAGGACCACCCTTCCATACTTTCTGTCATAGATATGAAGTGTGACTTTGGCTTGCTCAAGCTAAGATTCAGAATAAACTGATATATTGCATGATGTAGAGCTAAATTCATAAAGACTGATACTGTTCTGATAACAGGTTTTCTTCCACATCAGTCATATCAGCTTTTTCTAGGCCACCATAGCCCAAGAAATGCTGATCCATAAATCTCTTCTGTTCAGGATGCTTTATGATTAATTGATTTTGCTGTCTACAATAAGCTGGAAAATATGTTGTTAAATCATTTTTCCAAATGTTAAAAAAAAAAAAAGAAAAGAAAAAAGGCTCATATCTACCCTCTCCAGGAGAACAATAACATCTCAGGAACATAGATCCTCATGTCTACATTTTATGACTTTTTTTAAATCGCTCTCTCTTTTGAAATATTTTTTTCCTTCTAACAAATAATTCTTAGCAACTCCACAATTTAGACTACACAAAAGCATTATTTAAAAAAAGAAAAAAAAAAAAAACAACCTACAGTAAACACTAAAATTAAGGCGAAAATTGTTGCTGTTTTTTTTTTTTTTTATTTTAAGAGCAGCATTACTTTGGTTAATGATCTGAAGGTTGCTCTACTTGTTTGTCAGTCTTAAGCCCCTGTCCAGTTTTCTAGTAAACAAAGGTAAACTGCCACAAAACCTGGAGGGCCAGCTGTGTCCTGGGGTGCATCATGCACAGCATCACAGCCAGACGAGGAAGGGGATTGTCCCACTCTGCTCTGCACTGGGGCAGCCTCACCTCGAGTGCTGGGGGCAGTTTTGGCTTTCAGAATAAGACATTAAGTTATTAGAGAGCATCCAAGACATGACAGAGACAGTGAAGGGCCTTGAGGGGAAGCCATATGAGAAGTGGCTGAGGTCTTTTGGTCTGTTTAGCCTGGAGAAGAGGAGACTGAGAGGAGACCTGATTGCAGTCTGCAACTTTTTTGTGACAGGAAGAGGAGGGGCAGGCACTGATCTCTTCTCTCTGGTCACCAGCAACAGAATGTGCAGTAATGGCCTGAAGTTGTGTCAGGGGAGGTTTAGGTTGTATGGTAGGACAAAGTTCTTCACCCAGGGGGTGGTTGAACAGGCTCCCCAGGGAAGAGGTCACAGCACCAAGCCTGACAGAGTTCAAACACTTGGATAACACCCTTAAGCACTTTGTGTGACTCTTGGGGATGGTGCTGTTCAAGGTCAGGAGTTGGACTTGCTGAGCCTTCTGGGTCACTTTCAACTCAGGATATTCTATGACTCCGTGATTTTATATGGCATATTACATTTTTGAATTTCAAAAAATTATGGTTTTCCCCATCTAGTGGATCCAGGTAATTGTCAGTTTGATCCTTCAAATGAGGGAGAATAAAGGGGAATAATTTTATCTCAAGATCAAAATTTTATGGTATATTATATTCAGTGATAGGTCATGGTTAGAAGTATTGAGGGTTGATGTGGGACATTGATGGTCCTTAGGATTTCTGTAGTTGAGATACATCTGCTTTGACATGGACATGAGAAACTTAGAGTTGAAAAGCATCTTCAGATTTTAGAAATTTAAATGTCAATGTCTGCATATAGAATTTTCAACTTTAGACTAAGCTAATGTCTCTGGATCCTTTAATTGTTGATTAGTGACTCCTTTCATTTTCTAGACTTTGTTGTTTATTATTATTTGAGATGCCTTGGGGTATCTTGGCCATCAACTGCCACATGAGAGGGATATAAATACAAAAATAAGTCCTGCCTTATACACGGTTACGAATGACCACATACCCTAGGGCATCTTATATGTCACAATACCCTTACATGATAAAGACTATACCGATTTCTTAAATTTTCATTTGACATAATCAGGGAGACAAGTCCAGTCTTACTTTTGACAGTCTATGAACTGCACCCCACACCAGCTGCCTTACACAGACAACATAAAGTCCTTTTCTATTCAACAGAGAGTAATAGAAAGCTCTGGAGAGGAGTTTATCTGCTTCCAAGGCATTGCAAAGTAAACAATCACCTGGAGTTTGTTTCTAGGCCTTGGCTGTGAAAGTTTCTAGATCAGATGTAGATATGGGATATCTAAGAGACAAAGATGTAAAACCATTCTCTTGCTTGTTCTTACACTGCTCTCTGTAGCTTCACTTTGTTTCCTGGAAGAATCTTTGAGTGAAGCCTCTTCAAACACACATTGTGGCAACAAAGAAGGAAATTACTGGGAAGAGTTTGTATGGATTTGCCAAGGATAAGTCTGAATGACTTGATTGCCTAAGACAAAATGACTGAACTTGTGAGTGAAGGGAAGGGAGAAGGTGTAGTTTGAAAAACCAAGCCTTTCAACACCAACCTCCCACAATGTTTAGGATGCTGTGGCATGGATGGGAAATCTCAGAAAGACCTGGCTAGATGATTATGCTGAGCAGACAATCATTAATGGTTTGCACTCTGCTAGGATGCAGTAGTCAGAGAATGCTGCACAAGCCTGTGCTAGGGCCTGTCCTGTTCAGCCTCTCTGTCAGCGACCTGCAGGGGATGACAGTGTGCCATCAGCAAGTCTGCATGTGACATGGATCTTGGCAGATGCATATGCTCCAGGGCAGGGCTACCTTTCAGGACAGACAGGAGGGACAAAGCAATGAAATTCAACAAGCACAGAAAGTCCCGTCCCTGGGGGAGAAGATCCCCTGACATCAATACAGACTGAGGAAAGGCTAGTGACCCACACAGTGGAAAAAGCTTTTGGGAATCCCTGGCAGGCAGTGACTGAATGTTAGCTAGCGATGTGGCCTGGCTGTAGAGGTAGCCCGCAGCCTCCAGGAGTGTATTAGCAGGAGCTTAGGTAGCAGATAACAGGAGGGGCTTATTGCCTGCATTCAGCACTCAGACCATATTTAGAAAATTATGACTAATTTTGGACCCCCTCCATTCCAGGAAAGACATTGGCAAAGTGAAGCAAGTTTATCAGATAGAGGGCAGGTTGGTCACAGTGAGAAACTCATCCGTGAGAAGATTCTGTGAGAGAGAAGCTGGTTCAGCTCAGAGACAAACCTCTGTGGCAAGATCTCACAGAATTCCTGACATTACCCACCGGGAGGTTACCAAGAGGATGAAGCCAGGCTCTGCACAGCAGTGTACAAGAAGAGTATCTGAGATGAGGGGCATAAATCTGAACGAGTCAGGTTTACATTGGATATGAGGAGCATCTTTTCCCCATTCCCAATTGAATAAATTGCCCAGAAATACTGTGCAGTATCCAGCCTTGAAGGATTCCTAGCTGTGATTAAATTGGAGCCTGAGAAACGTGATGCAACCCCACAGCTGGCCTGCAGTTACCAAGAGGTTGGACCAGAACCTCTTTAATACTTTAATGCCTGTTATACTAAGGCTAATCTCCTGATACATGTTCCAGATTTATGAAAAAACACAAGAAAAACATTTTTAGATCTGACTACTTGTTTTCTACTTTTTCACTAAAATTCAACTACTTTCAATATAAATTCCAGAACTTATTACCTTACTTAATTTTTATAGTCAAACAAACTAAATACCAGTCCTCTCACTCTAAAGTAGATTAGACAAATCTAAAATGACAAAGAGCCATTGCTTTAAATGTAGAATATACACTGAAAATATTTTAACTCTAGGAAGATGAATTCCCATCTAGAAAGATCTAATTTAGTCAGTTGATTTCACACTTCGGAAGTTATCTATGCAATGAAAAATCAAAAATTTGAGCTCAGTTTTTGGCTGGAGTGAACCAACAGTCATTTATTGTTCTCAATGTATTGAGAGTAACTTTTGTTCCTGAAGAACTTTTGCTACTTCACTGAAATCTGAATCTTTCTTAAAAAATTAGTAATAGTACATTATACAAATTTTGTGAGAACAAAACCAGATTGCAGGTATTTTGATTTTATGACTTAGTATTATCTCTAAACCATACAAATAATTGCCTGTTTCATGATTTCATAAAATGCATAAAAGGACCAACAAAAAGAAAAATTTATTTTGTAATCCTCCTTTAAACTGACAAATATCTAACACTTTGCTTCAAATGCAGGTATGACTGTTAAATAGTATACTTAACAGTGACTTCTATTAAACACATGCATGATACAGCACTGTAAATTCATGTCTGCTGAGCCTTACAGAATGAATAGACTGATAAAAGCTATTTTCAGTCAAGTCCAAATACATAAATGAAAAAATGTGACTTCATAAGAAAAGCTGCCATTTCAAACAAAAATGATTGGCATCTTAATTGTGAATAAAACACTCATTACAAGAAAAAATTCTGCTTAGAAATGAGAAAGAACATAATTTAAGTAACAGAATAATATAATTTAACTAGAGGAGAAGATGTATTATGTCAAATGGTTCATCAGTCTGGTGATTCATAATTACCCCTTGTCAAATTTCAATAGAGTTTTGCCTGATTTAGTTTTAAATGTTCAAGAGAAATAACACACTTCATTTCCCACAGGAGACTCTATTGGCTGTGAAAGCTCATTTGAAGGAATCTTTTTCAAGTTCAGTTTAATATTCACTGTTTCTACAAATAACTGATAGTTATTATTACTGTCATTATTGCTGTTGATGCTATTGTTATTATAATCTTAAGTTTTACTCTCTTCTCACCCAATATTCTAAAATACTGTTTTCTTTTTTAACACATATGTATATATTACTTTGAAATAATGCCCCTGTATGTCATCTCTCCAACTTCATGCACTTATCATTTTTTTTAGATCTGTCCCAACACAGTTGGTTCAGAGGAAGAATGATACCTGCAAAAAACTGTATTCAGAAATTTTTGTGATTATTCATTGCAAAGCGGTTGATATTTCTTTTGGGGTTTCATTTCTCATTAGCTTTTGCTTGTTCCACAAGATCAAATATTTTTACAGTCCAAGAAAGTAGAGAATTTGTTAGATGAAAATTTGGTAAGCGAAAACCATTTCTGATGTTTCCCTGCAGAGAAAAAATGAAAAGTGTTAGTGGTCAAGACATGCAGCAGATAAGTGTGTGAGGATTGGTGGTATGGGAACTGTCACTAGGTTTCATAATCAATGAAACCACTAATCAATGGAGCTATATAAATGTATAAATAGCTCTATTTTAGTTTTATCATTAGAGTGAGAGTAGCAGACAACTGTCTTCCGAGAGTCACACAGGCACATACCTGTCTCAGCGTGTGCCACAGCTGAGAGAGCCACAATACACCAACTATCACCACACAACTTTAAAAGGCTTCAGCCCATAGAGAATAACCCCAGACAACACCAGAAGGCTTCAAACATCACCTCTCCTCATTCTCAGTCCAACCTTTTACATCCTTTATCTTACGTGCTTTATGCCTGAGTGTCTTCTGTTCTCTCTCGAGATTGGTCAGTGCAGCTGGGCACTGCATCTGACATTACCATCAATGCTGCTCACCTGCCCTGCACAGCTGTAGCCCACTGGGGATGAGGCTCAGTGCACCTGGGCACTCCAGGTCTCATTACCTTGGATGCTGTTCACCTGCTTTTCACAGCTGTAGCCCATTAGGTTTGTGGCTTGGCTGCAGCCCCGTTCCCAATTACCACAAACTGTGTGCCTACACCTACTTGCTAACATGGTGTGTAAGAGGTGTGCTGCTTACCTGAGACAGGGGCATGTTTCTGGGATTTCGTTGAGAGCATACCAAGCTTCATACAGTCCTCTGACTATTACTCACTGCTAAAGTTTCGTGTAGGCACTAGAGATACAGCTCGGAGCAGTATGAGGCTCATCAAGAAGAATTACAGAGTTATAGGAGTGGTAAAAGACTATGGAGCAGAGGTAGTTTTGGCATTCTATGAAAACCATTCAATGATTATAGCTTTTGATTATTCTTTTGCAATAATATTTCTGCTTTTTTCCCCCCCCAGGTTAAAGGGGTCCCAGATCCCTGTCAACACGTACTCCTGATTTTGTATAATGTGCCAATTGAATTAAGAGTTCTATGTGAGAACTCAGATGTGTCTGTTTACATAAATCCTTGTGAAACTAGAATTTCTGTTGCATTTTATCTATAATGAAAAATATTATTTTTTCATATATATTTTATTTTAGCTATTTTTCCTATTCTTTGCTTAATTTTTTAAACCATTTATGGTTATATCCAGTCTGCTATTATTAAATCCTATTTTTATTTCCAGTAATTGCGCATGATTTTCTTTCTCCTTTTTTCATACAGAATGATTATTATTCAATTCTATTACTTAATCCTCTCCACTCTGCAATTCTTTTAACACAAAATGTGGAATACAGCAATGGCTATAAATCACTTCAATGAGAAACAGTTAACAAGCACTGTCTTGTAGCTGCTCCCGTAGATTTAGAAATGGAAATGAAACCTGGCGATGTTAAAATGTCCTTTTGACAGGTTGTTACTAGCATCAGTAAGTGACCTCTCATTATCCTTAATGATTACCAGGTTTTGATTAATTCTTGATATTATGGAGTCTGGAGGAAACCAGAACAAACAATTTAAACCACACAAGGATGTTTTGGAGGACACACTGGTGTTTGGGAAGGCCTTTACTTTGGTTGCTGTTACAATCTCTCTGCCTGGAGGACTGGAAATATGATACTTTGGTTTGCAAGCAAATCTCTTGTAAATTGGCTGTTATACAGCTGGAATCCTAATGAGCACAGAATTTTTGTGAAACAATATATATTTTTTCCCCATACTGTCCAAAACATATGCATATTTTCTCACTCGAGCTGTCAATTCCTCCCATTACAGTCACCAGTTTCAGCAGTCAGAAAACAGTGATATGTTTTATTTTTACACCAAATGACATTAAATGTCATGCCAATAAAAAATGCCTCTTTCTTACTTCAGCATGCAGACCCATTTTCCCATTCTTACAATATAGGAAATAAAACTGGGATTTACCATAATGTGGCTCTGGAAGTCTTCATATTACAATCTACTACAATAACTGGCTCATTTTTCTTTGACTTATTTATGCTACCTCTCAAAATGAAGTTATCAAATTTTAATATTTTGACTAGATTTTCTATTTTTTTAAGTCTAATTCATCTCACTTGAATACTATTTGTACACATTTTTAATTACTGGTAAAGACACATAATGTGTACCTGTGTGGTACAAGATATCACTGAAAAACAAGTAATATTCTTGTGTCCTAAGCTCTACTTCACTTTTGGCTTTTATATTTGTAATTGCTATAAAATTCTTCAGAGAAACTTCCTTTTGGTAGAAAATAAATATATTGTAGATGTGATGGAATTTATAAAATAACAAAATAAGAGTATTTTGTGGCAGAATATTCTTGAAAACAGTAAAAGCAAACTGGTCTGACATAAATGGTGAAGTAAAATATATGAAAGCATTTCAAATATTAATTGCTGTATCTGCAGGGTGAAATAAGAAGTAGGCTCTGATTGTTTATACAGAAGAGCAGAGATGGTGAAGTGCCCTGAACTGTAATCATGTGGGATTTCAACTATCCTGGTGCTGAAAACAATGGAAAAAATAAAATCAACCAAGAAATGAAAGCAACCCCCCAAAAAACTGGAGAAAATTAAATAAAAATACTCCCAAACACTTTCTATCTCCAAACCACAAAATGTGAATACCCAAGCATGATTCTTTTGGCTACTGACTATTCAGCAGATAGGCACTAGCTGAAATCCTGAGAAACAGAATAACATGATAAATGAGATAAAATGGGTCTCATCTTACACAGCACCAGTGGGGACCCATCCCTGCGGGGAAGTAGATTCTGGTTTTGTCAGGACGCGATCCTCACACCTCTAATTTTTGCCTGAGGCCTGCCAACAAAAGCCTTTAGATGCTATATCAAAATATCCCTGGAGTACAACACACTCAGTTGTCAGCCAGTATTAAACGTTTTAACTGCTGTGCTGAACAACCTTAGGCCTCTGGACATCACTTTGTGCCTCTAGGGGTCATTATCAGAAAACAGGTAATCAAGAAAATTATGTTATTATTTCAGAAATAATATATGAAACACAGTTTCCATTTCTTTCTAGAAGAAAATACTTTAGGTTTCTTCTACATTTCAGTTAGGGGTTGTGTATCAGGTCTTAGGTCATGTAAGGTTTTTATTATTCTTGTGAGCAAAATAGCAGCTTTATTTTAAGTATAGCATGAAATATTCATTCATAAAAATAAACAAAAGGCAAACTGAAAGCAATAGGAATGTTACAATCAGAGAATTTTCTGAGTTGGAAGGGACCCACAAGTATTATCAAGCCCAGCTCTAAAGTGAATGGTCCATACAGGGATCAAGCATCCAACGTAGGCACTTGTAGTATTATCCTGTAACCAAGGTAAATGTTGTTTTAAACTTCTTGGGACACGTGCCACTGTTTTTAAAGCCATAAGTAAATTGTCTTAGTTTGTATGTTAGGCATTATAAGATTGTTGAGGATGACATGCATCTATCATTCAAAAAATTTAGAAAATCATGAGAAAGTAATGGTGTATTGAAAATTTAAAGTTTTATCTGAAGAATTTTTAGGAGAAGCTTTGCAGAAAAAGTGAAAGGGAATGCAATTATTCTGTAGTACGTTTATCAATGAAAAAAAATATTTAATTTCTGAGATTATAGTTGATCATTGAGAGTAATTCTCAATAAATTATTTTTAAATTGTTCTTATTGAACTCAGAAAATACCTGTTTCTTTAAGTTTTAAGGCCCCTTTTTTTTTCTGTTTTGGTGATGTTGCAATGCATTCTATTAAACTCTTCCAACAACACAAGCTATGTCCTGAAACATTTCCTAACTGAAGCTGTCATCAAAAATCACTGGACTTATGTGGCGTATTTAATACTGTGTCAGGAAATAAAACAAACTAGTCAGTTTTGTAATGATATGAAACCAAATGATGACATTCAAAAACTAAACTGTCATTGAGAAGAGTTTTCATGATAACGAATTTTGTATGTGGAGATTCTTCATACAAAAAAATACAGAAAATCACTGAGGCATCTCAGTGCAGCTGCCAACCACATGATAGTAAAGATATAGCTGACTGTTGTAGTCAGGAGTCTGGTTTCCACAAACTATCTTAAAAAAGCAAAAAACTAACTAACTAAAAAAAGAAAAAATCTAACTAACTAACTGATTAAAAAAAGAAAAAAATCTGACAACAGACTGGAGCCTAATGAGATTTCATGTACCTTTAAGTTTCCTGCTTCTGAAATACCACTGAAATAAAACCAGAAAATAATTTAGACTGGAGAGGGCCTCTTGAGCTCACCTGTTACAAACCCTGTCACATCAATTTTGAAGCTGGATCGAACTTCAAAGCTTGATGAAGTTGCTTATTATCTTCTTTGTTTGATTTTTTTTTCATATCTGAAGACAGATTCAACAAGCATTGTGTGACCCATTTGTGGGTTGTGGGTTTTTCCTGACAAATAATGATTTTCCTTATCGCAACTGGTATCTCTTGTCCTACACCTCATGGCTGTACTTGTTCAAGAACAATCTGGCTTCTTCCACACTATAAGACAGTATAGATATTTGAAGGCAACCATAAAATAATTCCTTAGTCTTCATTATTATGATTGAATAAGTCTAGCTCTTTCTTTCTTTCCTAATCTCTCATATTTAAGAATATTAATGGCTACAATATCTACAGGGCAGTTCTCTGCCACATAGTTCCTGTGTTCACAAATGAAATTTCAGAGCACTTGCAACTATCTAGCAGCCACAGTGGTTGATATAGAAAAATTCAGAATCAGAATTTTATTTTTTTAGGAAGTATAAGGATTTCTAGAAGTGCACTAATTTTCACTTTATTTTTATTTTTGCAGTAGCATCAGTGATATGCAACACTGCACTTCTGAACTATGTATCAGGACCAGATTTGTGTAAAACATCTTCATTCCACAACCTGTGTGATTGTGCAAGTATGTACTGACATCTGGTGGACGTTTGACCAAACATTTCAACAAAACACTGCGACTATATAATGCTCATTCAAACAAAGTGCTTAGAGTGGACTTCATTGCATTGGTTCTGAGTCATCTTTCCAAAAACATCTATGGGAAAAAATAAAACCCCAATAAATATTTCAATGTCAAGATTTCTATTTCTACCATGCTATTTGGGAAGAAAATATTTTCAAAGAAAGTCTAATTATTTTCTGGTTTTATTTGTAAACAAAGGCACCTTTTAAAATATATACAACAGCGCGATCAAAACATTTAGACACATATGACTGTATTCACAGATGTCCATCTGGCAGTATGTGACAGATTTTAGCCCATTTTTACTTCAGAAATCCCCACATTATAGCACTTGCCAGTTGCTAGTCCATGAAGCTGTGCTGAATGAGTACCAATCTCTTCATGGAACAGATATTGTTGGAGAATAAATGAGTGTGGTGGTCGACAGAAGCTCAACAGGAACTAGCAGTGTGCCCTGAAAGCCAAGAGGGAAGTCCACATCCTGCATCAAAAAACATCAAAATGCAAGATGCATCAAAAACATCACAACCAGTTGCGCCAAAGACATTATTATCTTGCTGTATTCAATGTCAGTGTGGCGTCACCTGGAGTGCTGTGTGCAGTTCTGAACCCCACAATTTAAGATGGATGTGAAGGTGCTTGATTGTG
>JAHXMQ010012338.1:75897381-75923751 GCA_020466415.1 Ammodramus savannarum pratensis | reverse complement strand
TCTTCTTTTTCTACTCAGCTTGCAACAGATCAAATGGATAATCCACAAAGTGAACTTTTACAACTGTAATTTAATTTTGCATGTTCTTGAATGTCTCGTCTGTGTGTGTGGGGGGTTGTGTAGTTTCTTATTCAAAAGTAATTTTTCTTTTTTGGTCTTCCATTTTTCACTGCTGAGTTTCTCATTTTTTACCTCCATTCCTTCAAAGTTCTGACTTAATTTTCAATATTTTTCGCTCTTATGCTCTGCTTCACACTGATAAAATCAGTGCAACATCCACCACTGATGAAGCATAAAAACCTTACTTGCTGCCTATGTAATTTAAAGGCCGTTAATGTTTTCATATTAGAGGATGACAGATGATAGATGTCATTCACACACTGCTCTGTGAACAGACAAGCTATATAAGCTGGCTGGGCGTTAAAAAAGTTATGTAGCATCAAGAAAACAATGATTAAGAATTTTTAAATATCTACTGAATATTTGCAAGGAAACAAACAAGAAAATGTAAGAATTAGAGGAGTTGCTAATTTAACACTTTTATTGCACTGTGTGCCCTTCATTAAACTTCTGATGATGTTTTATCTTTCACGATATTCATACAACATAAAAAAAAACCTGTTTTCATCTACATGGAAAAAATATCTCATCACTTTTAATGGCTTAACTTGTTATGATTTTTTTACCTTTTAGCAATAAGAATCTGCTCTTAAAAGACAGTTTTATCTCATAAAGGTTGCAAAATTATTAGGACCTAATAAATTATTTATCCTTGAAGACATATCCTGCTCAGACTAAGAGATAGCCTATATAATTATAATTTTAAAAATCCTGAATTTCCATTCATAGAATTTCAACTTACAAGCCTTTCCTTTTTTGGCAAATTCCGATGTCCATTTCCACAATAAGGGAAGACTGTTTTTTACAGTTCCATGCGCAAATTCAATTACAATTATACAGTTAGTTTAGAGAGTTGACATTCTTGGCTTAAAGTCATAAGAATTACAAGGAAAATATGTCTTTGCCTACAAAAGATGTTATGTCTTTTGACTGTCTTGATTCAGACATATTACTTTTGAATTCTGTTCCAAATATTCTGATGAATTTAATAGGGAGTTATTGTTTGAGTTGCTTTTTGTTGTTATTCTGTTTTGTTTGATGTTTCATTGTATGAAAAGGAGTTCAATGTAGTTACATGTCTTCTAAAGCAGAAGATTTCAGTGAAGTAATACATATAATTACATTGAAAAAAGCTTTGGTCTAACAATACAACCTTGTGATTTGCCATGTCTTTATTTATTGTTCTATGATCACATTACAAGATTACAGCTGAAAATAAAACCAAGGTTTTAATATTTAAAGTACGAAATTATAAACATCTGGTGTTTTGAAGAGAGACAATGAGAAAACTTTATTTTGCACATGGAGAGAAAAAACCTACACATGAATTCTTAAACTTGAAGTGCCAGCAATATGTATATTTAATTTATTTTTGCATTTTTATTTGCTATTTTTCATGATCAGAAATTCAGTGGAAGTTCTTGGAAGATGTAGGTCCTCTGCTGAACACCCCTGCCAAGACAGTTGAAAATGGAAAAAGCTGAGGTATCTTGTGTCTTCTATGACTCAGTTCTCATGGGGAAGTATTCAGTCTCCAAGTATCCATCTGAAATAAAGAATGAAAAAGGAAACAACAGAATAACTTCCAGAATAAAAAAAAAATTTAAAAAGTTAAAATTGAGTGAATATTTGCTTAGTTGACAACATCCCACATCGCCTTTGGGGACAACCTGGCAGAAAGGACTGGAGAGGTGTACCATGATGTGAATGGAAAGCTGGATGGACTATAGCTCAAGCCAAGCTTGAAGGGAGGGGATTAATTGTTCAAAAGCTGAACTGACAAACTCCATACACTGTAAGATTTTTTCACCATCCATGTGGGACACTTATAGTGTGAGCAGGTCCTGCTGATCATTCCTTGGCTCTCCAGTTAAGTCTCAGTTGGTGCAACACTATCACTGGTGCCCTATGCTAGTAATGACAGGCACCTGTGGTCCTGTTGCTTTCAACAACCTCAAAACTAAAGGGAGAGATCAGACAAGGTAGAACAACTTCTTATATTCTTCCATGTCCAAGGCAACTATACTGAAAATCCAATGGTTTACTTTTGGGCCTTTGAAATACCCTTTTGCTGAGATAGCTAGTCTATGCCAAAGATTCATGGAACATCTGGGCCAACACAATGGGATACTTTTGCCACTCATTCCTAGTTTGGCTCATTTCAGCTTCTAATAGTTTTAGCTATTGAGATCCTCCTGTCACTCTGGAAATACAAACGGATCCTGTTCCTGTATAGCTTTGAGGCATAAGGGTACATTGTGCACCAGTACATGCCTGGGCCCTTTTATCTCTGTGAGTCTGATGTGCCAAGCCATTAAACCCATGTACATCAGCAAATCTGGTTGTCCCTCTCTTCCACCTGGCTAGAGGCCTGGCCTCATTAGTACTGATCAGAGGAATCTCCACTTACCTCTTGTAAAAACAGATTAGAATATTTTCCCATAGAATCAGGAGTAATATCAGCAGTTCTACAGTCTCTTGGTTGCTGCCTGCTGGAGACTGGAGCAGCAACTTCCCTGGAAGGACTCCCATTTGTGATTGTTTTTCCCTGTGATTCCCACACCTATGCTTCTAGGACAGAGGTAGTTTTTCCATCCCACCTCCTTATGTTGTCTCTTTGGCCAAACAGGAAGGAGACTGTATGATGTGTACCTTCTATATCCTCACCCTGGAGGAAAAAATGCTTACTGTTCACAGCTGAGATGCAAGTGCATACAGATGGGAAGTGGGACATACCCTCTATTGATTTGTCATCAAAAAGGACATTTTTCCCCACTTTTTGGACAATTTTTCCATTGCCAAGATGCCAGCCTTTAGGGAGAAGAGAGGTTCTGTTTGTATTTCCAGAGTTAAAGGGACAATTCATGTATTGATGGTGACTCTGTCTCTCCAGGTCATTACTGCCATTGGGTTGGCATGTGATAGTTGTGTGCTCTGTTTGAATTTCCACCACATGGTTCATCTGCATTGGACTTCTGGATCTGCAGGTGACTGTATGTTGTTTAAATCATAATAGATCATCTCTATCACAGCTAATTCCCTCAGGTGCTAGATACCGCTCTCTATTGTGGCCCATTTATCTGTGTGAGAAACAATATTTTCCTTGAAAGAGTTTTCTTTCCTTCACACTTGACAGGAGTTGCCTTCAGAGACTCAGGACTTGTGTCCCTTTTCCAACCACCTTATCAAAGCATCGTTCCCTAGCAAGTGATGCCATGTGTTTGACCTCTCTGTCCTGTAGTGGCAGCCTGTCAGCCTTGTTAGCACAGCATCAGACAAACCAGGTGATAACATGCTGAAGTTTTTTTCACTTATCTTATAAAACACTCAGAGATAGCAATTTTTTGTTTTAACTCTTGTTCTGCTTCCTTCCCCCTGTTCTTGTAGTGACCATGTTTTGCTCTCCTTAGTAAGCAGCAAGCTGACTTTCATGTCCATTTCTGCTTATAGAGAGAGATTACTGATGCTGGCATGGATTGGTTCTCTGGTTCAGTTGCACCACTCATCACCAGAGTCTGAGTAGCTGCAGTGCCCCTCCCTAGGCCGGGTTTGAATAACCACAGTTCTCATCAGGCTTTGTGTGGCTGCAGTGTTTGTCACAGGGCTTGGAGTCGTCACATAGAGTTGCTAAACCATGAACGAGATCTGAACCACATTCACAGTTCCTAGCAATAGGACTATGTTGGCTTTAATCCTAAGGAAATTCAAAATTTTCAAAATTCTTAAACACTATTTCAATTGTCCTGCAGGAGAAGAAGACGTGGGAGGCTGTCTCCTCTGCAGACTGTCTCTCCTAACTGGTAAAAGTGTAATTATTGACCATTTCCGATAGATGGCTCCCGAAGTACAGAGCTGACGGCAATGCCGAGAGCAAGCACCAGATCAGTGTCAGGACCAGTAATTCCATCATATCATAAGGCAGTGTTACAAAGTTCAGCAACGTGATAACCTTAGTCCAGCACCCAGAGGTGATAATAGCACAATAGTGTGATAAGGAACACACACTGCAAGTAAAGTTAAATGCAGCTCTGAGAACAACTTTGCCCAACTCCGAGAGCAAATAAAATATTATAACCAGCAAATATTCAACTTATGAATACTTATAAAAAGATGTTTTAACATGCTCTTGACAGATCTGTTGTTATATCAGCCCTCCATGTCCCACCTTGTGTTTCAAAAAGGACTTTTTGTGGTTTAACCCCAGCCAGCAATTAAACTCCACACCTCTGCTGGCTCACTTCTGCCACCTCCCCCACTGGAATGTGGGAGAGACCAGCAAACAGCTAAAACACATGGGTTGAAATAAGAAAAGTTTAATAATAAAAATAATAATAATAGCAAGAAAAAGAAAAAAAAATGAGAGAAGAATAAAACCCAGGAAACACTGGAGATGAGCAATACAGTTGCTCACCAGCCTCTTACTCCCCTGACCCTCTGATGCCTTGTCCAGCAGTGAACAGCCCCTCTGGCCAACTCTCTCCAGTTTATACACTGGGAATGATGTCCAAGTATATGGATTATCAGGTTGTCCAGTTCAGGTCAGATTTCCGGCTGTGCTCCCTCCCAGCTTCTTGTGCATTTGATCGCTGATGGAGTATGGGAAACTGGAGGTCCTTGACCTAATGTAAGCACTACTAGCAGCAACCAAAACAAGCTTCAAAATTTATGTAATTTCCTCACAAGAGATGCCCTTTCCCAGTTCTTATTCCCCAATTTATGGTCCAGTTCCAAACTGAATCAGAAACACTTTTGGAAATAAAGAACACCATTGAAAAGCTGTGTGTGCTGGGAGAGGGGCTTGGATCTATTCATTGCCCTCCTCTAGAGATGAGGACATCCTGTGAATGATCTTCCCACCCCAAGGAGGTGCCACATGGAGGTGCAGTAGAGTGACACATCAGGGCCAGAGGGTAGAGGCTGAGAGCATTGTCCTGCAGTGCAGTAAATACAGTCATGCTATTGGTAGCACCAGGCCATGGCTTTATGCTGAGTTCACTGACAAGCCTGGGGCTAAGGCCTGTCAGTCTTATTTTTTTAACATTTAACATTAGTTTAATTCCTAAGAATTTAACCTCTGAAGTCAGTTAAACTGCTAATTCAAATAAAACTGCTGACATTTTGTTATTATTTATTGTTTAATCAGAGTGTATTTTGAGAGCTATGACATTAAATTTACTTGTTTTGCATGTCATTTTTTTAATATTGAGAAACTCCACAATAGTTATATTAAGGTCCATTTGTAGTTTTCGCTCCAACTTTGATAAAGGAATTACTGTAATCCAAGAATGTAATGACATGTTTTTTTCAAGTTATTTTGATAAGCTTTAATATTTAAATCTCACCATAAATTCCTTCCACTCTTGAGTCACCTCAGCATTTACATCTCTGTCATGCACAATCACTTTCTAGACTGCATTTATGTTGGTAACTTAAACAGAACCAGGCAGGCAATGCAATTGTCTGTATTTTTAAGCTCTTAGACTATTCTCAGGAATATTTTTGACTTGAGACAAATAGCAAACTCTTAACTAATTCATAGGTATGGTTTAGAAAGTTGAATATTCCAGTTACTGTGTCTTAATGTCAGCTAGCATTTTATGTGTAGCGACTCTCTTCTTGTTGTTAAAAGCATTTAATAATAGATTTGAGTCATTCAATTTAACCCCATGCACAGAAAGGTTTCTGACTTCTGTTTAATCTGACATAGCTGTTGACATAGCTTTAGCTCCTGAGATTGAAGATTTTCATCCATCATGTTCTTCTGCTGATATACAAACTAGAGGTTCAGGTACTTTAAAAAGAGTTTGAGTAATTTGCAAGAACAGCTTTTTTGATTTCAAGGGTAAATTTTTTTGCCTTTTTTAGGAAAACCTTTATTAGCTGTATAGAAAGTTATAAGCATACAAAAATCATGCAAGAGCTTTCAGATATTTTAAATTTTATTTCTTCAGATATGTTTCATGAGACAATAACTTTTTTTGATACAGCATCTTCCATCTGAGGATCTCAAAGTATTCCTAAACATTGATAAGTGAGTCAGTAAAACCTTGTAGCATAGCAGTGAGCTGGGGAAAATTGAAAGCTGGATTTATCATTTGTTATTATTGCAGCTGCATATCAGTACATGCCTCTGAGAAGCAGAAAAGCCATATCAAACAAAAGTCCCATAGCCTGCCTAAAGACATTTCATCACCATTTGATGAGAGCAGGTTAGTAAAGAGCAATTAATCTACTTGCCAAACATTGGTGAGTGTAACTCCCATTAGTACTAAACTCCAGACATCTATTTTCCCCCTGTAACAGAGATTTACCCTCCATTATTCAAATGTCCAAATTCTGCATTAAGCATGAAGTGCCTAATCCTTGATAGCAGTCACAGTACCTTTTCTGCAGTACACCATTTCCCAAAGCTGTTTTGCACTGTTCTCTCCTAATCAGCAGAGTACTACTGAAAATCTCTTCATTCTGGACAGAAAAGGGAGGTTGCTCAGTCATCTAGGACTACAGTAAGGGATTCCCAGAAGCCCCCTTTTATGAGAATGAAGTTGCAGGTAAAAGTTTTGGGGTCAGGCATGAATGCAGTCAGTAGATGCTGTGGAGCAGGTCCTCAGCATAGTTCATTTAAGCGAGCACCTGCTATAAGATGACCAATACTGAACACAACATCACAGAACAACTTGGCTCAAATCCCTTTCTGAACACCTCTCACTTGCTACAGTATATCCTTGTTTTGCAGAGGATAACCAGAGGTAAACCACTGCACAAAAGAAGCAGAAGCAATAGCAGTTTAGTAATTTTTCTTCATTATTCTTAAGGAGTTCCTCAGTCTTGTGTGGCCAGTACTCCTGATCATATGTTACATCTATTTTGATTGTTCTATCTTTGCTTTGCAGCAATAATTTTTGCCATCTTGTCTAGGCTGGCTATTATTTTAAGCCTTCCTATTAGAATAAAATAGAATAAATAATTTTCAATAGCCTATGTTTTGGTGAATAAGAATTATTTCTCCAGATTTATAGTTATATTATCCCTATCTGCTGCACAGCCAGACAGAGTTCTAGTATTGTTTTTCCTACTACCTCAAATTGTAATAAAAAAATATTTTTAAAGTGGTCCTCAAAATACTCAAACTTGTTACAATGCAGAAACAGTTATAGCCACAAGAGAGAGCTCTTGTAAAAACATAAGGCTACTTGAGAAATAAGTACATTTTGCACTTTAAAAATGAAAAATAGTTTTAGTAATTAGTGTTTACTTTAATTATTGTATTTCAGGAAATTAAACAATGATGTAAATTAGCACAGTATTCCCAATTCCATTTATATTCACCTTTTTATTTGTTTTTAATTAAAGCCAAGAACTAGTAAATATCGTATGTAGCTACGTTTTTTTAAATAACAAACTATGTTATGCAATCATATTTTCTTTAACATTTGATCCCTTGATCTTTGCTCGCACAGTGCAATGATCCTTAGAGGCAAAACAGATCAATTCAATATGAAAATGCAGCTCCACTCTCAGTAATGTGTTTGCTTTACAGAATAAGGTTTATATCTGAGAAAATATTCTTCCTCATGCCCTTTGTGGGTTAAATTACACCTTTTGTTAGGTGCTTAAATACAAGCTTATGCCTTTGGGGTCTTTAGGAGGACGTATCTCTCCATGTCCTAGAAGAGGGTGCTTTGTAAATGCAGAGTACAGTGTGGTACACATAGTCGTAAACCAGTGGAGTTCTGCAATATAACAGTAATTATATCTTCCTATCTTGTTCAAACTGAACTTTGTAGAGAGAACACAGGATTATAGGGGAGCTAGCTCTTCCTTCGTGATTTGAGCTACCTAGATTTGTTGAAGATCTAAGTATAGGGCTGCCCTAGTTTATGTACAAATGGGTATCTGCTTGTGTCACAACTTTCCCTCATAAAAATCATTTAAATCCAAAGAAATGAATTACTTTTGTTAACTGTTTTCCAGAGAGCTGATTCCCTGACTAGAGGGCTTGGCCTGTGGTTATGTTTAGCCCCTTGAAGTTCAGTTTGTGTTTTCAAAGCAGCAAACTGCCTCAACTGGAGAATGTGGTCTTTTATGTTTACAACCTTTTCTCACCACTTCTGATGACATACTTTATTCTACTCTCATTAAAATCAATGGGAAAGCTCTGTTTATTCCAGTCACTGCAGGATCTGGCCATTAATATGTTAATTTCTAATCTTCCCTTCCAAATTCTACCATCTGCTTTTTTCCCCCCTGTTTTAAATTAAAAAAATGTGTTTTACAGACATATTTTCACATCCTAATGTTGTTACTTTCCTTATGCCTAATTCTCTTCAGCTGAACTTTCCAGATGGCATCCAAGATTCAAGCATCTTTACTTTAGATTCTTCATTTTAAAGTTTTTACTGCATGATAAATATTAAATTAGAATAACAACCTTTCTCATGTACCAAAGTAGCTCACCCCTCTGATCTCATTATTTTCATCCATTCTTTCTCTAAATCTAATAGCTTTCTGTCCTCAAATTGCAGCGCTTAAAATATCTATGACTCATTAATTGTAAAAAAATTGTCTTTTTATTCATTAGTAGTAGAGCTTTTCCATGAACGTCCCAGCAGTGGCCCAAGACAATTTAGATAAAAAACCATTATTTCTTCTGTCTAGACGGGAATGAATTTGTAGTTTTGCCCTTTTGCATGGAAATGATGGAGAATTGTTGTCATTTGATGCAATACAGAAAAGACTTTTGCACCTTTAATCTGCAGATCAGATATTATCAACATTCCCTTTAGGACCAAGGTGGCCACAATTCATCCAAGTACTTAAACAGATGTTTCTCCTTAATGATGTAATTTCATAGTAATTGTGATTGTATTTAAAGTTACACTTGTGTTCAATACATTGTCTTTCTGTGCTTTATTATTTGAATGGAAAGAAAAGAGATTATTTTTCTTTCTTTTAAATAAAACATCACCAGACTTCATTTTCCCTAATAGAGACTTCACATTAAGTATAGATCACTAAATTCTAAGTCTGGAAATAAAACCCTTCAATCCATGGCTAATACTGAGTAGCAGATGGAATCATCAGACAAGACAAGACTGCATGTCTTATGATACTCAGTAACTACAGATATGAATAAAGTACACATTTAATCAGAAGTATTTATAGAAAATACCTTGTTATATATGTTATCTAAGTTCCATAAGTTTATAGAATGTACATAATATATTACATACATACATACATTACATACAACATATATTACACGTTTCCTTTCTCCTCCCAGAAAACTTTATAATACTTTATTATTTCCTTATACTCAATATAAAAAAAATAAGAGTTCATTTGGGTTTCAATTAAGGAAACAACCTTTCTTTTTCAGAAATGCAATGTGTATCTATTTAAAGTCTCTTGACATGAGCCTAAACCTTTTATAGGTCCAATACTGAGCCTTAAAATTCTTTCAAGCTAGTCAGGCTAAACCATGGTAACTACTAAAATTTATGATGAAGATGCTCAGTTACAGAAGGCCTGGTTTATTTTTCCAGTCACTTCTCTTGTACCTGCTTTCAAGGTACTTTTTCAGCTACATCAGAAGCTGTTTTCAGAACACTGAGTGTTAGTAAAGCAAACTCCTGCCTACCTACAAAACGTGTGCAAACATGTGTGTAGTAATTCTAAGTAACATTACTGGATTTTGTCTTCATTAATTTCTAGCTATGGCCAGGCTCTGAAATTTCCATCCTCAATACCTGCATTTGTGGCAGGTTGTTTTCAGGTGTGAATCTGCCTTGCACCTGTTATCTGTAGTCTTCCAGTAGGTGTTTGAGCACAGCAGTGACACATCCAAGTGATTTCCTTCCTGGTGGAATCATGACCAAAGTCATTTCTGGGACACATCTACAGCACACCATCAGCACTGCAGATGAAGGGTACTCCAGGGCTTGGCTCTTTAGAATGTACCTGTCATTCCTGGGAATGATACAACTGACACAAATTACTTGTAAATTATCACATGAATATATGGTCCAAGGGCAAAAATCTGTGATGTGAAACCAAGTATTGGTCATTCCCTCTTGTTAATGTAGAAGCTGGAGATGCAAGTGCAATGAAAGAGAAGAAAAGTCATGCTGTGAGAGGTAAGAAGTAGAGCATCTCTTAATCCTCTTCAGCAACCGGAAAAAAACCCATATACTGGATATTAAGAGTAGTAATGATAAAAAAACCATTTGCAGGAAGTGAATCTAAGGACAAGTGAAGCAATGAGTTCCTTGCATCCAGCTATGATAGCTGACAGATCACTGAGTTGTTCTACAGTGAGAAGTGCTTTTGTAATAATTGCTAATAATTTGTTTATGAGCAGTGTATGTCCATAGATCCTGTACTTAAATAGATCTCCTCCCATTGTGTTTCCCACTCAGATGAACCGTGTTTTTCAATACTTTTCTTACTAGACTAAGCTAGCCATAGGTTTTTATTCTCAGATTGTAAAATATATTTTCCATTCATCTTCATTTCTTCAATTTCAAATTTGTGTTCCTGACCACATGTGACCAGAAATTAATACAACTACAGGTAGTCTAACATCACCTTCTGTAAAAATATTACCAAGATTTTCAGACATTTATTTATTTATTTATTTATTTTGAAGTTCTAAGACTTCATTGAGAAATCAGCAGATTATTGTCATCACAGTTTCTCTCCATCTGTCATGGTCCCTAAAAAAATCAACCCCTGATTTAGAGATATATTATGTACTTCAAATACAACCCAATTTCTGTGATATCAATATTCAATGCATTTTTTTCCTTTCAGAGGGCTGGTCAAAATTTTGAACTTCGTGTTTTGCATGGACTTCAGGATCTATACTTGAAAACACAGCCAATTAGGAGAATTATAAATATTTATTATAAGACTGAACCCTAGAAACTCTACAATCTTCCCTTCATTTCAGTAAAGTGCATTTAATAATGATCAAAATTGTCTCTTTATCCGTTTAATAAATTTTTTATTAACTGATGGAAGATTTCCAACTTGAACTTTTTTATGATAGGTATCATGCTGTTTAGATATCAAGTCTTTTCAATTAACCTTATCTTGGAAATCAATCTATTGGGGAGATGTTTAATAACTCTAATGTGATATGTCTTCAATGAGTCCATTTATGTTTTATATCATTGTTCATTTCCTTCTGTCTCTGATAATACTGATGTCCTTAATAAAAACTCTATTAAAAGAACCCAAAACATGACCCTTAGAATAAAGTAACTGGCTATACTTGTATCATTCTGCTTTCTTCTTTTTTTTTTTTTTTCTTAGTCTGAATAACGTGTTTTTCTCCTACTACATTGCCCTGATCTGTTAATGTCTTATTTAACATGTTGGTACTTTAGGTCGTTGGGGCATAGATTTTTCAGATATTCAATAAAATCATTACAAGCAGACAAAAATTTACATCTCACATATGATTTTCTAATTCCTCTTTCTCATTGTCTTTAGATTACATTTCCATTGGTATTACATGCATCATCATCATTATTGAAACAGGAACAGAACATGTATTTAGTCGGTTAGCAACACTTACATCATTCCTGATCTTTATGTTTCCCTCCACAGACTCTGGTCCAACTTATGTTTTCATCCTCTTTCCATATAGATCTGGGGAGAACTTTTTCACTCTTCATTCTATTTTCTTACTACTTTTTGGACTTCTGAGACACATAAGCTCACAGAATCACAGAAAGTTTGAGTTGACCTTAGGAGGTCACCTGGTGTAACCACCCTGCTCAAGGACACCTTGAGACACTTGCTGAGGACAGTGTGCAGGTGGCTTCTGAGAATCTCCACAGATGAGCCTTCACAACCTTTCTGGGCAGTGTAGCAGTGCTCAGTTACCCTGACAGTCAAAGAGGTTTTCCTGATGTTCAGAAATCCTGACAGTGGAGATCACCTTAAAGAGCCTGACCATGTCTTCTTTACACCCTCCCTTCAAATATTGATATATACTGATAAGATCCTCCTAAAGTGAAACTCTCAGGACCAGAGAAAATGGCCTCAAGCTGAACCAGGGAATATTTAGATTAGATATTACGGAAAATTTTTCTTCACTGAAAGGATGATTGGGCATGGGGAAAGGCTTCCCAGGGAAGTGGGCCATCCTGAAACAGTTTATTGTAAATGTAGACACTGGATGTCCTGAGACTGCTAGATAACTTTCTCATCAATCTAACTCTTATTGTGCAAGAAAACTGAAGTTATTAAATTCTCATCTCTTCCACAGGAGTTCTAAGAAAAACTTTTCACCAATAGGTAGCCTTAGACTAAAGCACCTCCTTTTTTCCATGGTTTTTAATTTTCAAGCAATATGAACTGTATGAAACAAACCCTCTTTTAAAATTTTATTTTATTGCCTATTTTTTGTCTTATTTAGCTTGTTTCTAAAAAGCTTTCCTCACCCAGAGGTGTTGCTAATATTATGCTCTAGTTAAAATAACCAGCAAGTGGAACTTCAGTGGAACCTATACCCATCCATTTAACATTTTCCTAAAATTCATCCTAAGTTATAAAAGTATGCCTTTAAAAAGTTAGTATGTCTGCTAACTCCTGGGTACACTGAGCTGAAGCATATCCAATGTCTGTAACTGTAGGCAAGAAACTGAAAACTATGCATCTGGCTCAGAGAATTTTTGAAGCTTTGTAGCTCTGCCAACCAAGATGTGTGTATTCCCTTGTACAAAGAGATTGTATATTGAATTTATACATCATTTGTCTTCATTTTATTGACTTTCAATATTTTGATCCTTTTAATAAGCCTCAAACCCTTATTCTAACAGATAGTCCTGCCTTCTGGGGCCCCTGTAAATTTTATATTTTATTTTATTTTATTTTATTTTATTTTATTTTATTTTATATTATATTTAACATTCCAAGTTAATGCCATGAGGATCTTTGAATGAGATATCTACTTAGTTTAAAAAATCTCCTGGGGCAACTGAAAATGCAGTATTTTCAAAGGGTAGAAATATTTTTTTCACACAATTAACACAAAACCATTTTTTCATTGCTTTGCCTTAAGCTGGCACAAACTTTCTTAAAAGACTCCTTTGTAGGAGCTAAATGTAGAGCCGAAAACATTTTTGCTGTGGTAACTTCAACTTTCCCGAACATCTGACAAGAACAGAGATCTCTTCTACTGTGCAAAGAAAGGCATACAATTTTTATCCAGAAGAAATTGTTCCTGCTTACCAGCTGATAATACATTGCAGACTCTTCTAGCAATTATTTTTTGCATTTGGAAGATTCTGACTTTTATTAGATTCACTACTGCCTGGCAAACACTTGACAGAACTAAGGTCATTCATGGTGGGTACCAAGCTGAGGATTTCATTTGTTCTGTTTTTGGAACCGAGAGCGTAGTGTAAGATGCTGAGTAGCTTGAGACTGAAACTCACTAATGTGCAGAGATACAGCTTTTAGGTAATGCCCTTAAGAAGATTTCCTCCCTACATAGTTTAATGATGTACTTTTCCTGTAAACTCCTTGCAAAACGCTTACAAGTCCTCTACAGCACTACACTTTCATCTTCCTTGGCATGTTTGCTTCTTCAGTAAAGCTGCAGGGATGTGCATTCATCTCTCTGTGTCTTTGCTGTGATTCTGCTAGTGGTGCTACCCCTTCCTGGGACCTTAAAGCCCTCTAACTTTCCTTTTATGTCTCAAAGGGTTCTGGATAGTGAGATAATTTTTGATAACCTAAGACTGCTTCAGAATGTGTAAGACTTTGCTGATATTTGAAATTTGTACTGTTTTTCCTCCCATTATAATATAGTAATTTTTGTCACCACACAGCCGTCAAATCTGAGGCTTTTGGCACTACAGAATTGTCCATCATCTGGAAGCACTCTCTAAGGATATATTTCATTGGAAAATGAATCCAAAATACAAACATATTTTTTTAAATTATCATAAATAAGATTGTTGCACATTTCCCTCCAATCTTAGCATATGATATTATTTCTTTTGTGTCTTATACTCACAGCATATTTATCTTGGTTTCATGTGCCTGCAGTCTCTGTAGCTAGTATCGTCTTTTATGTAGCTCACCCGACCAAAAAAATGTCCCTTCTGTGTATTAAAATTTTCTGTGCAGGTATCTCCATATGTCCATGAGGGTTGTGGTTTAACCCAGCCAGCAACCAAACCTCACATAATTGCTTCCTCACTCCCCCACCAGTGGGTTAGGGAAGACAATCAGAAGGGTAAAAGCTAGTAAACTCATGGGTTGAAATAAAGACAGTTAAATAGGGAAAGCAAAAGCCACACATGCAAGAAAAACAAAACAAGGAATTAATTCGTTGCTTCCCATGGGCAGTCAGGAGTTCAGCCATCTCCAGGACAGCAGGGCCCCATCACATGTAACAGTGACTTGGGAAGACAAATGTCATCACTTTGAACATCCTCCCATACTTCCCTTCTTCTTTCCCCTGCTTTAAATACAGAGCATGATGCCATATGGTTTGGAATATCCCTTTGACCAGTTTGGGCCACCTGTTCCAGCTCTGTCTCCTCCCAGCCTCCCATGCACCCCTTCAATCCTTGCCAGCGTGGCAGCAGGAAGAGCAGCAAAGGCCTTGGCTCTGTGTAAGCTCTGATCAGTGATAGCAGAAACATCTCTCTATTATCAACTCTGTGTTTGGCACAAATACAAAACACATCCCCATACCAGAAATTGTGAAGGAAATTACCCCAGACAAAACCAGCACACTCAGGCAATGTGTTACCAAAAATTATCCCCTCCTGTATGTTAAATGTGTCTGTGCAGGTAGCTCCAAAAGTTCATGAGTCAACTACATGCACATTAAAATCCTACAGAGATGGCTGGGAAAGAAACTGAGCAGGACATTGAATTTGCCACCCTGATAAGGGAAGTTGAATGCTATTTTCATGCAATTACTTTCCCTTTAACTCCTCTATCTCTTTGTGGCTATAGAAACATGTAAAAAATATTGTTTACCAATAGATATGGGAATTTCACAATTTTTGAGAGCATCTATTATAAGGCAGATTCAATTTATGTTAGTTATCCCTTGTGTCATATTTTTAACCATGGTAGAAAAATGATAAGAAGGATAGAAGGAAAAGGGATAAGGTTTAAAACAATAATATAAAAAAATCAAGGGCTTATATTTTCAAAAGATCTTAAAACTGAACACCTTGCATATTATAATTGCATTTAAAGACTTCTAGTAGCATTTATCTCATTTTACCTTTTTTTTTTTTTTTTTTTTTTTTTTCTTTTTTTTGTGGCTGTAAAAGTTGCAATTCAAATCCCATTCAATTAGATAGCTGTTAAATGCCCAGTGGAAAATATTATCACAAAATGTTCTTTTTCCTAACCTTGATCTGAACTGGATCATGATGCTGATGCTAATAGCATCATTCTTTAAATACATTATCTGTACTTCAGTATAATGCTCGTTTCTGAGTTTCTTCTGCTTGTCTTACTGAAAATTTAAAGAAACCTTATGGCAGGAAAGAAACCTTCAGGTTAGGCTAGAAGTAGAAGGTGCTTAGCAAACATCAGTGGTCTCAATGGCTGGAATGGTAAGCCAAAGAATCACAGAATGGTTGAGGTTGGAAGGGGCCACTGCAAATTTTGCTGCCCAGCCCCATGCTCAAAGAACAAGAGGTTGCCCAGGTAAAAGTCCAAGATATTAAATTCTTGAATATCTCTAAAAATGGAAGCTTTGCAATCTCACTGGACATCATATTCCAAAGGCTGATAACTATTACAATAAAAAGGGGGGGGATTTCATTAGTATAAAAAATGTCCCTGGATTTCTTATATCATAATTTCTGTCCATTACCTCTGTTTTTTTTTACTAGATAACACAGACAAGAATCTTGCTCCAAATTCTTTACTGTTTTCTATCCTGCTCAAATCAGTTATCTATACATATGCATGAGATTCCCCTGAATCTTCTCTTCTCCAAACTCAACAGTTCCATGTCTGCCAGCCTCTACTCAATGACTTAAACTGAGAGACAGTAGCCCTTTGCTTGAGACTCTCCAATAAATCCATATCTCTCTTGTACTGAGGTGCCCAGAGCTGGATGCACTATTTAATTGTGGTCTTATCCACAGTGAGGGGGAGGATCACCTCCCTGCTGTCAACACTTTTCCTAATGCAGCCCAGGATGCCATTAACTTCCTGTACTGCAAGGTCACACTGACAGCTCCTTTTCAACTCAGTGTCTGCCAATGCCTCAGGTCAGTTTTTTTTTTTTACAAAGCTGCTTTCCAGATGGTCAGCAGGAAGCATTTACTGGTACATGAGCTTATTCCTCCACAGGAATTTCCCTGGGGAAATATGTGTTTGATTTTGCTGAACTTCATTAGGTTCCTATCTGTCCAAGGCTCCAGTCCATTCATCTGAATGGCAGCACAACTATTGGGAATATCAGTCACTCCTCCTGGTTTTAAGTCATCTGCAAACTTGCTGAGGGTGCATGCCATCCTATTCTCTGGGTCATTAATGAAGATGTTAAGCAGCATGGGCTTCAGTATTAATGCCTGATGCACACTGCTGGTAACTGGGTTTTGGGATTGGGGGTTTTCCTTGTATTGGGTTTGCGTGGCCAGGTTTTGGTAGAGGTGTTGGGGTGCAGACTGGCTTCTCTAAACAGTTGCCAGAAGCCTCCCCCATGTCCAACAGAGCCAATGCCAATCAGTTACAAGACAGATCTGCAGACAGTCAAGGCTGAGCCAGAGATGGTAGCAGCAACTCTGTGATAAGATATTTAAGAAGGAAGAGGAAGTCATTGTGCAGATTTAAGCACACTGAGAGAAGACAGAAGTGAGAATATGTGAGAGAAACAACTCTGGAAACAGCAAGGTCAGTGGAAAGGAGGCAGAGAGGTGCTCCAGGTGCTGGAGCTGAGGTTCCTGTGAAGCCTGTTGTGAAGACTATGGTGAGTAAAGCTGTCCCCATGAAGCCTGTGGGGGTCGATGGTGGAGACCCAAGCCAGAGCAGATGTATACCTGAAAAAGGGCTGTGAACCTTTGGGAAACCCATGCTGAAGCAGCTTTCTGGCAGAGTCCTGTGCACTCATGAAGGAAGGAAACCATGCTGAAACAGATTTTCTGTCAGGACTTGTGACACTATTAGGACCCCAATGTTGAGTAGGCTGATCCTAAAGGACTGGATGTTATAGGAAAGGGACCCACAGTGGAACAGTTAATGAAGAACTGTAGCCTGTGGGAAAGACTGCCTCTGGAGAAGTTCATTGAGAATTGTGGCAGGAATGCTATGCTGGAGCAGGGGAAGGACTGCAGTGACAGAGCAGTGACAGAAACAACATGTGATAAATTGACTGTATCCTCCGCTCCCCATGTCCCTACACTTCTGTCAGGGAGGAGGCACAGCCCATGAAGGAGGAAAGGTCTTTTTAAGATTTGTTTTACTTCTCATTATCCTTCTCTGAATATGATCAGTAATAAATTAATATTGTCGAGCTGAGTCTGTTTTTCCTGTGACAGTAATCAGTGAGTGATTTCTCCCTGTCCCTATCTCAACCCATTAACTTTTTTTAATATTTCCTCTCCCCTGTCCTGCAGTGGAGGGGAGTAATAGAGCAGATTTGATGGGTGCCTGGCATCCAATGGTGCCTGGCATCCAATCACAGTAAACCCACCAAACCTCCAGGACTTAATTTTGTTTGTTACAGCCAAGACCTTCATCATCTCACAAAAGCCAATCTATCAATATACAGATTTAGCTGAAGCTTTATCATCACTTCTTATACCACAGTGGTGTTCAGTTTTTCACAGGAAATAAACAGCTAATTTAGAATACTTTGAAACACTGTTAATCATACTTGAAGTTTTTAATTACACACAATAATTTTGTGATGTTTTAAACATAATGTATTTATGGAATAATTAATTTATTTGTATGCAAGTAAATGTAATCATATTAATGCAATAAAGACAAATTAAAGCACCATATTTCTTCATTATATAAGTATCCAATCCCAGAATTAAAATACACCCAAACGCAATTAGAATTTAATGCAGTATTTTCCAAAAGGCATATTATCATCACTAGCACATAATCTTGTCATGTTATTATCATAGTCCCTTATTCTGACTAAACACATCATAAAATTCCAAGGGGACCAAGGGAAGAAAAAAATTAGAGAAAGCAGCTCTAGAAGAACACTTTCATATGCTTCAACAGAACTTGAAAAATACTTGGATATGAGACTATTAGAAAACAGGAAAGACTTCTTTCTTCTCACAGGTATGGGGAGCCATGAGTTTAGGTGCAAGTTCTGTCTGAGTGTCACAGAGGTCACACAGCTATGTGTGTCTAGTTTCCATGGGAAAGTGGTAGTTTCCCCTCAGCTGGTCGCCACACAGCTAGTAACAAATAAAGGTTGAGACTTTCTGCTGCACAACAGCAAATTCTGTCTTTTTTTCTGTGTAAGGGTTTGCTCCTTATATAGATATCCCATCTGAGACAAAGCATAAGCTATCACTTAAGTTATGTGCGTACCAGGACTGTTTAGCTTGGATGAGTCTGACATTTGACTCAGAATGTGTCTTAACTACCCCATCTTACTGCCCTGACTCCTTGTCCAGAAAAAAATTTGCCTCTGCATTAAAGTTTTAAAAAATCTGTCAGTTGCAATCACAAATTCCTCTATCTATTGTGTGAACCAACCCTTAGGATTTCCTGCTGCCATGCAGACCAAACTATGAGTCATTAGAATTTGCAAATCATGATCAGGAGCATCATCCAAGAAACCTGCTGCAATTCATCTCTGAATGGGCAGAATAGAAGAAAAAATTTTCTAGAAAATGGTATTTGTGAGTCACAAGGCACAGAAACTGTAATTGCTTATCCAGTATGGAAAAAACACATGACTGAAATGCACCCACACATCCATTTTATACCTAGCTGAAAAAGTTATCTGACACAAGGCCCAGGCTAGGGGACGGAACCATTCTCATACTGGTGATGCAATAAAGGTATAGGAATACTGTATTGAGTATAACTGGTAGGCTGGCTGGGTTTCTGTTAGCTGCAAGGTGCATTCTGCAGAGAAGGCTCTGAACTACTCTGAATCAGTAGGCTTTGGCAAACTCTGGCACTGCTATAAGCAACTCATCTTCAATTAAACATGCAGCAAGGCAAGGGAGCTCCCAGCACCCTGATTTATACCTGCTCAGGAAAGAGAACCTGTTACTGGAGGCATGAAAAAAAATGGAAAAAAACACCTCCAGAGAAATTGCAGGATACTTGCAGAGTACATTCACCATTTTTTCCCCTGAAACCACATCCCCCAGAGATGCTGTGGCTCTGCCACCTCTCTCTGCACCTAGGACCCGTCAGACATGTCCAGTACTGGGCCAATGAACCAAGCAGAGGAACCAGGCAAATACTGGAGAAAGATGTGTTTTCCTTCCCCCATTCTAAGGTAGCATTGCTTAATGTTCCTCTTATGTAAAGTAACCTGAAATCGGTCGTTGCTTTCAATGAGTGGCCTCTAAAGGTCATATGCAACCTAAATATTTCTATGGTTATAGAGGTTTGTTGCTTTTTTTTTAGCTCATATGATATTCAACAATTACTATACAGTATTTACGTAAGCAGTCATGTAATTTAGCCCACATTCATAAAAACTTTTATATACTGATCTGTAGTCCATGGTTCATCTCTCCTTAGCTCTTTCTTCTGTGGTCACTCAAATCACAAAAGAAGATCACAAAAAAAGATCACAAGCAAGATAGACATCTGCTGACAATGCCTCTAACATAAAGTGTCTATATCCAAAGGAAGGGTCTGAATAAAAAAATCTCTAATCTGAGGATAAATTAGTCTTGTCAGTGTTCTTACTGGGAAATCATCTGTACAAGCAAAAAACCTCCTGATTATTCTCCAGCGCAATATTTCCAAATTGCAACAGTTTTCTCAGGTGTGATGTCCACTAGTACAACACTGTGCTCAGCTTTACAAAGCCTATCTGGTCTTTAGGCGAGAGATGTAATTATTAAGAGTTTAACATTTGGCGAAAGAAAAAAAATGTAAATTTGTCTCTCAGGTGCTAGCTACTACACATGTCATTGCTCTACTGCCTGAAATACTCCTTCTCCTTGAGATTTTGGAGCCATGAATAGAAAACTTTCTTTGCCACCCCTACTGTTTCTACACTAACAAGTATTCTGTATTTTGACACATTTTTTTGCCAACTGAGTTTCTGGGTGAACAAGAAATATTTTCCAAAGACCTGGACTCAAGGTCATGTGTCGAGTACTCCACTTGTGTGTCAGTCTGGTTATGGTTAGACTTAATAAAAGCAGACTGCTCACATCCATACAATGAGTTCTTGTCCCTGATTTCCTAAATGCACAGCAAGTGGTCTCAATGTGTTGGTTTTATTCTGGTCTGGTTTTTTTGGTTTCAAGATTTTGAAATAATATTTTTCCACACCACATGATCAGTATTTTTATCATACGATAGCACAACCTTCTTAATGGGTACTGAAATGTGATATAAATACATGTACAGGTGTCAAAGGGTACAAAGCTTACAAGGCTGACATTTGAGGAACGTATACCATTAAAAACAAACACTGGCTCATCTAAGTATTGCTTTTGGCAGTAATTGTGCATGCTGGCTTTGAAATTGCACAAAGCAGAAGCAGAGAAAAGTAGCATGGTAGACTGTCCAGGAAAACAGTGTTCAAGCTTTTTTCATAGTATTTCTTTTTTTAGTAGCACAGATATACCACATTATTTTTCCCACAATTCAAGTTAAAATTGGATCTTTGAAGGAAAACCTCCAAGAGAAAGAATTTGTTAGCATATTCTGAAAGTATTTCATACCAATTATTTTCAGAAATGTTATATGACTGGTTAATCTAGACGCAAAAAATAAGTCTGTCACAAGATCACTTGTATATAACTTTAATACTAATTATATCAGAATCCATTTTCTAATAATATCTCCTAGTATTCTATGGTAAAAAGTGTTAATCTAACCTTTGAAATACTAAAATAAGTTGTTCTCTTTGATACTCAATACCTCAATATAACAGACATCTCCAGATATTCATTATGAATTGCAACATTAATTTACTAGGCTTCAGGGATCTGAAATACCAATATCCATGCTTCAGCACTTCTGCAAGACCTCTGCACTAAGCCTAACAGGCTGCTTGATGCCTCTTTTCATCCATTACTTGCTGATGTTAGGCCAACAACAAAAAATACTAAACTCTTCAGTCCTGCTGCAAAATCTCCCAAAGCACCTGGTTCTTCACATATATAACATTGTTCCTTCTCTTGAAGTATCCTATTCCATTCATGGAGGTCTCTGTGCTGTTCTTGGAGAGCTTTCTCCTAACCTCCTAGGGCCTTTTCTTATTTGAAGGGGCATATTCCCTTCTTGCAGAGCAAATTTCTGCTCACTGAGAAAGGAGAATTTTTCTTCACAAACAGCTTTTTCCTCCAACTGAATGGCTTTGTTGTCCTCTTGAAGAGCTCTAAGCTAGTCCTTAAAGGCTTTGTGTTTTTCTCAGAAAGCTAAAATCTCATTGTGAAGAGCTTTTTCCTTCAATGCAAATGCTCATTCATATCCTTTGAGAGACTTAATCTCTTCTCTGAGGGCTTTATTTTGTTGGCGAGCCTTTTGCTGTTTCTCAAGGTTCTTTGTTTCCTCTGAAGAGTCCTTATGCTTCCTTTGAAGGATTTTTATTCTGTTCCCAAAGGACTTTTTTTCTGTCTGTGGACACTTAGATTCTCCTAATAGTAGGCTTTGTTCTCAATATGAAAACTTTGTTCTTTTTACCGAAAATTTTGATTGTCTTCTTGAAAGACCAGATTCTCCTTCCAGCTTGGTTAAATCATGCCACATGACAGGAGATGGCAAATAGGAGTGGGAGCAGCAGTGATAAATTGCTGATGTTCCTCAAAGAATATTTATCCTTTGAGTCAGATACTTTCCCACTTAGCTGCACCACTCAGGGAAGGTGATTCTACCTTCCATATGCAGTAGTCATGGAACAGAGAATAGAGGTTAAGTGTCCAAGTAAGTAAGTAAATAAGTAAATATAGTATTAAATCTAAAATAAAAATAACAGTAAATCAATACTGACATTTGACAAACACTGTATATTTTTGTATGTGCTGAAGTAGAAATTTAATCAGCAGATTAAATTTCACAAGGCTAACTTAATTATACTACTAACTCTTAGAGTCCTTTCAGAGTCCAAAAACTTTGTCAATTGTTCTCATTAACTTGTTTGTAACTGAGGTAAGGTAGCAATAAACACTTTTAATTGTTGTTTATTCCCCATTGCACCCTGCTGCAACGTTATATTGTTTGGATTGGAGCAAATGTACAGACCAAGTAGGATTTTTATAAATTTAATTTCAATATAAAGGACAATATTTTAAAATCAAGGATGTTTTGGATATGTGCCTGGTATTTACCTGGAAAAACTAAACAATTAGGTAACACGCTGCTCAGTCATATAATTTATACATACAGCCAAATGCAAACACATATTCTAGCTGTTCAGAGAAACTATATTATATCTGTGGAGTATCCAGCAGAAAAATTATGATAAATTAAGGAAATAATGCAATAGCTACCATTATGTTATCCTTGAATCAGTTTGCTGTCCGGCAGCTCATGACAAACCTGTCAGTGAGACCATCCTCAATGATGTAATTTCAAAAGGCATAGCAGCAGTGACACAGCATTAAGAGGCAGTGGTAATCAAAAAAGTTGGGTCCATATGAACTAAAGCATTAGTGTTTGTATGTCTAGGGTTCTCTAGCAAGTCAGTCTTTATTTTCATGGGTATTTTTTAATATTTCTTCATCCATTATGTTAATTTAAAACATTATTTTCTGTCTGGCTAATTTTTTTTTTTTTTTTTTTTGCCAATGGTATTGGTGGCTGCCATGAAATATTTTCAGACATAGAGTCTAAAAGTGAGCTTTTGCTTCTAGCTACCTTGGTGCAAATTTGGGGTAACTGTAGTTATTTCCAAATTATAAGAAATTCCATTGATGAAACAATATACAGTCTCTATATTATTCAAAATAGACTAGCGTTAGTATTCATAATTCCAAATATTTGAGTATATTAAAAAAATGCACATGAAAAAAGATAATTAAATAATAAAAGAACATGATGGAAGGGTGTTTGCAATCTTTATTGCCTCCCAGGTTACATTCTTTTTTCCAGCTCAAACAGGATCCATGTAATTTATGACAATCGCTTTGCTTTGTTTGAAAAGAGGATGAATTACTTCAGACACATGAACATCTTAGATTACATTGGTAACTTGTCTACTCCTTATGAATTTTGAGGGACAGAGGAATATTATATTCCAACTAAAGTATAAATCTGTTTCCAATATTTGCTATCCGATCAAGACGACTGATATGTGGGGCTTTTTTAATCATGCACTATGTGCTCAGGATATTAAAAAAAGTCCAGTGAGCTTACAATTAAATTTGGCAATTCTGTTTAAATCACTACACACATCACATCATTTCTTTGTACTGTCCCTCAGCTCTGTTCTTTATGTTAATTAGGTAGGGGACTGAAATATGGCATGTAAATTGTTCAGTAATCTCAGGAGATGAATATATACAATTCCCGCTGAAAACTTTACAAGATGATCAGCCCTCTGAACCCTTTCCTCCAGGATATTTGATTCCCGTGCCTGCTCTCTCAAATTAAATAGGCAATGCAGATGAGTAATACTGAAACCTATAATATCAAACAAGATCAGTATCTTGGGTTCATATATCTTTCCTAGGCTTTTTACCTTACTTTAAGTCCCCAAGAACTATTTAAATCTTATTTCTTCCATGCTTATCAGCAAGATATATCTGAATATTATAGTTCAGTTATTTTTTTTCAGCTTCTTTAAAAATGTCACAGTGATTAAAAAGAGGTAGTTCATGTAAATCGGTAGCTCTTCTAGTTGTTTCCATATTAAAATATAAAGTTTAAAGTAACACTGATTATTTTGACATAGAGGTCCCCTTATTTTATAATTTAGAAATATAAGTAGTAGGAAAAAGCTGTCATTTTCAACAAGTGACAAAGACGAAGGCCATATTTCCTCCTCAATCTACATAGTAAAAGAAAGAATAATCTGAGGTTTGAAAAGGAGGGAATTTTACTAATGCACTCCAGAAGTGGACTAAAACAATGCAGCTGAAATTATACCAATAATTATTTTCTCCACTAAAAATGAAGGTAAACTTATCCTAACTCAGCTTCATGATGTTTTCTTGAGTCCTGTCACTAGTCACAACAGTGAAGACATTGGTAGCTGCCCCTGCACTTCCCATCATGATGTTGTTGAAGACTCTGATGATGTCTCCCCTTGGTCTCCTCCAGGATGAACAAGCCAAGTGACCTCCACCACTTCTTATGAGGCCTCCTCTCTAGCCTCTTCACTATCCTCATGGCCCTCCTCTCGATGCTTTCCAGTAGCACAATGTCTTTCTTATGTTGTGGCACCAAAAGCTGCCCACAATACACAAGGTGAGGCTGCCCCAGCTCAGAGCAGAGAGGGACAATCCCCTCCCTTGCTGGGCTGGCAATGCTGTGCCTGAGGCAGCCCAGGACAGCGTTGGCCCTCCTGGCTGCCAGGGCACTGCTGACTCATGCTCAACTTGCCACTGACCAGGACGCCCCAGTCTCTTTCTGCAGTGCTGCCCTCCTGACAGCCTCGCATCCACAGTCTATTGACACAAACTGTGTTGCCCCATCAACAGTGAGGAATCTGGCACTTGCCCTTGTGGGACATTGTACTGTTTGTATTTGCCTATTTCTCTAATTTGTTGAGTTTCTCTGCAGAGCCTTTCTGCCCTTGAGGGAATGGATCACACTGCTGTTTAGTTATCAATGTACATGGGAAATACAGAGAATATGAATAGAAGGTTCTAAGATAACTAAAGATTAAAGGCTGTTTTTATAATATTTCTAATATTTATCTTAGTATTGTAAGCCATTTTTGCAGTGGCTGTGAGATTATATCATTGCAATGCATGCTGCTGAGAATTATTTCAACATGACAAGGTGTGTAAAACCTAACATGATAGTGAAAATAGTGGCCTAGGCAAACTGATTTCAGTTTACCAGTTCCTAATTCTGGTTGCTCTGATCAGAAAGTAAAAAATACTCTTTTAAAAATAAAGGTTTCGTCTATAAATTTTACAATGCAGTGAAATACAACAATCCAAACCTTTTAATGACACCCATTCTGAGGGGATGTACAGCAAAACAGAACACACACAGCATCTGTGAAAGAAACAGAAAAAGGATTTGAGTTCCTGCCTCAATCTACACAAAAACTGAACTATAAACTACTCTCACAACTTTTTTGAATGCCCCCATTGCCAACATTTGGTTTCACTGCTCAGTGGAAACAAGTTGCAGAGCAGATATTTTCTTAACTTTCCAAGTGACACCAGCTAACAATTCTGATCAAACTCTGACCCCAAAATAGCTAGGCTTGCAAAAAAGGCAAAGTACAGGACAAGAAAAACAGCATAGTTCATAAAATACACTTATAAAATCAAAATTACACCCATTTTACAGCTTGTATTGCATATGCCAGTTGCTGCTGGAAAAAGCTAAAAACTCAGACTGGAACCTAAAAACCTAACTGCCATATTTGGCCCATCTGGCACTTTTACCATTCTGACAATTTTATGCTGATGTAGCTTCTTTTTTAGGTCATTCAAACTTACGATTTCTCTCCCAAGTGGATATGAAATTTATGTTGTTGCTTCCAGGAGACTGAAAACCTGGGCTAAGACAGATCTTTGCACTACCTGCTGGAGATTAGCAGAGTACCACAGAGAGCAAAAGCTGATGGTGCTGTACATCTGTGCATTCAGCATTCAGTGGCACTAAGCCACTAGTCTCTTTTCTGCATGACCAACTGACTAATTACTTTACTTGGCCTTTCTGAATCCCTTCAATTAATGCAATGTGCAGTTGCACACAGTAATGGAGTCACCCATACAGAACAGAATCTGGGCCAGAATAAGGCTCTAAGTCCCAGAAGCACCTGTTACAAACACAGAATGTCCAGATGGTCTGGTCTTTGTGGGAAAGTGTCAAGAATTGACTTATATGTCTTTCTTACTTTGAATTTAAGGTCATAAACATGATTCTTTTGAAGCAGCAAGCCAATCATATTTAGGAAAAAAA
>JAHXMQ010012338.1:75879721-75897281 GCA_020466415.1 Ammodramus savannarum pratensis | reverse complement strand
ACCTTAGGATAAATCCAAAACCCACTCCATTTTTAAATCTTAATAACCCAGTCAAGCTCGTGGTTATCATGTTCTGGGCAGGCAAAAGGGATTAGCCTGTGATTACAATGCAGTCATCAATATAATTAGATAGATTTATTTAAACACAGCTGCAAACCATAAAAATGTGAAATATTTAGTGACTGAATTCCACAGTTTGTAAACTCAGAGTTAAATAACTTACCATCTATTTGCTTTGGTTTTGCTTAGAAACACTAGAAAATACTGTCTTTCTGTCACTCTCACCCTCTCTTTTTTTTTAATAAGAAATCAGTTATTTGTGTTTATAACAGTGGGGATTGTTCCTGAATGTTAATTCATTTTCTAACAGTGCACTGCTTCGTTCATGAGTGTCTTTTCTCCATTGGCAATAACCATGGAATTCGCATTCCATGCCTTCTGAGCTGCATGAGATGGACAAAGAAATACAGAATTTTATGTCAGATCCCAAAAAGCAGTTGGGATATCTCAAGAAATAAGCAAGAATAATGGCAGTCATGACTTCCTAATAAGATTATTTTAACAGAACAAATAATGGACAATATTAACAATAGTATAAGTAATAACCAACTGATTTATGCATTGCTTTAAGCTCTTATTTTCCTATTTTATGTCTCCTTCCTTCCTTCCTTCCTTCCTTCCTTCCTTCCTTCCTTCCTTCCTTCCTTCCTTCCTTCCTTCCTTCCTTCCTTCCTTCCTTCCTTTCCCTATATCCAGTTCAGTGCAAGATAAGTGAAAGAAAGAAAGAAAGAAAGAGAAAGAGTGAACTGAGGAAGGGAGAGAGGAAGCTATTTCAGTAGAAGGAAAAATTGCATAAAACATATTTTCTGCCCACAAATTATTTAATATGTATCAAATATTTGTTATTCTCCTTCATGTCTATAAACTTTAAAAGCTTAAAGCAGTAACTGCCATATCCTTGCATGTTCACTTAACACAGAAAAAGAAATCACAATTAGCTTTCTGAGTTCCTAACTCGAATTTTAAGAGTAGTAATGAATTTGTATCAGTCATATGGGAAACGTGCCTATTTTTATTATTCATAAGTGCTGAAATAATATTGGCTACTATAAATATGTAGGAGACATCCAGTACTTTTAATCATAAATTAGAGTAGCTAAGAGCTACCAGCAATAATTATGGATTTTTTTGATGCATTATTTTCCTTAGACTTTTGAGAAACTTTAATATATACGGAAGGATTTCTGTATTTTCAATGGCTCAAGAGACATATGCTACTTGAAATTATTCTAAATTAATTGATTCACATGATGCTTTAAAATGTGAATAATAAATATTTTACTGTATTTTTGGAACACTCTCTTTACAGAACCAATATTTGAATTTTAAAATTTGAAAAGACCATGGAAGTGGCATGAGGAAAGGATTATCCCAAGGATAGAAAATGCAGTATTTGCTCTTAGTTGTAAAAAGTGATAGGAAAGCTAAGATGTTATTTTTGTAAAACAAATGGAAATACAACATAGGGCAATGCTGGTAACATTTCAGAAAGCTGAGTGATGCCAAATTATGCCTCATCCTCACTTTATTCATGTAGAAAACAGATGGAATACTGCATACCATAAGTTCTAAGAAAGAACAGTGGATGTACTGGGGAAGGGCTAGAGCTGTGGGCACTTACCTGGATATTTTTTTATAAAAGTATATCTGTGCATTCACCTGGTCATATCTGAGCAGTCAGATGTGGAGCAGAGCTCACCTTCAAAACCACACATGTAAGTAAGTGGGCCTCATAACAGAAAAACACTGGGCCAGATCCAGCAACCTGACAGAGGTGAGGCTGCTGCAGCTCTGTGCTCCCAGGTGCAACCTGTAGCAAGCTGAGCATATACAACCAGTAGGCACATGCATTTGGTCAGACATGTTCACCACATCTATCATGGTATCGTAGAATGGTTTGGATTGGAAGGGAACCTAAAGATCATCTAGTTCCAAACCCTCAGCCATGGTCAGGGACATTTTTCACTAGGCCAGAGTAAGCTCAAAGCCCCATCTAACCTGGCCTTGAAAACTTCCAGGGATGGAGCATCCACAACTTCTCTGGACAACATATTCCAGCGCCTTACCACTCTCACAGTAAAGAATTTCCTTCTAATATCTAGTGTAAATCTACTCTACTCTAGTTTGAATCTATTCTCTCTTGACTCCTGCAAATAGTCCATCTCTGTCTTTGTTGTAGGCTTCCTTCAGGTACTAGAAGGCTGTGATTAGGTCACACTCACATTCTTTTTTCCAGAGTGAAAATATACAAATGTACTGAACAGCAAACTTTTGACACATGACTCGGCTTTTTTACCCCCTTACTCATTTAATTATCCATCCTTGCCCCTCCCCAAATCACGTAAATCCATTTTTCCTTCCTTTCATTCCTCCTCAGAACATCTCATGTTAAGTCATGTGCACTGCTGAAACAATCACCACCCAGCCACTATGTGGCCCTGTGGAACCTGTTGCTGAAGGTGGGGCATCTGAGGTTCTTGTCAATAATAGATCCCTTGGGGTAGATTAAATTGAAATGACACTGAATTACTGGTGTTTATATATGTATATGTACAGTAGGCTTGTTTTAGAAGAATTTGGTTGCATTGGAAAGGAGATATGTAACTGTTTTGATTATTATCTGTATAAAAGTATAAAGACATCACTTTAAAAAATATATAAGGAAAAGAAAGAAAAAGACAGGATAAGGGCAGGTAGCAAAGATATCACCTGTGAAGCAACAAGGCTTGTTTGTTGCAATTTCTATATCCATTGGTCATACTCTTGATCCATCAGGCTTGGAGGAAGCTCCCAAACCACAAACTTCAACAGGTTCAAGTGGGAATGCCTTGGTACCTCCCCTGGGGAGGAAGTTTTACACTGTCTATTGCAACACTGGATCATGTGCAGTCCTCTAGTTGGAAGGCCCTAGAAATTAGTCTGGAGGCACTTCAGGGATCTTTGAAGGTTTATGATCCCTTCTAAGACATGACAGCTGCCTCTCACCCCAGCATAGTTAAACAGTTATGTTCCATCAGAAGGGGCAAAATCCCTCAATCCTATGTATGAATGTCCCTATACCTTCCCAGGGGGAAGTTTTGTGTCCTGGGACAGCTGTGTAAGAGACGACACTGGTATGGTAAAAACTATCCCACTTTGGAGGGTCTGCTTCTTATCAGACTCTTGGCTGAAAACCTGTTTCTTGCTAAACAAAGGTTGTTTTGTCCTGGTTATCAGTAATGAGGGAAGAGTACCATTTGAGCTCCCCCTCCTGCTATTGTCTTTCTGTGTTCTGTTGTGATTGTGGAGGTAACCTCTTACCACATTTATTATTACATATATCTGCTAGCACACAGACAGTCTGTGCAAGTAGTCTGTTCCTAGGACCAGCTTTCTCCAATGAAAAGTATGAACTGACTGAGAGTGACTGTGACTAATCACAACTGCAAAAAAATAGGTATTTTAAAGCCACCACTTCTATTGGACAGATGTGATGCTGGTGGATCTGCTGTGCCAACTGCTGTATCATCACTCATACAATTGTTTTAGAACAAGGAGTATTGCAAGATTTAGCTACACTTTAATGTGAATAACTATGCAAAAAGAAATCTATTTATCTTCCTGAATAATAACAGTTAGTTAGTAAATGAATCTTTCTAGTTGTTAAGGGCAAACTACATTTATAATAGAAACTTATTTATAAATGTATATATACCATTATATATACACACTATAATAGATGCATGCAATATTATATATGTATGATTAAAAATGACAAATTACATAGTTTCATATCTTTTTTTTGTTTATTTTCATCTCACACAATGTGAAATTTATCACAACTTAATTCTGATGTCTAACAGCTAAGCATTTAAATCCAAGTAAGTCATGACAGACTTTCTTCATAGTCATGTCAGAGAAATACATACCTCCAGGGTGAGATATATCTATTAACACAGGCGTCTAAGAGAAGTAAAATGAATCATCACTATCATCTAGATGGGTTTACTTTTGTTCATTAATTTTCAAGCTGACTAGCGAAGCTTAGATATCTGTATTTTAGGTAAATAAAGTAGTTAGAATCCAGCATCACGTAATAAAGGTGCAAAGCAGCTGTCAGAGTACTTCTCCACATCCATCTCAAATGTGAAATTTTCTTTTATTACATCCTTTCCATAAGGCAAAATGCAATAAATGATCCAGAAATTAAATGTTGATAGCATTTTCTATTTCCTTTGAAAATGACTTTGTGAAATTCATAGTCATGGGCACACAGGTAATTTAAAAGAATAAGACCTAATTTCCTGGAACATACCAAATCAGTATCTGACAGAGAAAATACATTTTTACAGTATCTTCCTAACTTGATTTGACATAAATATGAAGGAAGAATTAACATCCCAAAGCATGTCATGCCTCCACTCCTACCTGTTCAATCAGAGACAGGCTGAAGCTGTGGTTCTCCTCATCATTCTTAATAACAGCAAAAGATCCTCTGCTCAAAGATGCACCTGAAATCAAAATCCTCATTTAATTATACTTGCTTAAAAAAACCCATAACCTTTCTAAGAATCATTAACAGTTTGCTATACTCAGACCTCTTAATCTGCATCTGCCTCTCTGAATAAACACCATGACAGAACTTGAAGTTAGATTAATACCCTATATTTGGATTAGTTGCATAGAATCCCTTCACAATAAAATGGATACTTAAAAGATATAATCCATCTTGTCCGAAATTTGGCACCTAAAATAGACTGTATCAATTGTTCCTCATTGTGGGAGACTGGAGGAGAGGCTGACTGGCTTAAAACAATCAGTTTGGGGGTGGTGGGGAACAGGAAAGCTCAGCCATAGGTGGGACAATGCTCTGCTCCCCCCAGAACCCCTGAGTCCACTCATGCTGTGCTGTGACCACCACTGTAATGGGGGTGGTCAGCTGCAAGGGTCAACTGGGACCATCGTGACTCTGTGTGAAATGCAGGCACAAGATTTTGGTGCTGAAATCAGCATAAGCTCAGCTGGAGGAGGGACCCAGCAGACCAGAACAGATAAAAATACAGTTACGTGTGCTGTGAGGTGCACCTGACCACCCCTGGGTTTGAAAACATCTGAGATAATGCTGAATTCTAGAGTGGAGACTTTCTCTTTCTCTTTCTCTTTCTCTTTCTCTTTCTCTTTCTCTTTCTCTTTCTCTTTCTCTTTCTCTTTCTCTCTTTCTCTTTCTCCTCCTTCTCCTTCTCTCTTTCTCTCTCTTGTTCTTTCTTCTCATATCTTCTCCTTGAAAGATATTGTAAGCCAGGCCAAAAATTTACAGTCAATATCTTTTTAAGTGCCTTGTTGTGTCTGGATAAGTTAAAGACTGCTAATTGAAAATTTGCCACAGGACATATTCAGTTGGAATGTTCTAAATGTTGCAAGAAAAATTGAACCTCCTGAGAATTTTGTTGTTTTTCCTGAGCACCACCCAGAGTAAATCCAAGTATGTTCCCCTAAACCCAGTGAGTGGACTGTGGCATGAGACTTGTTTATTGTACATCTTTGAATACAGAAACCTGGAGTGACTTGCTCAGTTGTAGGTATGTGCTTGGAATCTTTTCCCAGTTGTTCTGGATATTCTCCTCTACTTGGTATAAAAAATCATTAGCACTCTACTTGGTATAAAGATCACTATAACTCTTTCTTTTTGCTGAAATCAGTATTTCACAAAATATTTCTTCAGATGACATTCAGTTGTGGGACCAACAAAATATAGGCTTGGTTGTCTACAGAAGACCAAATTTAGATGCTTTATACAGGTGGGCTTTTTACTAAAAAGTATTTGAAGGAAGTTTCAAATTTAATGAAATATAAGAGAAACTTCTGTCAGGCAATTCAAGGTCTCTTTATTTGCTGGATTTGCAAAGGTGATTCCATGCTTTGAACTTTTCTGTTTTATACTGGATTGATAATAGGAAAACAAACTCATGTACCTAAACCCAGGGTAATTAAATTCAAATCAATCTGTACTACTTACTGCATTGCTTTTATGCCCATACTCCATTATGCCAGGGTTTTTTGTTGCTCACATCTAAGAGAAAACACAAAGGGGCATGATTTAGCTTCAGAAAAAACCTATGAAATATGCATACCTTTCCACATATAAATTTGTCTTCAAATTCTGCTTTAATTAATGCATATATTTTTCTCTTATCAAACTGCTTAAAGTAAGGAAAGTTCAGGCCTTAAACTGGTCCTTTCAATTCATACAGATTGCAGTTAAATTATGGGGAAAACTAGTATTAAATTCTGCTTCTATGACAAAATGTCACGCTCAGTTGCGGCGAAGTGTATATGGCCACTAGGGTCAGAAGTCCCGCTAGCACAAGGAAAAGAGGCCGACACCTCGCTGCATGCAACAGCCGGCCCCCCTCAGCGTCTGGCTGGCCTCGGGCTGGGCTGGCTAGCGGACTGGAATTGCCGTGAGTCGGACGAGAAAAAGGAGTGGCACATCCAATGGGGGTGAACGTCGGTTTATTGAAGAAGCACAGGAACCACCTGAAGAGCACTGATCCAGAGAATGGCCCCCAGAGAATGGCGCCGAGGGGCGTGAGAAGCAGAGTTTTAAAACAAAGGGGGTGTACATGGGTGGAGAATGTAAATAACCAATGAGAGGGGGTAAGGGGATGAGCCTGACATAATAGACATAAGGGATAAACCAATAAGAACAAGGCAAGGGAGGGGCCCCGGCACCACAGCTAACCACAGCCCCCAGAGAGTAGAAGTCTCTAGAAATCTAGGAGGAGTGGGGGGTGATTGACTGGGCCCAGGGAGTAGAAAAGTTTACATATATGGGAGGGAGAGGGAGGAGAAATTATGTAACTTAAATAACTGGCAACCCCAGTGGCGGGAGTTGCCATGAAAACCACATAAATGACAGGGCTAAACTGGGAGAGGGCAGAACCATTTACATGGAACAGGGGGAAACAATACATAAAATGGGGGAGAAATACAATAAACTTAACAACACACTACAACACTCAGTAGTTAAGGGAAAGGCTGTAGATGTATCTATCTAATGTAAAGCATTTTTATATCTATCTAACGCAATGCATGTGACATTGTCTCTCCTGGCATTCTCCTGGCTGCACGTGGCATGGATGGGTGCACTCTTTGCTTGGCACAACGCTGGCTGGGTGGCTGGGCCCAGAGAGTGGTTGGTGGCTGCTCACTAGTGCAGTTCCCCAGGCCTCAGTGTCAGGGACAGTGCTTACATCTTTATCAATGACTGAGACAGCGGATTTAAATGCATCCTCAGTATGTTCAAAGATGACACCAAGTTTAGGTGGGAGTGTTGATCTGCTGGAATGGGGGAAGGCTCTAAGAGATCTTGACAAACTGGAACGATGGGGTGAGGATCTAATTTCAGAATGGGATCACTGTTACAGGAATTGAGAGTCTGCTCACAAGTATCCAGTATTGAAATGAAAAGTACTGAAATTTAGTATTTTTATAATTAAGATATTTCTGTACTCGTGAATTTCACAGTGGCAAGGAATCTTCTCAGGCTGAAATCTGACCATCTATCCAGGTGTGCTCTTAAAAGGGCCTTTAGCATGGGTTTTGATCACGGGCAAATTTCAGAACTAGGCATGGGCCATGGATTAACTTCATCATTGGTTGTTTCGAAAATTCAGAGTTTAGGACCATCAGCATAAACTGCTCTATTCCAGTTTGTCTTGGTGCTAGCTTAGTTTGCTAGCACACACGTAACCCAGACAGTTTCCCTGATGTTTATTTGGGGATAGGTTTTCATCATATTCTTTGTGCTTTATTTTAGTTTCAAATTCATTAAAATAGACTTTTTGTGTCCCAATAATAGCATCAAAATCTTTCCTTGTATTTTACAGGAATTCGAAGTGAATGATCTAGGTTTTTAAATTCCCTTCTGTGCCCAAGCTTCTTTGTGAGCAGCAGTTGTAGCTAAGCAAAAGCTTATGACAAAGAATAGTATAGTAGTCTAGTGAAGAATTATTTTCACTACTCTTTCAGATAAAAATTCTGCTGTTAAAGAGGTTTTTTATCATGATTTACTAAATGAGGACCAGGTGTTTATTTTTATCTTTTTACTGGTTTAAGTTAGAGCAAATATTGCACCTTCAGAAGGCTATTAATATCCTTTACCCATCTAGGATAGGTAGAAAACCCCCTGGCAAGCTCCTATTCTTTTATTCAGTCTTCAAAGGCATTACTCTGACTCTTCGAAAAACTAGTGTTTTAAAAAGGAGATATCAAATTGACAGCATTAGTAACTGGGGAAGAATAGACTTCCCCTGATTATCAAGATTGAGTGACAACATTATCTAGATGACACAAAATGCTTGGATCAAAAAACCAAATAACCTGCTCAGTATAGTTCTGAACATAGAAAATAGTTTTTTAGTAATAAATTCTCTACCTCCTCTAACAAAGGGAGTACGTGATAATGCATGCAGAGTCTTGGTGAAATTTTGAAGCATGTGCAATTTGTTGAGAGATATGTAACTTGGAAAACAGGAACAGTAATTCCAGAAGAAATACTGTTTTTACATAATTCATTAGACCTCTTTATTTTTTCTTCTGCCTGTGGCTTGGATGTGTGTGACCTTAATAACTTCAGTGATGTCACCTCTAAATTACAGCACAATGAGATAAGTCATGCCATTGTGCCTGCCTGAAAGGTTGCCTTGGAGGCTTTAGAGCTGAAATCAAAACAGCTTTCTAAAGAAAGATTTTTTTTTTTTTTTCCTATGAGGTCCTTGAAGACAAAAAACAAACACCCTGCTCACAGATAACTCCTGGTCTTAGTACTATACTGTAGCATGCTTATCTTCTCGTTCTGCTTCTGCACGTAATACACAGCGAGCTATCCTAGCAGCATCACTATTGGTACGGATAGAAAATCTAATCTTGAGGGAGATTTTAGGGAGCAACTGAGGCTTACATCTGTTACCAACATGATTCTTATTAAAAGTGAAGGAAGATGTGTAATTCAAGTGCCTGAACATGGTAGCATCTTAGATATTACACAGTAACCTGTGGCTGATATCTGCCAGCCACAGATTTCCCAATTCTCCTTAAGGTCATATACGCCAGCCCCATGCACGTGTTGCATGCATTTTAGTAATTCAAATGCTGCTACATGACTACATAGCATTGCCCAAATTGTTCCTTTGATTTGCCGGGTCAGTTAATCCTGATTTGCAGACATGGAATCAACATAAAGTTACAAAACCTATGGGAAGAAGAGCATTCAAGCAGAGACAGGTAATATTCAAAAGTTCCACAAGCTCCTTTTGGTTTGTAAAAGCCTGCCAAACTTCGAATATGTTAAAAAACGTTATCTCAGCCCTGTAAGGAAGAAGAGCAGGTTGAAAATCTCAGTGGCAGTCTCCTCTAAAATGTCTTAACATATCAAACTTAGCCAGACTACTGCCAGCACTGTCATATTTATTTATTTATATATTTGTTGAAAATGCTGTACTGACAGATTCACTTTCCTCTTTCTGCTGTTATCAGAAGCAGAAACAGCAAATTCCTTTATCTTCCTCTATTCTTCTTTAGTCTCCCTGAAATGCCAGAATATGTCTTTTTATCAACTGTTTACTTTACATCATGTTCTCTTCTTTGGCTTCTGATTTTTTCCTTGACCTATTGGATCCTTTACTGGTAGGCCTTGTCAGCTATCACTCATTTTAGCAGCTAAAATTTGTTTTCTAGTACTGGCTTCATTGTGTCAGTTGTCTTCTGCTGAATCCCGTAAATATGTGTGATGCAAGCAGAGGATTTTGACTGTTGATCACACTGCATAAGGGAGTGCTGTTTAAATTGGTACTACAATAGAAGAGACATGTCAATACAAAGTAGTGGATCTCTTAATCTACGCAGCTGTAAGGGAAGCAGTGTAGAATAATATGAATTTGCTTTCCTCTTCAAACTGTTGCTATACTCAACTCCAACAACCTAGCATTTAATAACGTCTTAAGGAGGAAAATGTATTAAACTTCAATGCACGTGCAGTAAAAAGAATGCATTTTTTTCTATTTCAATATTCTACTATAGCACAAAATACATAGGGGCCAATTTGTCTCTGGGCAATGATATTAAAGGAAAAAGTAATACAAATCAATAAAATCTGCTAGGCCATCAGGGTCTGGCTTGTCTTCTTTTGCTGCCTGCATTGGACACGGATCCTGGTCCGCTGGTGCCACACTCCGAAGCACAGATGATGTGGCTGCAATTATGACTGAAATACAGACAGACATTTGGATTACTTATGAATATCTCAACACACTTGATGCAAGCCTAAATGTTTAATAATAATTTTCATGAAGAGTTTCAGATTAGTTTTTTATAATAATCATGGGTGGGCTATGTAAATTGCAAAATCCAATTATTACAGAAGTTAAACAGAAAAATTGACTTTTTTTTTTTTTTGTATTTTGATATTGAACAAGGAAGGAATGAAATCTAGAAGAATGCCTGGTTATGAATAAAATTTCAAGGTATAAATGATGCAATTTCTGACAGTTTCTGAAAAAAATAATATTTTGCAAAAATCATTTCTTCCTGCTCCTAACTGCTATATGGTAGCACAAAGATATATTATTGTGTAGCTCTGTGAGTGCAGTGAATTCATTGCTTATAAATAGACCTCCACAACAAAATTCCTCTGTTCAAGTGATAGATATTTATTCAGCTGCATTTTTCTTCATTTTAAGAAGAACAGGAATTTCAAATTACATACATAGCATACATTTATAGGTTTAGAAAATCTTTATGTTCCTCCTGTAAAATAGTTGTGAATGCCAGTGTACTGAAAAGCAGAGGCAGTAACTGACAATAAATCATTTGTATCCAGAATTTCAAAGTATTCAACTCTAATGTTTAGAGCAGACATAGAATCTCTTTTTGCAGAAGTAAGAATGCTTGATAATGTAGCTTTCATGTAAGCAAGAAATATAAATATCTATTATTACAGATTACATAATGGATTTATTCTTGCTCTTTCTGAATGAGTAAGACATGACTTTTACTCAGGATTTTTGGCAAGTACTCATTTTTTTGCCTCTCAAATTTTAATTCCTCAACCTGCTGTTTTGGAGGACTTAGGAAAAATAAGAAAAACAATTTTCTGCAAGTTAAGATATTTATAAAGTATTTTGCATTGAGAACTCTTTACTTATAAATGGAAAATCCCAACAATCCAAAGATCTTAAACAAAATGTTAAGTTCTTGTTTTGTTAGGTTTTCATGGCTTGTAGTCCAGATATTTATTTGCTTCTACCAAAAATTAAGGTTAAAATTAAGTGGATCAAAATGATAAACTCTAATATAACTATCCAATCTCTGATATATCTGCATGCCATACGTATCCTAAAGAGTTTGAATGGATTTTCATCATTTCGGAACGACATAGAGATCCTTATGTCTCTGGATATCAGTTGTACACAAGCAAGTAATGCAGCACTAATTTACAATGCAAGGTAAACATTGCCACACAGGAGACTTAAGTCAAGAAAAGTGTGTGTATGTGAAATGTAAAAATCAAATGATGATGTGATGTACTATAGCATTTCTTTTATGGCTATCAGCTTTTATTGGCAATCTGCACTGCTGGTTTTTTGACTAATAGAGTTGCAATTATGTACAAAACATCTGTAAGTTCAGAGATAACGATATAATTTCAGCCAATAGGAAAAATATCCAGAAGACAAGTAGATTTCAAATGCACATTTTTCTGCATGTTTTTATATACAAGGAATTCACCAAAATGTGGTAAATGTGGTCCCAAACATATGGAAGACTAAGACCTAAGTCTTAGAACTTCAGAGAGAAGTTGACAGCCAAATGGAATACCAGGATACCTCAGACTATCTTATATAGTGCTAAAAGACTACAAATAGGCAAACGAACGATGTTCACCATATCAGTACATGCCAGGGGTTCTTTAATGATACTAAATATAATCACCTTCAAAAGATCAAATGGAGAAAACATTTGATGGGCTGCAGAAAAAGAAAAATGCCAAATATTTGCAATTCCATCAAATTTAGAACTCAGTATTTTGAATGTGCCCTAAATAAATATAAGCAGAGGTTTTCTCCATAATAAGGGAAGTTGTGGGTTAAACAAGAAGATGTCACCAAATAGTGCGGCCTACTCAAAAATTGTTAGACTTTCCCACCCTGAGCTTCTGTACACGATTCTTTCTTTAGTAACTCCCACCTCCTCAGATTGCCTAAACATTAACATCCAGGACCATTCTGAGTGCTCTGGAGCTAACCAGACACACTGGCATGGAAGTGGAGGAAGCAAAAAGGACCTGGAGAGATCCTGGCCTCCCTGCTGCAACTGCTGGATGTTGTGTAGTGTGTGGCAGTCGAACTGGGAGGCCGCTAGCTGTTCAGATGAAATGCTAGGTGGTTTCCTCCGGGCTGTTAGCAGTGGTGTCACAGGATCCAAGTAAAGACCCGATGTCTAGCAGTGTTTCAAAAGACAGAAGTGTCCCACATGACCTCCAGAAGCTTTACACACTTAATTTGTGTTTAAAATAACATCCAGATAAAATGTTACATTTATACATAGATAAATAAAACCAATCAGTATATATATTTTAAACCTGTATTTTTAATAAAAATTATATCAATCACATTAAAACAGAAGACTTTACAGGGCACTTTCTAAATCTCAAATGAGGCCTTGCCAAAGAAACAGAGTTACCAGATTTTAAACAGTATTAACTTTGATGTAACTTTGAAGGGGGTGGGGAAAGTGGTGAACAGAGGTGATGCAGTAGCCCCACATTAACCTTTCCCACTTAATAAGTTAATTCAGCCTACAGGAGAAGTAGATATAAACCATCAAATATCACAATTACTGTGTTTATTCAGAGCATGTATCTGTTACTTCAAAAGGGTTTAAGTAAATGGAAAACTAGAATTTGAAGGTCAAATTATTCCACAGAATAACTCCATTGATACCAGCAGAATTATTATGAGTATGCATTTGCTTTCCTGTCATAAGTGGCATAAGGAAAAGAGAGAAACAATTTTACAGAGCTTCTAAATTAGCTCCATCTCATCTCTCCCATCTATTCTGTCCCAAATTAATTCATCCTGTCTTCCTTTTCTGCAAGTAGCAAGAAATGAAAAACAACCCAAACTACAACCACGCTTTTCTTGAAACACATTTGTCAGTGGCAATTTTGAATGGAACATTTCCTACCTAAACAGGTAGTTGATTAATTTGTTCATGTTTAAACAAGAACTCTAGAGGCAGAACCAAAAAACATCTTTGTTTTTCACAATACAAAACCTGGAATAGACACAGTCCTAATCTAACTAGAAAGGCTAAATAGACATTCAGCTCTACAATACGACATCGGCACAGTGCTGTAAGTGCCATGGAGGAGAGAAGGAGGGGGAAGAATTCTCAGTTGCTGTTTTCCCTTGCATTGCCTACAGGATCTGAGGATCTGTGTTCAAATTAAATTGAAAGATTAAAATAGTATCATTTGAAGCAATGATTGCTATTGGTATTGATAAAAGGCAAGCTTGAGCAATGGTGAATTTCCACTGAAGATCGGTTCTGGACAGCTGATGTCTAATCTATCAGATCTGTGAATATTGTGTTGTGATTATGCATCGACCATGGCAAAATAGATTTGGTGCATTCCTGTTGCTAAGCTGGTTTGTCTCAGTACTGGCACAAAAGAAGACAGTTTTTGGAACTGCTTTCTCCAGGTTACTCAGTGCTTTTGAACTAAAACCTTTGTTGTCAAGAAAAGCTCACACTACTCCAATGATGATATTATATTTTTTTCCTAATCATCTGAAATGGGTTTTTTTTCCCTTACTCCCATGGCTTTTCATATCATAAGCAAAATATGTCTTCAGAATAAAAAAAAGATTGATTTTTTTAGTTGTCTTACTGTGGCTATTAGTTGTTTTTTTTTCTTCTTTTCTTTTTTTATTTTTTATTTTGGATCTATGGACTAATTTTTAAAGTATATCTAAATATATGGATTTTGGATGAATTTCATAATATTACTGATGAAAATATACACATAAAAGATATTTATTAAAGCTTTCCCTGATACTTTTTTTTTCTTAACAGTGAAGAAAATTACTGCCATATATAAGAACTGAAAATAAAGAAATCATAAATCCAAATACACAAAACCAAATAAAACCTGAATGTTTAGCAATTTTTGCAGGGAAAAGTGGTTCCATAAAAATTGAGCTGTTATTTAAAAATAAATCTGTGAAGTGCAATGCAAGACAAAGCCAAATTGTGTATGCAATTATTTTGTATGTGCAATAGGACTAGTCTTAAAGCTTCATTGGCAATTGTCTGTTTAATTAGGCTTGCAGTACTGCACATCAAAATACCCAGTGTTTAACTCTCACTTGGACTAATAGTTGAAATTGCTCCTGAGGTACTATTTCCATGTATTTACATTCATGCAATTGCACATTAGTGTGGCTCAAAATGCACGCTTTAAATGGGCATAGCCATAAGGCAGTACTCAGTCAAGAGGACAAAATAGTCAGCTCTCCTGCTGTTAAGGAAGTGTGAGATTAATCCAGGAGATGTCTGTCACAGTCACTTACAGATTTCTTTAATTATTTCAATTGGAAAACTTTAGGGTTTAAAAAAATATTTTGTTATTGCAGAGTTCTGATTGAAAAGTCAATATATTTATCTGGAATAAATGAAATCATGATGCCTCACATGTTGTTCCTCCACATATTTTATGTTCACATTCTCTGCTTGTTTTGAGACCTGATTAGAGTATGTCCTGTACCATTTCCATGTCAAAAAGTAATGATAATGAATCATAGAAACAATGAGTGCTGAATATGATACATGAAGGAAAATGTAGAGAAAGACAACAAATTTAACATTTTTCACAATTGCATTACTTTTCACTATTCACAAATAGAAAAACAAGGAATTTGGAAATTACTGGTTGAAAATATAGGTTTTCAATCAACAGGCTTCGAGATTTAAAAACAAGCTAAATAGCAGAAATGTGCCCTTTGAAAAAAGATATTTGAAAGAAAATACATAATTTTTCTATTTCCTCACATTTAAGAAATTCATCTGCTGAGACCAAATGAATTTTAAGCAGACTTGCAGTATCATTTTAGTCTAATGAATCCCTGTTGAAGGAAAATAAATCCAAAATTTAAGTGAAGAAAACTTTTATACTTTGAAAATATCACTTCCATTCAATTTCATGGCACTGAAGAAATCAATAAGAGTGAACACATGATCAACTCAGATCTCAATTTACACTGCTTATTTTCTGTATATTCTGTATTATTCAAGTCACAGGAAGCTTAGGTGCTAAGTATTCATAAAGTTGACCTATATTAACTAATAAGAAATGCCAGTTACTTAGTAAGAAAAAGAAGAAAGGAAGTCTTCTGAAAAGAGGCTGACTTTGTTAATTCTTCCCAAGACATCAACTGGTTACAGTAAAACATGTCTTTCTCGAATTTAGACTCCTACACTTGGGAAGTGAATTTATGTGTTTATGATTTGGAGCTGAAAAGCACTTAAAACTCTTAGTGTTAAAATTTTGAATTTAGTTGAGCTGGCTTCTAATTATTATGCACTCCTTATCTGACAGTACTAAAAACATTAAAGTAGAAGCAAACTCTCCATCTGGGAAGACAGTCTGTATGAAAAAAGATTTCTTGTTTGGTTATAGCTGATGCTGGTTCTGTGACTTTCTGCATATAAAAGACTTAAATTTAATGACTGCCATTAAGTATAAATGCTGCAGTAGTTTATCCCATGCTCAAACTGTAAGTATATCTAGCATTTGTGGGTACTGAATGAGTAATATTCTTCTATGCAGGCTCCCAGACTGTGTCTATAAAAGTATTTTTTGGTAGAAGGCAAATGTGTCCAACTGTATTTTATCTGTTAAATCAATACATATACATTTTATCAGTGATATAAACAGTATTTATACATTCATACACAGACACTTCTCACTAGGTGATATAGAGCTCAATAAAGGAGCTGGAAGTGTTACCTTAAATTTTACAAGTAGTTTTTTGACAGGCCCATTTTTTAATTTATACACTGAAGGATAATCAAGACTAATTTAGATTGTAATTATTCAGTACAAAGTCTGAAATAGATTTTAACTTTCACAAAAGTTTTATTTTTAGTAACCTCTGTTTCATCTGTTTAACAAAAGCAGCAGAACCACTTTGTACTGTGCTATGCAGTAGAAGTAGATACCAGAAATAGTGTAGATACTATATACTATTCTATGGAGTTTTAGTTAAAGTAATGTAATAAGCAGACAGACTATGGATTAAAGTACACTGCCCTGATGTCTAATCACTTTTCTGCTTAATGACTGCTTTTCTTGGTGCAGAGATATAAAACCCCCAAATCTTAAGACTTCTAAAGAGAAAAATCTACCTGTCTACCCATGGAAAATAAGAAAAGTGCAGTTGTTTGGGTACTGTGTGTGATGTGAAGATGGGGTACTTGTTATTCCTGCAGACGTGTTTCAGCTGTAATTTCAGCAGAAGTTCCTTAGGGCTTTTTGTTTTCAGTATTCCTTGAAGTTTTTCTTAGACAGACGTAGTTATAACAGTAAATCCTGGTTTAGATATCAGTGTAAATATACTTAACTACATATAATCTTATTTTAAAGAATGTGGTCCTCACTTTTAGTACTAAATACACTAATTATGATTGCTTTTATATTTGGTGGAAGTTAATTTCCCTTAAATTTACCCAAAGCATTGCATTTTTTGTGCTGGGAATTTTTTTTTTCCCCTAATTCCATTTTAAAACAAAATAAAATATCAGCAGTGGTTTTTTTTTCTGGGTTTTAGGGTCTTTAAAGCACAAGGGAAATCTAGGCACACTTATTAATTTTTTTCTCAGTTGAGATGCATCCTGGAAGAAATTTTTATCTTTCTGCTGGAGAATATGTCATTTTTGTCTGAATTTCGAAAATCATAATGAGATTGGTGTTCAATGAAATAACATTTTATAAAACCTCTCACTCACAGTAATGTTTTTACTCTCCTTAGTGGTGTCCCTACTGAATAAATCATATTTCTAAACTGATTTTACTGGTTTCTAATGCTTATAAAATGAAAGTATTGATGGATAATAGTGTTATTCAGTATTCCCATGATCATTTCAGGAAATCTTTGGCTAGACAACAATCACACAACACAGGAAATAGACATGACATCCCTTTGCAATGGGACATATTAAGCATTATTATTATATGTGAGACAGTGACGTTGCTATTTTAGGTTTTACTTTACTGTTTTTCTTTTTTATAAATTTAAGGAAAGAGTTAATGTTATTATCATCTGAACCCTTTGCTTCTAGTGTCAAATATATTACATTTCTAGAAGTATTTCAATTACAACAATGCAGGGGTAGGTGTAAGTGGCCCAAGTCCAGCTAGCTCGAGGAAAATGTGGGGAGATGGGCCGACACCTCGCTGCTT
>JAHXMQ010012338.1:75772099-75879621 GCA_020466415.1 Ammodramus savannarum pratensis | reverse complement strand
TGGGAACATAATACAAAGAACTTAGGAATACACTACAACATCACAATATCTAGAGGTATATCGATTACAACAAATAACCTGTTAGGTCTATCAAATCAAGTTAGAAAAAGCCCTTAATTTTAAATATTTCTGTTCTTGGCCACTTTCAATTATTTGGTTAGTTAGTTAAAAAGTACAGCAAAAGGAGAACTCAGTATATGTAAGAATGTTAGTTAGTTAAAAAGTACAGCAAAAGGAGAACTCAGTATATGTAAGAATGTTAAGAGATACCTTTGTAGAGAAGAATTTTACAGAACAATCTGCTTAGCTCTGATATTGTGTTATATATATAAATTAGATTTGTAGATTTGACTCTCTAGTTTGGTAAAAATTTTCTTTATATAGCCAACCCAAATGAAAATACATGTGAGAAAGGAAAACAGTGCAGTATTCCCTTTCTTTAATTATCTCAAAAGTAGTTGTCACTGACTTATGTGCTACATAGTTCCACTTTCATTCCTTGAAATATGATGGCCAAATTCCATTTTAGCAGAGATGAACTTTGCATTCTTCTACTTTATGGAATTTATGGTCTCAACAAAGCATCAACTTAACATTGCAGTAGAAGTAGGCTTAGATATACAACCTGTAGAGAGATCATTCTTATTCTTTGAAGCTCAGTGTTTACTCCTACAAAAGCTTTGCTTATGCTGTTTTAGCAAGGAAAAGAGACAATATTTCAAGTGTTTGCTGGGCAGGAGTCATTGCAACATAGTCTGGAAGAAGGTAGCTAATCCTGGCTTGCAAATTGAATAGTGTCAGCATCACAATACGTTTATCAAGGAACGCAAAAATAAAATCCATGGAATTAATACTCATAATTTTCACAGGGTTCATAGAATAGTAGCAGTATAATTTGCAATGAATATCCATAACCTGTCTCCATGGAAACATCAGTTATGATAAAGTACCTGAAATTAATAATGTAACACTTCAGGTTAAGTATTCCTGTAATTTAAAACTGTTTAATTCATAGATAAAATAGGCACAGTTTAAAGGACTGCCTTAACACACAGTCCCTCCTAAACCTGGCCTAAGGGAACACTTCATAATTTCACTTTTATAGTAGCAACAGTTATGCTGTCAAATACTAATATTAGTTATGTGTGGATATTAGAAAAACAAATAAAATCTGGTTTTATATAGATTTGTGCATATTATTCATGTCACCCTTCAGATACCAAAGATGAGATTCATTTGACAGGACAGCTATTGCTCCAGGAAAAAAAAAAATCTGCTTTAGCTGAGATACCAGGTGTACTACTCTCATGCCAATGGCCAAAATGCTTCAGCAACTCCTAGATGGCACCATGTGCAATGTCCCTTAAGACTGGAGGAAATAACTGTTCTCTCTTAGAACCTGTGATACCACACGATCCTGAATATTGTCCTGGAAAACTCCACCTGTTGTTGCTGGATCTGTAAGGATGAGGACAGCTTAGGCATAAGAATGATCTCATACGTGTCTTTATGAGGCAGAAAATGAAGGATATTTGTTATAGGCTGCTTGAAGCTATCACAAATTTAGAGCAACACTATGACCCATGGAGCAGCAGCATCTGGTTCATGGAACAAAAGAGAGCTGGTTTCATTTTGGTGTGACCAGGAATGGTGCTATTTGGTGAGACACTGCATCTTGAAAACAAAATTTCCCAGATGGGCACAGCTGTATTATTCATCCTTCATCACAACTCCCCAAAGTCAAAGACAGGTCAGTAAGGTAATCGTGTTTTTTGAGAGAAATGAATTTAAAGCGCTGATGACAGTTACCTAGTGATGACAGAAATACGCCTTCTATTGTGATTTTACTTGTTTAAATTTGGGGACTGCTAGAGGGGTAATTTTTGGGGAATTTGTTGTATTGAAATGGTTTATTTGTTGGTTTCTTGTTTTGGGGCTTATTTTAGAGCAGTCCTACGATATTATTCTTCTCCATGTCCCATACACTCTCATATCTATTTTGTTTTTTTTCCTATTCATGGTGACATACACTGCATCATCTGCTAGTATGAAAATTGGAACAAATAGCTTTTGATGGCAGAGCCACAGCATAAGTGAAAGTTTTGTGTAATCTTTTAGACTATTCTTCACATTTTACATTTCTGTCATGACAGCTTCATTTAAACCTCATGCAGTCTTAGGGGAAAATAGAAATAGGTTATCTTTATTTTTAAATGATGTGACAGGACTAAAATCAAGGAAATGCCTTCCCTGACTGCAAAATCATATTTTCAAGAAAACTTTTTTCATTACAGCAATATCAGCTATATGTAAAAAGTTTGAGATGTCATTTCAATTAGATAAATGAAAAATTAAATACAAGACATTCCCTAGCTGTCAGTATTTTCAAGCTTTCTGTGCAACTTGTCTGTATGTTCGACTTTCTGTTACAAAAACTACATAATGCTCACAATATTTTTTATTCCCTTGAATGAACAAAGATATATAAATTATAGCATTATACCAATGGGAATAGTAGAAAATATAAGAAGATTAATCCTAACATGGTCTCCATATTAATGAATTTCATGGTGTATGTTAGAATATATAACATGCCATGCTTGGGGTCAGATACAAAGAACATAATTTCCTACCAGCAGGTTTCCAAGGGAAAAAATGGTGTAGGTTGGTTTGATCTAATTTAAGTTTCATAGTGCACTTGGAAATTAGTCTAAATTCAAGGTGGAATATTGCTGACAAATTAAAATCTGGATTTTAAATAAGTTTTTGGCTGTTCAGTATGAGATATTGCATCTGTGATATTTTATTAGTAAGTGGAAATAATGTAATATCTAGTAAGAGAGGACAGTTATATCTTCTGCATTATGAATCAGATATCTGCTTACATAGTAGAATTTCAGCTTGATTAATAGAGAAGTCCTGTTTCAAGTTGTTTACATGCAGTAACATTTATAGGGGAACATATTTATAGAAAACCAGCAAAGTCATCAGGAAACAGCATGGTTTGCACTATATTAACTGCAAATACTTTTTTTCCTCTCTAAAATTAAAGAGAAATTCCCATCCCAACCTCTTACTGCTTGAATAGGATATTTTCTCACTGTTTAAGCTGTGAAATTATAAGTGAGAAGGAGGAAATAAAATTATATATTTTTCAGGAAAAAATCCTCCTGGAACATAAGTAATAAATTCTGGTTAGATACCATTACAGGACAGAAAAAAGATACCATATTCTTTCAACTGCTAGTAATTCATTCAATGTTCTCTACAACCTAAATATTCCAAAGCTGTTACTGAAATTGCATTTTAAAACTGGTTTTCTCCAATGAAGGCAATTGCTTTATTCCAGATTTAATTTCTTGCAAGAAGAAAAGACATATTACAAACTTCACAGGCAAGGCACTAATTTGGCCCTGAATGATACAATGGAAAATAGAAGTCTGTAATTGTAGAATGAAACAGCTGCATTCCAAATAATGCACTTTGTATGTCTCTACACTATTAAAATGGGACAAGCAAGTGTGCTATCAGCAGGGATAAGATTGCAGCTAATATTACTGAACAAGATATGAGCAAACTGTTTCAAATAAGATAGCATATAGATTCCAGTTGAAAACTCAATGGGATTTGTCACAGTCCTCTTGGATATCCTTGACTAGAAAGTCATCTAATCGTTGTATTGAGATTTGTTTTTCTGGAACAGAAATTCTCTGAATTGGAGAAAGCTTCCTAGATATGCGCACAGATGAGAGGTCAGCCTTCTATATGTTCTGTGGAGATGCTTTCAAGAGAATCCTTTCCTCCCTCAAAGGCACACTGACACAGCTTCAACACCTCTACAAGGGAGATCACTGCTAGTCTGGGAAAGAGAGATGAAAAATCAGCTGTGTGCTGATCAGCTGCTGAAGTTACCAGTCTCAAACATCATGATGTTCCTGAACACTCCATGACATTCCCCTTCATGCATATTCTTCCATTTTCAGGTTATGTTTTTCCTAGGCCTTCCTTTCTCCATCTGAGAAGCCTATTCAGAGGCACAATGTGTGATCAGCCTCCTCACTGGTTGTCTCTTTATTAATTGGAGGTCTCAGGATGTGCCATTTCTGCATAATCCAAGTGTTTCCAAATCCTGAAGTAAATACTATCTAAAAACTCAAAATCTTATCTCAGTATTTTTAATGTGACCAAACCATGTGAATTAGTAGTCTACAGAAATTATGTCAGTGATAATTCAGTGGACCTTCCTCCCCAATACATAAAGTAATAAAACTTTCAGTGAAAATAACTGAAATTCTATTTCTAAATGTTCACAATTTATTCCCCCACCTCTTTGTTTCTTCCTAATAAATTCAGCTGGTGCTTTTCATGCTAATTGGAAATTTTAATTTTAAATGGCTTATGCTTAAGAAAGTTATATATGAAATCAGAGTAACATGAAGAGTTAAATATTTCAATAATTCTTCCAACAATAACTTCACATATGAAAATTGCTTATTTGGGGAAGTTAAAGTGTTTCATTTTCTTTAATTTCTTGAGATGAAAACAGTAAACAAGTTATATTGGAAATTTACAAAGTCTTTGTTGCATTGATTAAAAATAATGAGAAATTAAGAAATCCTATTTTCTAAGTTGCACATAATATTTGTAAAATGTATGACTGTTAGTAACATCTTTGCAAATTTGGCCACATATATTTTTATCCATTACACCTTAATAAATGTCATGTTTCTGAACAAAAATTAATCTAGCTGATGTTATGCATCTTTTGTGTTTTATTTAGGTGTTCAGTACCATGTCCTCTATAATTTTTGTGCAATTCCTTTTTCCCATTTTTACTACATTTTTTGATCTATCTGACTCATAGGAAATTCTATGCATATCACAGGTATGCACTAAAGAGTCTAGATGTTTTCTAACAGAGATTTTGCTTTAAAAGGCCAGGAGCAACTATCCCAGAAGAACTGCAGTAACATAGTAACAATCTTGTATCCATAGTGAAATAGCTCACTACTGTATTGAACATCTGCTCGATTGCAAGTGTAGACTTTTTTCCTTGTTTTACCAAAGAAACTTTATGACTAGTAAGCATATGAAATCACAGACCTAAAGCTCAATAAACCTGTTGAGATTGCTTTGTAAAATTTGGAATCTGAGAAGTAAACTTACCATGTCTTTGCTATCTTTATTATTAATACCTACTCTTTTTCTTGTAAATATTTATATATCATGCAACTCATAATACTTCGGAATTGCAAACAGAATATGACTTCTGAATGTGAATAATGTGTAGATTTATCTATTTAACAATTATTTCCTTGTGTTAAGAACTGAGTCTAAAACTTCAATCTAATACAGTGAGTTATAGCACATAATCTCCACATAACTTTGCTTAGATCTAGGGGAAGGTTGGGAAAGAAATATAGGTAAATTTGGGAGATGGTGGGATACAATAGAATATTGAATCATGTCTTTAATTAAAATACTATCATTTATCTAACAGTGACTATCTGATACTTATATTTCCTTCAGCAACTGTTTTGCTTGGAGCTGACTCAGAGAATACAATGCATAGGAAAATCATGATAAATTTTATGATACTCCAAAGACCAGCTTTCAGAGTGGAAGATATTTTCCTCCTGTTTCTTTGGTGTTGTTTTTCCATTCACCAATTTTCTCCCCTTGAAAACAAATTTCATAGAATCGTACAATGATTTGGAATTGAAAGGGTCTCTAAAGATCATCTAATCCAAATGTTCTGCTATGGGCAGAGAAATCTTTCAGTGAAACAGATTGCCTAAAGCCCTGTCCAATCTTCGACACTTCCAGGTATGGAGCTTAAACAGCTTCTCTGAGTAACCTCTTCCAATGCCTTACCATGTTTATGAAATTTGTTCCTTAGAGTGAATCTAAATCTTTCCCCTTGCATTTTAAAAACATTGCTTCTTTTCTCCCAGTCAAATTTATGTTTGTGCTGTGGTTTTAAAGTGGCAAGCAGTTTTTAATCACTTACTGAGGGTAACTTTGGACCTTCATCCAGCTTACTGGTGACATTCCCAACTGTATTTTGTAGCTTATTGTTGTCAAATATATAAGAATTCTGCACTCTTTCAATATAGGTTAGGAATTCTTATAATTTTTAATTTCCCAGGTGACTGAAAAAAGGGTCCTTTTCTACTTCTTTCATGCTTTGTTATGCTGTTGTTTGGACTGGTAGTTACTTATTTATGTAGATGGTTAGTTGTTTATGAAAGATTTGCTGCTTAAAGTGTCCCACTCCAATGTTTGGTTTTTAATTGATTTTACTCTTTTACCTTTTAGTTTTATTTACTTTTATTTTATTCTATTCTATTTTTTGTTTATGGTTATTCCCTTCACAGGTGTGTAAGCACTCTATTCCCTGATGTGAAGACTCTAAAAATTTGTGAAACAGGAGGCAATTTGCCTCATTTCTTGCAGTGGTCTGAAGTTCATTTGGTTTTCTCAAAACACATCAACTTCCAGATCTATGCAGGAGAGAATCTCTACAGTGTTACCAATTTCATGGGTTTGTACTGTAAATGTTTTCATTGATTTGGATTACATTTTCAAGAACTTGAAAACCACTTCCCCCAGATACATAATTCATTTTTTTAAAAACCCAAAACAAACAAACAAAAAATGATGATGATATTTTCAATATTTTTACTTTGAAATAGAAAGCAATTAATAAGATTACAATTTTTTTTTCATTTTCTTGGACTTTATTGTTTTTTTTTATTTTTTCAAAGAGTGGAAATGTAGAACATTTTTTTAACTATTAATCTTTGGTCTATAACTTACATCATTTTTATCTCCTTAAAAAGGAAAGAAATTGGGAAATAAATATTGGAACACAACAATCACTGAACAAATGCTACTGATCTAAAAAGGAAAATAAGGCAGCAAAAACTAGTAAATTAAATCTGCGGTAGTTGGACATAGAAAAAATACTTAACTCATGTAACTGTATTTTTTTCTCTTTTAAAAAATTTATAATTAATCCTATTATTACCTATTCACATTAACTCTGAAGGAGATATTTTTAAATGTGAACTCCTCCTGTTAATGTTCTGAGAACATTTGTAATACTATCACTTAAATATTAATTTTTTCCCCATCATATGCACTGTGAGAGGGGATTCAATTTCATCTGGGTTTGAATTACTGAATTGAAAAATAATTTTCTCTGAAAAATTTTAAAAACTGCTATGTATGATGGCAATAAAAAAAAGGTATTTTTATTATTCTTGACTAAGACTGCATGTGAATTCCAATGATAGTCAATAGCCAGCACTATTTAGCATGTGAATGAATAAACTAGGCTAATCAAAGTGTAAGAATACTTGGTTCATATCTAGTATCTCTATTTTATATGAAAATGGGATAGTGAAGTTGTCCAGGTTTTATAAAAAGTAGAGGACAAAAAACCGAGACACAAATCCTTGAATGCATTTTCCTAAGGGTGTTGCTGAGAAAACACCCATTGCCTGAATACTGAGTTCTCTGTGAAGAAAATCAGCAAGAAGTTTTTTGCATTATTACTATTTTCAATAGAAAGTATGTGTTTATTTCATTTTACTTAACCATCTAGAAGTTCAATGTCTGCTCTGTTCTTAGATCTTTCTGTAACTAATACAGAAGTGGTAACTTCAGTCATCTCATCTATATTAGATACCTCTCAGAACAGTTGATTTTTCAGTTCAATGGCTAAATGAAGAAGAAACCATTGATTAAGCACATTGTAGAGGGGCAGGTGTAAGCCCATTAGCATGCTTGTCTTAAATATTTATTGTGCTGCAACTCAAAGTCAACATAATTTTTGGTACTGAGTCAGTGTCCTGTTTGCCACTTATAACCACAAATTAATGTGTATTGGCATATATATTGCAACTTGAGACTTTCTATACTGAAGTTTAGATCTTCCTGGATGATTTTTAGGTGATAGAGTGTTCTATTCCTTTGCCTTCAAAACCTAGGATGAAAATGTCTTTGTTCTACTTGTATGAGTACTTCACCCGCATGGTGAGAGTATAATCAACATGTACATGTTTCTTAGTATTTAAAGGTAGTAGAACGGCAAGTGTCCATAGATAAACAGCTTGTGTAAACAGATGTTTTTGAGTTTTTGAGTTTTTTTCTGGAAAATTAAGTAAGATATTAAGAAAAATTGAGTAAATGAATGAGGAAAAAAAGGAACATTATTGAAATCTCTCCTGAAACAGACGATGCAAAAATAACATCACGTATCAGGAAAATCTATCAATTTGCTTAAACTTTGAAAATTTGGAATATAACTAGGAAAAGATGGTCTTCTCCCATTTGGGAGGAGTAGAGTGTGTGGCTCACAAAATTTCAGCTCAGTGCTTCTTAATATTTGGTCAAGTAGAAGAACACACTGCCCACTGCCAGTAGATTTCTGAGCCAATACAAAGGTCTGGGATTCAGACTTTCTGGAGGTTTTGAAACTGAACAATCTACTGAGATAATCATGTATGAAGTAAGTTTACCGTTATTTTTACTTCTGGTGTTGTAGTCCAGCTTTGAGATCTTAAATTTTGCCCATATATAGTACCATATCAATGTCGTCCTGAACATTAAAAGCCTAGTGCTAGTTGTGGATTCCACTTTTTACTGTGTTTCACCCATTTAATTTTCCTTTTCTTAAGTGTCTGGTCTGTTGAAGTTCAGCTAAGGTCCTGCATGGGTCAAGGCACAAACCAGCTATGTGAGGAGTATTCCTAATCTATCCCTTGTTGGGCAGATTTTATCTTGAGTAAATTAAAGACTTTATGTTCTCTGCCTAAACCTCTGTGATACTGTTTGTTGATTTGCTGGAGGCTGTTTTTTAAAGCCTTGAAAATAGCAAAGCATCATTTGTATCCTGCAGGCTGTACAGGGATACAGCGGAATCTGCCACTTGGTCTTACCCCAGTAATTCCCACTTAGAAATAGACTAGAATTTTAAACAAAAAATGTAGGATAATCATAGTGTTAGGACCATGATTTATTAGGACCATTTGTTTGAAAAAAATTTCCTTTAGAATCCAAAATTTTAATTCCATTTAAATAGTTGGAATCCCTCAAAATATTACATTTCAGCTTATGGCAGAAAGATTAAATTGCCCTCACCATAATTTTATTCCCACTTTAAGGGTGACAAGGTTTAAGTAGCAAAAATAATCTAAAAATCCCCCAGTATTTCCTTTTAAATTCTAATTTGTTCAAGATCAGTGTTTGTTGTTCATAGTACACAACGTCAGGTAAAACTACTTTTTGAAAAGAAGAAATATAAATACACAAATAAAAGGAAATATGTTGCATTGCTGTCTCAGATTATCAATTTACCATAATAACCTAGTGCATGTAATGTATGATATACATTCACATAGTAAAATATATAAAGAAATACAAAAATTAGGGATTATTTTAGAAATGCCTGTATGGTCCATAGAATCGAAACCTGAATATGCAAAGCTGTTACATGTGGGTTGCAAAATGAGTAATGTGTGAGTTCTCAGAGCAGGATTGCTCTTCCCCCATGAATTTACTTTGGGAGAACTGGATGCTTGGGTTTTCATGCTTCCAAAGAAAGGAAGCAGAAGCATCTCACCATTATCATCCCCGCTCAATGCTTCAGGCATCTAAGGGCAGACCTGACTGAGAGGTTGTCCCCATGATAATCAAATTGGGCCTAGCTGCACATAATTTCTCTGCCATTCCTCAGGTAAGCTGCCAACACATTGCTGGGGAATTCAGCTTTCAGAAAAGTAAGATGTGAAAATGTGTGTGCACGTGCATGCACATTCTTTGTTTTTTAGACATGTATAAAAGCGTGCACGTCACAGAAAACTAAATGAACTTTTCTGATGTGTATTGCTGCATTTCTTTTAATTGGAAATCTCTCATAAAATGTGATGGGATCTGTGGAAATAACAGTGTCATTGTAGAAAATTTCACAGTATTTTACAAAGGGGATTGATAAGTACCATAAATGGGGGAGCTTCAACTAGCTCAGACTAAAATGTGTGTTGTTTGAAGTAGTCTTGGATAACAAAACACATGTTCTATTTTATAACCAGCAAAAGATGCCACAGAAAATGTCCCAACCTTTATTGTGGTTAGTACGGGTCTGACCTCATTAAATGTTTTCTTCTGTGAATGCTTCTCTGCCTGTGTTATGGGCACTGCCATCCCCTAGAGTTGTACGCTCCTGGGAAACCCTTGAGGACCTCTGGCCCTGCTGAGGAAAGAGACTGCAGAATTCTGGTAGTCTTCAATCATTGCCACATGGTAGCTGTGTGAGCGTGTGGCTTCTCAAGCATTCACACTTAGAGTAGAGCATCCTATAACTTACTTAAAAGGGTGAACATTGGTTCTTTTCCTTTCATCACCTTGATTTTCAGCATTGCAACACCTTTCTGTTTATAGATCTGTCTCAGAAGGAATGGACGTCATATCAGATTAAGCCCATAAGGCCACAAAAGGTGATGGTGACATTTGAGCCCTTAATACCTTATCAGTGATGCTGCAGTTTCAGCTGAAAAAGAGTTAGATATCAAGAATTTAGAGAAAAATTAGACCTCAGAACTATAAACATTGTTGAAGAATGATCTTTGTTGATGAAAATTTTGTATCTCAGCTTCCATGGATTTTTTTTATTTTTATAATGCAGAATAAGAAGAAAAAATGCAAATTGAAGCCAAAGAGAGTTTTTGTCTTTAAAGGACTAATTGCAGAGGAGGTCTAACAGAAGTAATACCAAATCTGAAATTTTTCATGCTTTTTTATGAGGTTCATGAAATAAAGGATGTTTCAGGCAAAATAGGAGGCTGTATGTACCTATACAATATCTTCAGAATATACTGTACTGACAGAATAATAACTGGCATATGATTTTTATGCTCTGCATGTTACTACTCCCTACAAAGTATTTTATAAGTCTATCTTAACTAAATATTAGTGAATAAACATCTTGTCAGAGCTTCACTTTGGAATGCCTTTTTCTCCATCAAAATGAATCTAACATTTACATCACAAATTAATTAAGTCAATCCATGGAAAAAATTAAAATAAATTAAAAATCAACAATTACCCTGTTCAGTTTAATTTAATGCCTACATAATGTGCAATTTTAAACCAGCGGTCAAAACAATACATTTTCATAAGGAGTTTTTTATCAAACATGTTCAGTCTCAAGCAAATGAATCTTTGGCATCTTGCTGTAAAATTACACACCAAAAGACCAGACACATTGTGAATTCAGTGACAAAACTCACTTCATTATAATTTATTGCCTATCAGATACTATAACCTGCTTTGGAAGAAATTTTGGAAGGGCAATCAATTATGGAAGACACCATCTGACAGTCTGAATACAATATACAACATTAGTCAAAATATTTTAATTTCAGGACATGAAGTCAATTCTTTTTTCAGAAACAAAAAGTTTAGATCAAAAGTTTTCAAATCTCTGTAGGAATCTCCAATATGCCAAAATGTATGTGGATATATGTCACAGAAAAAATAACCCCCTCTTTTAATTACATATTAGGAATCATATAATGTAAATTAAAAACTGTGAACTATATAATGCAAATATCAAGTGTAAAAAAGGGGGAAATTTAGATACAGGAAGTTTGAGCTATTGTTGTCTTCATGATCTAACAATTTCAGGATGAATTTGTTGTGACCAGTAGATATAAGGAAAAATATTCATGAAAAATAACTAGAATTTTTTCATATATTATAGATAGAGAAAAAAAATTACACTCCTGGAATCTTGTCTACTCTTCCAAAATGTTAAGGACAGTACTGAAATAATTATTTCTCAGAAGAGAAATTAAAAAAGAAAAAAATTGTGACTTGTTGGGTGTTCAGGAAGTAACGAAACTCCAGTCTTTGGTTTTCTTTGCTAAATAGTAATGGATGGTTCTCTGAAAAGAGTTTCTTTTCTGTCATAACAGAGAACAAGCTGATAGGTACACTCTGAGAACAGGAGTATTCTGGCTGAGCTCAGAGAGCATACAGGAGGCACAATCAAATAGTGGTCATAATTAGTATTATGATCGTGATAATTCATTGGCAATGATAATCTTTTCCTTGTAGATTTTTTCTTTCATGGGTATTTTATGATTTGGGAATAATATGAACCTAGAAAACCACAAAAACTGTCTGAAAACAAAAGGAAAATTTCAAACCCAAATCAATATTCTTCTCTTGTTTGTCATTGCAAAATATTGATATTGATTTACTACATAAAACAGATCTTTATTATGAACCAAAGGTGTTTCCAATGTGATAGTGATAGTGGTGATGCTGCGGAACTTATCACTGAGGAACAGAGGGAGTAGTATTAATAGATATTGCCTGTAGGTAGATATTTGTATTTAGAATAGATATATAGATATATGGATGTGTATATTATTTATATAAATACTTATAAAATGCATGTACATAAACTCAGGCATATTTTCCTTGATTCCTAGATTCTAGAATGATTTAGAGATAGAAGCATTTGTGCTGACATGAATAAAAGAGTATAGTTTCTAGTACTTAGGCTAGAAGAAGTAAACATTTGAAAATCGAAACCCTGAAGGCTCAAAACCATTACACAAACAGAGAGAATTGAAAATTTATTTTTAAAATGCATGCTGTTGACAATTCCAATTCCTGTAGTCATATGACCCACATGTCCAGCAGGGATTTTTCACAGAATCCCATTAAAAAGATTCCCCTCTTGGGAACAAAAAGAACATCTAAGGCCTTAGGACAGCAGTAACTCTAATTTGCAATAGAATCTTAGGGCATATTTTTCTTCTATCTGTCCTTATAAAATATATTGCTAGCACTCCAGAAGTAATAAACCTACCCAAACCAGACAGTAAGAGCAACAGACAAGTTATTTGGACTGAATTGAATTTATCCTGAAAAGTGTGGCTATGCAGATTTTTATAATGAAAAGTTAAATTTTTTGACTTCTTGAGCAACAACAATTATGGTAATATATGCTGTGATCTGTCACAGGGTTATATGCTATTTAAAGTGCACACTTTATGAACCTCTACAGTACAGAAACATGTTTCTGAAGGAAATTACCCCTTTATGTAAATAAATAAAAACACACATAAATGTATACCTGACACACAGTGTGTGTGTGTGCGCGCGCATGTGTGTGTGTATGCAATTGAATTTTATTTTTGTTTAACACTGATTTCCATAAGAGATTTGTTTGCTCAAATACTGTTCCAAAAATGCTTTCTCTACAGATTATTTTTTCAGAAAATTTTTTCTTCCCCTCTCTCATGCTATCAAATATAACTTGAACAACCACTGACTGAGCAGCTACTAACTCGTTCAAAGGAAAAAAAGAGGATTTGGTGTTGCAAAATGTCCAGGAAAACATCATTTTTCCTACTAAATACAGAATTTGGTGGGAAATAACATTGCTGCAATGTGTGCTAAGTTGTAGCTTTGTCAGCTCAATGTTTTAGCTCTTCATCAGTGATGTGGCTGTTGGCACACAGTGGAGTTTCTTTGAAGATAGATAGGTCTTGATCTCTCAACTTCTGGAAACTTCTCCAATCTTAATAACTGGAAAACCAAGCAGCAGTTTTGTGATTCTTCAATACAAAATTGTAACAAGGAACTCATTGCAAGTATGTTTTAGTGTTAATGCACATGCCAGAGTAGTGCTCAATCAATTATTTTTCATCTACATTGGCCTAGCAGTGCTAAATTCTAATGAAAATAAAAATCCAAGCATTGTTTTATTTATATTCAGATCAGGAGATAGTGCCAAAACAAGAACCAAAGGCAGGGGAGTTGTATAGGAAGGTAGATAAGAATTAATCCAGCATGATTAACAAAAGTACCTCACTCTTTAGACTTCTTGCACAGGTGTGTTCAGACTTGGGTTTGGATCTTTTTGAGACAAAAGAAGAATATATTGCTGCAGGAAATTCGGGCCACAGAATGGAAAGCAGGCAGAAGCAGCAATGGCAAAGTGCCACAGCTGGGGCCAGCCCAGCCGCCGGGCACGGTCTCAGCATGTCCTGCCTTGGCAGGAACAGGAACTGCAGCCAGCATCTGATGGAGCAGCAGGTTACTGAGGGGAATCAGTACAGCAGCAGATGTGTGTTAGGAGAGACCTGGCAGGCTATGTGTGGTTCAAAAACTGGCAGGAAAATTCGCTGAGCAGAGCCAGCACTTTGCCTGGGAAACCACTGAAAAGATAAAGAGGGAAGGGGTTATATCCAGGCTATGGAGTAACATTTCAACTGTCGAGTTTTCTTTACTCTCTGTGACCATAATTGAACATAATGACTACTAATAAATGACTAGTGAATGAGAATCACTTGTGCATATAACAGTCTCTGGCCCTCTACATTTGAAAATAAAGTGATATCCTGTAGATAAACACACATACATTTTTAATGCATGGTAAAGTTTTTGACTTGCCAAAGGGATTTCTCACTGTTATGGGGAAAATGTTTGTGTCCTAGTGTTTCTCATGCTAGAAATAAAACAGATTTTGTGAAGAAACACCATTAAACAAACTACAACCTCTCTTACCCCTGCTTGGCTCACCAAACTACCTGTCCTACAACATCATTCTCTCTCTTTAGTGGTTGCTTTTCCTCATGGGATCTGTGCATATCAGTTATTTACTGTCATACTTGCTAAAATTAATTTCCCAGAAATTTGCAAAGCAATCATATTCCTAACATTTGCTAAAGAGATCAGAATATGCAAGCCATACAAATAGAATGTAATTAAAAACTGTTTCAGGAGGGTTCTGTTGGCATCCCCCTCCCCACAGACCAAGATTATTTTTTTTATCTCAAAGCCTCAGCTGATCTTTCTGTAGTTTGTATTGCCATAAAGAAGAATAGATGAAAGGGTCCATTGAACCAATTTTGCTTTGAAAATAAATAAAAACATTTGGTTTCCAGACAGACAACCACATTAATCTTACTCTAAAGGTTTGAGATGCCTTATCTCAAGGTCAAGATTTAGCCTTTCTATAATAGAGGATGATTCTTTGCTACTATCTTGTCACACTACAAAATATAAATCTAAATCTATAAAATATAAATCATATGCTGTAAATAGAAAGTACTGGCTCAGTACCCTATGAGGATTTTATTTTTTTTATTTCTTCTTTCTATCAGATATCATTTTGCCTGAAGTCAGCTGTTTCTCATTCAGAAACTCACTATCTACACCTTGGTAATGAAAGTTGTTAACTCTTTGGAAAAACACCCTAATTTACAATTTTTAAAAGTGATCATAGTGAAATCTTAGGCACTCTCAAGTATCCAGTTTTGTCTCTAACTGCTGCTAGATAAACAGAGTGAATCTTTTTTAGCCCACATGTCATATCTACCAACAGCAGGGAAATGTCTGGAATAGCCTCAGGTGTCTCTGGTCACATTAGTTTTAAATCTGTTCCTTTGTGTCTGTTAGAGGATAATTTGATTACTGTGTAAGATCAAGTGGTTCAGGAAAAAATATTAAAAATTATATATACATGCATCATCTTTTTTTTCTGTTGAACTATGGTCCCTATATCAAACTGACATAATTTGGCAAAAATCAACTCAGGTTGAAAAGATTAACTTTTTTTCTGCATTCATAATGATAATTAATTTCTCAAAGTGTGACTCAGTAAAAAGAGAGAGTTTTTGTACTATTATTTTATTTTTGCCAAACATTTCACAAAACGCATAGAGTTACTTATTTCTTATTGCTTAGTCCTGGTCAGAGCAAAGCCAGAAAACCTACATATTCACCTCCTGTGGTATAGAAGTTTTCTTCAGAGGCATTTAGGAAAAATTTGAGAAAAATGAATCTTAAAAAAACTGATAGTTTACCCTTTGAAACTCATGTATGCCTCTACCTTTGTGGTCATGTGTCAGTGATTTATTCCTTTGTTAAGCCTATTTATTATGGCTATTTTTTTCTCTTTTCTAATTAGAACTGATCAATTTCACTTTCTTTTGTTAAATAGGTTGCTATAAAATCAGGTGTTGTTATCCTATCACTCTTTAAAGATACAGCATGTTCAAATACCATATTTTTACATACATGTGTATAATAATTTAGTACAGTAGATTCCTCTATGAATTAAACTGGCATCCTTGAACGTTTTAACACAGTTTTTTTCATTACATGAAAAGAGAGAATTTTATTTCCTCTTTTCTTAGTTTCTGTGCTATCAGATAATGAAATGTGAGGGAGTCTTATCAGAGAACTAAAAAGGAAAATACTTCATTTTAAGAAAAAATTTAAATAAGTACAGTATGTCCCTTGATGTACTTAGTTCCAGGATTTTTTTCATGAAAACAATGGGTTGTGATAACCGAACAATTCCATAAAGATTATTTGGATCATGCTTTCTACTTTCAAATTCAGGCTTCTACCAGATCTGCAAAGTTAAATTTGCTTTCAAGTCACTGTTTTTAACAGAGAGAAATTCTAAGCCTGACACCTGTGTTGTTTGGGCATCTGTCTTCAAAATCAATCATAAATATGCACATTCACTTACAGATATCATTATTGTCGCATCTAAATATTTTTGATATCATAATAATAAACAGAAAATCACAAAACAATATAAGTTGTGTTTGAAAAGACCTTGGACTTACACTGAAGATAGGTTTTATTTTTGTTCTGGCTAATAGCTAAATTTTTTAGGCTTTGCTATCAGAATGAAATATATGTTAACTTACACTAAGCAATGTAGCATGTCATGTTCAGATTCCTTCATAACTATGTTTTTGAACATAGGTAGATGGACAGATACATACATGTCAGATCTGTATATTTCAGTCAAAATGTGTCCCAGATTACATCACTGTAAATTATGTTATAAAATTACTGAACAGAGGATTTTTTATTTTTTAAAAGTCTATATTCTTAAAATATATGTACCTAATTGCTTAGGTTTGTTCCTCTCCAAATCTACCTTATTGCATGGTGAGTATCCAATATGCTCAAGGAAGTGTTTGATTGGCATTTAAAATTAATACTAAATATGGAATGAAACTCTCCTTTCCTCTAAATTGGAGTTTTTGCTATTCTGTACATAAACCCATAATTTCAGACTAAATGTGAGTACTTTGTTCCTTAAGTTAGTCTGATAATTTCCCAAGGATACATTTTACTGTTCACAGCAGGCAAAGTTTTATTAACGTTTTACCTGCTTCTGTGACAAAAAGCTGTCTTCTCATTCATGTTTAGTCTATACATAACATGTTCTTGTCTTAGAGTGATCACTTCAATTGAAAATAGCTTAGGGAAATCAGGTAAAAAAAGATCTGGAAAATACATATTGACCATATTTCCAGTTGACTGCAAAGTATTCAAACACAAGACACATTTAGCTGGATTTTTATCTACTCTCAACTATTCATGCTGTAAAACTGGACCCAGGCTAAGTATTTCTGAAAACTTAAGCCACCTGGAACTAAACGGATGCATGAAATAGTCACTAAAGATTCCTTTTTTTCTATATTTGTCAAACACTGACAATTGGTATTACTTTTCAAACTGGAAAAATGGTTGTGGCAAAGTAGGCACCTAACAGACGTAGAATATTGGAGAGCAGCCGGGTCTAGCACTGTGGTGCTGTTAGAAGTATTTGGATGCAGTACTAATTAGCAGCAGAATCCCACCTCACCTTTTTAAAAAGCAACATATGTGACCCAGAGTAATACTGCAGCATTTCTTTCATTTATTCATTCATTCATTCATTCATTCATTCATTCATTCATTCATTCATTCATTCAAAAAAATGAAGGGAAAAAAGCAAAGAGAAAATATAAATTTGAATTAATATATATACTTATATATACACATAGAGAACAGGTAAAAGAATGACAGAGAAAGATGATTCTTTGAGAGAGATATTTTTTCAATATATTCAGTCTTTTATTTGAAAAAAATCTTCATTTATTTCCAACTGGATGGTCAGCTGGTAATGAGTGCTGCAGAACTGTCATATGAGATATGTGGAATGCCAAAAGCTACTAAAATCCTCCCTTATTAAGTTGTTTTCTTATGATTCAAATTGTTGTATTGCAGATGCCAATCTATTCCAGCTGCTTCTTGTTTAGAGTCAGCTGGGATTTTATGCCTTTTAATACTTCAAAACAAGATAAGCAGTATGAACATAGAGGATGAGGCATAAAACTGGCCACCATTAAAAAAACCCAGAGGATGATAGGCTTGTAAGATTTATAGAATGAGAGTCTCATTAAAAGCTTGTGTGTGATACAAAAATATTTTTTGTTTTGCCTAATTTTTGCTTTAATTGTATCTTCTATAAAAATGCATCTACCTTTTTCTTGTTTGTGTTTGAGTTTTGCAAACTTTTCTTTGTTCTTCCCTTAATTTGATACATGATGACAATTTTTTCAAAAAATTCCATTTGTACTGGATATGGACTCCCTCTAAAAGTGTAACTGCTTTTATAATAGTCAACCACATGATGCATGCATTCCTTCAAGTACCTGAAAAATATGATGGTCTAACTTGGGTCATACTTTCTCCAAAACTTTTTCCAAACATGTTTCAACATACAGGGAAGTACAGTAGGAAAATATTTTGAATATTTTAAATCAATAAATAATAATAATAATTAAAAAAACATGCTTAACTTTTGCTATGTTCATATGACTGAGGCCTCATGACAAATCCAAGGGTCAGAGAAAAATATTCTCCCTATCAGTGATTTTGTGACTTTGGAATATGAAGTCGTATCTTCAAAGCTAGAAACTGATAATGTGAAGCATTCTTTATGTACAAACATTGCACTAAAACGTAAAACTTATGCAATAGGTTTTTGAAAAAAAAAAAAAAAAAACAAACAAAAAACCCCAACCCAAATATTTTGAAATATGTCTCTCATAAAACTGTACAAGGCCACTTTCCTTGTTTTGATGATGTAATCTCTTGTATTCTACCAGATAGACTGTTGGGAAAACAGCCTTGATTCAATACTTTGTTTTTAATATTTCCTTTATTACAATCATAGCTTTGACTTTTCTGGACACTTCAGGTATACACTAGCCATCTACATTATATTCAACCAATTTTGCTCACCAGCACCAAGAATTTTTCATTCTCCTGCTCTCAGTAAAAACTTTGATAGCAAGAAGATCAATGGAGCCTTTTCCTCTGGCTAAGTTCTTCAACATCATATCTAATAACACATTCCTCTCTTTAATAAAGAGTGCATTTATAACTGAGTGGGTCAGAATTAAGAGCATACACACAGCTAAAATTCCAAAAAAGTGCCCTAAGGATTTTTCAGAAATGTATAGGAACATAGGTCTGAATATTAAAAGTACATCTTAGGGTGCAAAAACTTTGAACAACTTTAGCATCCATTCATTCTTTATTTTTTTAAGCTTTATCATATAAACAAGGTAAGTTTTCTGCTTTATCAAATTCTAATTCCATTGGTGTGTCAAAGCTTTGGAAATAAGTGTTTGCCCTATTCGCTAGTTTTTCTCTGTTTTTATCAATTATGTATGGATCTTGCTCTCTGATGATCAAGTGATGTGGAACATCAAACTAAGTTTTTATTGTGCTAATGAGATAGAACTATCTGACATCTAATGACTTCTATGTCTCCTTGAATTATTCTATATCTCACTTTGTGAACAGATAATTTGGATGATTGATAATCATTCTTTGTTATTTTTCTGCATTAAAAAAAACCCTCCCCTCCTTTTGTCTGTAAGAATAAGTCAATCATTGAATTTTGTGAAGACCTTTCCCTTCTTTCTTTCTTAACCTATGTTAGAGAATGTACTAGCTCAACTTATTTTGAATTCATATATAGTTTGAATACCATTCAAATTAGAATTCAAGTATGCTACCATTGTACAACTGATGATAGTGTTCATTATTAAATTTATTTAATCACAAAAAAGAAATATTTGAAATAATTTTAAATTGAGGTATAATTTTTACATGTTATTTTTCATGTTTGAGAATGTCCCTTATACGTTGAAATTTACCCCAAATTAACCAAGAATACAGACTGAGGTGTTTCCTTTTGGGTAGCCTGCTTGATTTTGTCCTGGTGATGTGGTAAAAGTTATAGTGAAAAAAGTGGTAGCTGCTCAAAGGAAAAGATGAAAAAAGGACAGATTTGAACTAGAGACAAGGGGATATACCAGTTTTGTTCCAGTCTGAAATAATATCACAAATACTTCTTGAAGTTGGGTTCGTCTCACCCAACTTTATCACACAGCTAAAGTTTGAACTAGTTGGTTAGGTCCCTTTTCATACAAAGAAATTAGTACTTGCAGAGGCTCTTAACAGAAATATATTAGGGAAAGAATAGCCCCTTGGAAAGACTTCTTTCCCTTCACTGCCTGAAACAAGAGACCAGAAAAATGAATGTCTTTAGGTGACTTAAGTAAGCTTTAGGTAAGCTTAGGTCAGATAAAGAGAAAATAGACAAAAGAATTCTGAGAGACACAGAAAAAAAAAAGAGGGAAGATTTACAATCTTAATTTAAAATTAAAAATTAAAAAAAAAAAAAAGGGAAAGGCATGTGTCCAAATATAATGGCAAGAAATATTAGTTGTATGCATGCTAGAAAGTGGGAGTCAATAAAATGAGAAGATTCTGAGAAATGAGAAAAGAAGTAGCAATGATAGTGTCAGTATTTCACTCTTGGATTCTTCATCCTCATTAAATGAGCTACTTTGCATAACAGCACCACTTCCCTCAGTGGGAATAGGAATATGAATACAGGCCATGCTCTTCGCAAACAACTGCTGCAAAAGTAAGGAATTCTATCAAGTGCCATATACTTAAACTGCTATTTACTTTAATATGACAATGATGATACTTCAAAATAATCGTTTGTTCCTCTTATCACACTATTCTGCTAATTGATTGTCAGAAGGGTTCACAGCTGCCAATGAAGGGGAATGATTTCGGTTTGGTGTTGTTGGTTTTGGTTTGGCTCTTTTTGTTCTTCGTTCTATTTAATTTATAAATATAAATTTATATTTATATAGAGCAAGAAATCTTTCATTCAACACATTCACAATTAAAATTTGGTTTGATTTTTTTATCAAAGCAATACGTTGTATAGGTAAACTTACAATGTCTTTTTTGAGGTTATAGTTATTTATTTAAAAGTTTTCTTGCCTAAAATCTTTTATTCAGTGCAAAGTCAGTGTATTCAATAACTCTGAATTCTCTGAGTACTTAGACTAAGAAACAAGGGAATCTTCTCCAGTATAAAGTTAAAATAGTAGTCAATAACATTTCTGCACTTGCACTGGAACTTTATAAATTGATTTGAACACTACACAGACAGAAGAGTAAAAGGTCTTCCAACATTTTCCAGGAAGGTTCAGTTAAAAAAACCCTTTTGATTTTGGTCCAATAAAAGTGCCCCACAAATGCTTGCACACATACAAAAAAAGGAAGTATTCATAAAAAGAATAGAAACAAACCCCTGGTATTTTCAAGTAATCAGTGTTGTGTTCAATATTTCAATAGTTCAATAACTTTTTTCTTTGCTTGGGCCTGTGGGAACTGTGAAAACTGCCTGGCCATATCTTGTCTAAAGTAACTCCTTACCATTGCAGACTCTGCAAGTGCTTGTGGCCGTTTGGTTTCCCCTTTCCCAAAGGAACGTAGCAGTTCAGCCTCTTGAGGGCTCCAGTGGTTTGAATACTTCATTGGCTTAGCATATGGAATCAGAAATAAATTATTGTCTTCTTTCCTTTTTTGACCCTAAGACTGGCAGTGTTCAATGAAGGAATAGGCATTGTCAGGCAACTGTGGAAAGGATTCAGTGATCAGAAGGTTCCTATCTCCAGAGGATACTTTCCTGGGGGGGAGGGACATTCCAGAATGTACCTTGAAGGATGGTCCTTCTTTTAATTATTACTGTAAATAAAATTATATAGCATCCATTTTGTGTTGGAGAGTTTTGTTCAGACGTGGCTTATAGAAAAGGGCCATGATCACATACAGCTGGTTAAGAAGTAAAAAGCAGCTGTAAGTAGGAAGTTCTCAGGCTTTTTCCTTACGAGAAAAAAAATAAACACTGTGTCCTTGGTTAAGTGATGAGGAAAACACGGTGGAAAACATGGAGACCTTGAGGATGGTCAATAACAAGTCAACAGCAGGATGAGGAAAACAAGTATTAGCCTCAACAAGAAACCACAGGTATTCGCAACAATGGAGGGGTTGGCATGTAATCTGTAACCAATGATGAGCTCGGGTTTTGCAATATGTATGAGCTTAATTAATGCTATTATAAAAGCATGTAAGCTGGATCAATAAATTGGAGATCGATGCTCATCAATCGGATGTGTGCAAGTCTCCCTTCACTTTCCTCAATTTTGTGTTATAATAATATAATAAAAATATTTAGTGACTAATGCTTTTTGACTTATCTATATTTCCATATTAAATTAAATGCCATATATTTTAATATTGTGAAGCAAAAAGCTCCAATTATGTCTTTACCTTATAGATAATAGGTTTTAGTGCCTTGAGAACCATTTTCCCCCATTTCAGATGTATACCCAAAGTGTTCTACAAAGTCTTTTTATAAAGATACAGAATAAGAAGGAATGACTGTGTGAAATCTGTTTCCCTGAATATTAAAAAGATTGGTGCATCATTTCTTCACCTGATTCTGATTTTAAATACTTTGGATAATGATTATTCATAATTCTTCCCCATTTTTTTGTTTTGCCATATTGGTGGTCTTTCTGCAGCTATTTTTGAAATCCATCTCATGTAAGGAAAATGCAGCTTGTTATACAAAATGTTCAAGTTTCTAATTAGGAAAAATGAATTGCAGTTATAGTACATCCCCAGATTGTATTAATATTTCATTTCTTAGCTTCCTACATAAAGGATTAATCAGAGGAAAACTTGTTCTGAATATTAATAAATCAAAATAAGAAATATTGCAAAGGTATTTCTAAATTACTTGTAAGGGTTATATTGACAGGCAAAAACCCCAGAAAACTAGTGTATCATATCTGTATGCAAAATAAATATTTCTAATTTTCATCTCTTTAAAATTAAGTCTTTGTATTACAACATTTTAGGTTGTAGCTACAAAAAAAAAAATACCAAATTTTCTGATTTACTCTTTGTCCTCTGGTTGATATGGCGAACTATATACAAAAGAAATTTCTTCAGTTTTATTTAATACTAATTATTCTGGCAAAAATCCTGGAGTAGCAAAATTTCCCTTACTATGGTTTCAACAAGGTAGACATGGTCATGGGAATTTTCCAATTTACACAATTCAAGCATTGCATTGAGAATATTTGATTCTGATCAGTGGGCAATGCAATCCATGAAGACATCTCTCAGAAACTTTTTTTTCCTCACTGTCATCTCATCTCTCTCTCTTAGAAGTCATCCTGGAAGTCTGGTTAGGCTGGGTTGAACTTCAGGTTTTAATAAATTTATAATGCAACTTTTATGTTTCAGAGAGGCTTGGGTAACATATTTCTTTGTTGCTCCAGAAACACAAAGAACTAAATTCTACTTTTAATTAACTAGTTGAGAATTCACTCATTTAAAATTCATGTCAAGCTGACATTCTGTAATGAATCTTTGTTCAATGTGAGGATTTGGGAGAGAAGTGTAGTCAAGGTGATATAATTTATAGGTGCTTAATTTAATTCAGTGGCAGCAAATTTGTTATCTCCCCATGGTATCTTTCAGCCTAAGACCTGAACTTTAAAAGATGTTTAAAGATTTTGTTTCTTTTTGGTAAGGTTAAATTATTTGTATCCTCTCCTTCAGTTTTCATTGTTGCAAGCTTTAAGGTGTTCTCTATATAGCCAGAATATTTGAAGAAATTTAAGAAAAAGCTTTGTCACTGCAGAAGCAGAGAAATATCTTTATTTTTATCGCATCTGTTTTTAATGTACCAGATAACTGCTACCTAACTGTTGGATGTCCATTGCTAAGTGTCCTAAATTTTAAAGCTCTTTTTAGTTCACTGCTGCAATTTAAATTAAACAAAGGCTATGTTTAGTTCACATGTGGGTTAGAAAAGTCCAGGCATACATATCAGAAGAGAGGAACTGAGGAGGAACACAGTTTAACAGGTCAGCTTGATGAAACAGCAGTCATGAAAATTGGTTCAACATATGGATTATTCAGTTTTCTGATAAGGAAAAAAACCCCAACACATAGAAGTACAGATTTTATGAAAAGCAACAATAGTTAAATAATTACCCTAACATTATGGACTTTATCAGCAAAGGCAAGGTAGACAGAATTGATAGATGAAGAATTTTTTTTTATTAGATTGCTCCTATTACAAACTTAAATGGTATGAAATCTTTTTTGTAAATTTTAGCATTAGAATTTTGATTCAGAACAAAAGTAAGAAATGGAAAAGTCATATATAACATTGCAGAACCAAGGATTCTACAAGGCCAAGGATTATTACAGTGTGTAGAGCAGACAAAAAAAATAATTCTGCAATATTGTAAACAAATACTGAAAACATATAATTCAATTATTTTTAACACACAATCATCTCAATCTGAGAAGTAAAGGCATAATATTGCCAACTTTTAAGATAAGATACTGTCTAAACACACTGGTTTTACAGCAGGTTGATTGGGCACTGATAGCAGTATTTTTTCACAATTTTTCAACACAGCACCATAAGATTAGTGACTTGTCCTCAAACTCGTTGTAAGGATATGTATTTTTATGGTGCTGTGTTGAAAAATCATGAAAAAATACTGCTATCAGTGTTCTGTGCCCAATGAACCTGCTGTAAAACCAGTGTGTTTGGAAGTCAGTTGATAGATATGTTTGGAGGCGAGTTTTACAGGAATGATTATGCACAGCACACCACAGTACTTTCCTGCATTAGTTGTAACTCAAATCAAAGAAGATATTTGATTAAAAAATAATCCAATGTTATTTGGAATGCTGTTATCAATATGGCTGGTTTTGAGAGCAGAAAGTTACCTTTAGTTTACTAGTTCCAATACTGTCAGTACGTTAACTGTAATTTGTTTGTGAGCTTTATCTCAATAAATTTCAGCAGATTTGAGAACTTGATAAATGCAATTAACTTTGGAGTTTTAGCAGCAGGTTCTGGGAGACTGTGTTTTTAAAGATTTTTGGTCTTTTATGAGTAGAGCTTCAAATACTCAGGATTTTTCCTTCTATCTATGCACAATTGTCTAACTACACATAATTTAGCATTCAGAAGTAGATATAATTATGCAAACGACAGGGAAAGACAAGGCCCTGGAGTGTGTTCTCTCTGTTCTTGGAGAAATTATTGCATATAAATGGCTGAGTTGAACAGAAAAATTATCATCATATGGTTTATTGGTTAACTCTTCACAGTTTCATATATTTTAAGACCAGAAGTTTCATTAGATCCTCTAGTTTGATCTCCTATATCACAAAGAATTCTATCAATTTATTCCCACATTGAGCTCAATAATTTCATTAAACCTATATTTCAGAAGGGCATTTATCTTGATTTAAAGATGTGAACAGTTCAGTACTTTCTATAATAATCTTTCACAATTTTTACTATTAATGACTACTATTATTTCAACACTTATCAATTTCCATTTTTGTCCTTTTTCTAGTTGAAAGTAATCTTTCTTCATATTATTCCACTGCTTTCTTTTATGTTCTTCATCATTAAAAAATATTTATTTAATACTTCATGTTTTCCCTCTTTTAAGGTATTTATAAATTATTATCAATTTACCTCCAAACTTTCTTCTTCTGTTAATAATTTGACTGAGACCTTTTTTTTGTAGTGCTGTCAATTTTTTTCACCCTCTCTCCTAGTAGGTGCTTCTGAATGATATATTAGAGAAATATAACACACTATAAACAAATAAATTGTCAAGAATAGAAGAAATATTACTCAGTGAAAGACTATTATTGCTTGGGAAATGAATGCTTGAAGATCTTGGGAATATACAAATAAACTGAAAAAAACCAACCAAAACACTGCTTGTGGGTTTTCAAATTATTTTTATCTTCTTTGAAATTCGGTAAATTCTGCTGAGATAATATTAGTGTGCCAAGGAATTTTCTAGTATGTCAAGGGAAGTTTTGAATAATTGCTCTATGGAAAGAAGATAGCTATATTACACTGTTATGACAAGACGTTATGAAGTATGGAAAAAAATCTGGCAGTTAGGGAAAAAGAAGTCCATGAAGTAAGCCCATGTATTTGTCCTTTCTTTTTTTTCACCAGTGTGACTAAAGTTTTATAGACTTTCAAATAGTAAAAAAATAAACTGAGTTCACATATGTATGTCAGACAATGAACTCTGCAAAGTATGATTCTTTTTAGACAAACTAACTGTTCAGCTTCCAAATAACCCATAAATAAATCTTATTTATTCATTTTACTTCTCCTGTTGCAAAAGGGCGTAAGAAGGTTCAGAAACCCACATTATTTAAAAGATTAACCTAAGCACTTATTTTGATGTCCTTATCTTTAGGGATGGTCTCTGATATCTTCTCTTTGTATAGCTCTCAGCTAAAGTCAAAATATTCAATAGAATGTTAAGAATATTTCTGCCCATAACTCACTGCCTACTAGAGTTTCATTGTATTCTGATTCATTGCAGAGGACTTCAGAGAAACCATCTTTATTTATTATTTACCTATTTATTCACATATTTAACTTTGATCGGTTGTCTGACAAGCTGAAAAGGAGGAATTATGCTTTGGCATCTCTTCCTGTAGAGTGCCTATATCCAGAAATGACTTACTTCATGTTTAGAATATTAGGTGGGGATTTTCTTTAGTTTTGACCATGCAGATCTATGTGCATTTTCAAGGCTGTATTCTTGAGGTATGGACCAGAAAAAAAAATCTTTCATAGAACGTTTCAGATTTCTTTACCGGGGCCTGTTTTCAAAAGCATATCTTGAGCTGAAGATGTCTTACCAGCAGATGTACATGAAAATATTTCAGCATAAGTGAATTTAGATTTCTCTCCTGGCTTCACCCTTGATGCATAAAATGACTTCTGGATTTTTAAAATTCTTATATAGCTACTCATTTAAACTGCTACTGTGACAATATGTACGTATGCTGAGATTTCTCACTTAGCCATTGCTTAGATAGAAAAAAGATACAGTTTTGGGTTAAATAAATAAATTAATTAATAAATAATGAAAGGGGGAGCACATCCTGTGCCAAACTTAAAATCTTTATAGCTATTTTATTCTGTGCATGCATAAAGATTCAAAGTCCATCTTAATGTCAACTCTGCCTATTTTTACCTGTGGATGGTAAAGAAAAAATACAGTCTTTTTCCATTTTGACTATTTATTAGCCATGCATTTAAAAAGAAGGCAGACCTATTCACTATTACTTAGGAGTATTTTCTCTCTTTGGTATAATTAAATTTGACATCCAGGTAAGTCAGTGTCAAACAAGGAAAGTCAAGTTGGAAAAAACAATCTAACCTGACATGTGGACAGTACGTTAGTTGCAGCTAAAGGGTCTTGCTTGTCCATTACCATTTTGTGGCTTGACTTTTACATATACTGTGTTGTCTTACCAAATTTGTTTCTCATGTTTGTGTCACACTGAATGTTTAGAGGTGATAAGTTGGCAGAATTTTATAATTATAATAACTCCAAAATGTTATTTGTTACTTTCTGGTTTTTAATCTTGGACCTATAAAAATATGGAACCTACTAAAATTTATATATTAAGGGCACGATTTTCAAAAATTTTTGACAGCTTTCAGTGAAATAGGTTTCAAATTGGTGATTATTTTCAGTTTAAGATACTACCCCTCACAATTTTAACACAAGGTTCACGATAATGCTTTGGGGTTTAATTGTTGCAGCACTAGCTGTTACAACATTGGCTTATTTTAAAAATAGACTGTGTCTGATTGATTTTTTTCATTGTCATCTGATTGTTTTGTCTAGAAAACCTCTCTTAACTTCATTAAATATGTCTGAAGAGTGTCACAAAAGAAAGAAGGGGATAAACTTGAGAAAAAAAAATGTTTACCATAAAGGTTATGCAAAAATGTGAATAATTACTGTGCTGGGAATTTATCAGTGAAACTCTGCATGTATTGGTGCTGAGGTCATACTATTTTAAGCAAGGGACTAGATAGAAAACATTGATATCTTGACATTTTCAAAGAACACATATTTTGATAAAATATTGTTTGCAATAGGAAATGATTCTGCCATCAATAGAAATAATTTTAAAGTTGGAAAAAATTGCATGCTAGGTCATAATATAAACCTGGAGATTTTGTTCTGAGAGCCTCTAAGAGAGACCATGTTTGGTTGAAAACAAAACAAATATTGACTGGTGTCATTTTCAGAAGGTGACAGGAATAAAAAAAAACCATAAAAATTGAAAAGCTTATAAATAAGCCATTTGGAGCCACGAAAAGGTCTATAAGAGGCTGTACGAGAAGAAGCAAAAGCAAATTTAGGAAAAAAAAAAGTGTTCTGTAAAGAACAGTGATTCTCAAGGTGGGAGTGGCAAGATATCAAATATGGGCACTTAAAGTGACATCAAACAGGCACTGTAGAGCAGAACCAGGATGGTGCTGTGCCCAAATGGCATGCTCAGCCTTCCTCCTGGACAGCACAGGACAGCAAAGTTGTATAGCTTGAATATTTCCTCCATATTTGTGATCGAAGTGTTCAGATATCTGGGTCCATTTGATTGTTGCACTGTCATTTTGATTTGGAACTGTGATATGTGGTTTCTTACAATAAAGGAAATACTCTCTGAATGAGTTTCATTCAGTTTTCTTTTCCAGCACTGTTCAACTCCTTGCCTCCAGTTTGTTCATAGTCTATGTGGTTCTGCTTAAAATCCTTGGCCTTAGAATAACAAAGCGCAGTAAATAACCATTTTTTGTTTGTTTTAACTTGTATCATTCACTTTGTCTAAAAGTACCCTCTTATACTTTTTATATTCTATTAAGAGGAGACTGTAGGAAGTTTTTGGGCAAAGAAATTATCATTTAGTCTGTTCGATGTTCCCATTGTACTCTTTACTATTGCAAAACATTTCTCTCAGTTGCTTAATATCATTTTCTGTTTTGAAATAATAAAGTGCTAGACCAATAAAGGAGCTTTACGTATCTATGAAACAGTTTATAGTACTGCAGTGTGTTTGTGTCCATATCCTGAGTCTTGACAATCTTACAGTTCTTGGGTCCTCTCCAAATTCTGTGTAGGACTTTTGATTCCATCATACATAGAGGGATAATGACAAGACAGAAAAACCATCTGTGTTTAAGAATGACAGTTTTCTAGACTTCTCTTTTGTGAATGCTAATAACTGTAATTTTATATTGTTAGTATACAAGAACAGAGTAGTGAGACTTGAAATTTCCCAAATTGGTATTAGCAGTTGGCAGAAACACCATGAAATGCAATTTGGAATTGAAAAAATAGAAACTAATACAAGCACACATATTACCAACTCAAACAATATTAAGGACTTGACATTTGATAAGATGGGAAGAACTGTTGTAGTGCATATACTGATAACATGAGAACCCTGAAAAACAGTTACATGTACATAAATTTTAATCTAATTAAAGCCTATTTGAAAAGTCTTAATTTCTTTTTGTTTTTCTTATCTTGATTCTTAGCTAAGTAGAAAGAATTATCTACAAAATGTACAGGAACATGTTTTAAAAGCTCCTTGAAAGAAGATGTGGAGCGTGCTTTTGATTAGCTGAAGAGAAAATAGGGTCTGGTCAAAGTGGAAATCCCTCTGGGACAGAAGGTCTAAAAGGGTGGAGTGATTGTTGACAGTAGAAAGTAGAAAGCTTGGAAGGATGACAAATAGTTATATTTAATCTAGGAAGGTAAGAACAGAGAAGAAAGGGAATTTCATTTCAGAGGCTTTTAAGAGCACAAAGTATGAGTGAGATGCCGGACAAACAATTATTGGTTTTGGTAGCAGCAATACGAAAAATGACATGAAAAATGAGGGCTGGGGAGTGAAAAAATATATATTAAATAAACACAGACAGAAAAATCCCATTTGAAGTACAGTAGGAGAGATTTGATTTGATTGGGTTCCAAACTAAGAAGGCAGGACATTGTTTTACACATCACTTTTCCAAGGTCTAACTCCCAGACAGTGCAGAGCTTTAGCATGTGTTTTCAGCACACATTTTATGGATACAAGGACTTCTGTAAGTCAAGGATAATTGTGCTATTACAGGGTCCCTGATTTGTCTATGCTTAAGAAGCATAGGGGGTTTCTTTGTTAGCAGTGGTATTAAAATTAACTGCATTTCATAATTTTATCAAAAAGAGAAGTACCTTGACTAGAATATTTTTATCAGAGTTAGTAGAAATTAGATATATAATTGGAAGAGGAAATAATAGACAAAAATATTTTCCTTGTGAAATTCTTCTAAGGCTCTAAAGAATTGATGTGTAATATGTGTGTGCGTTTTTGTCTGACTCAGAAGAACAAATATTTTCATATTGTAATAATCAGTGATTTGTTCCCACTGTAGAACAGGCTGAACAGAGAAAATAACTAGATTTAAAATTTCAGAGAATGATGAGAAGTAAGCCCAATTTTATTTTATAGTTTGTCAAAGCTTATTCAGATAAAGGATTAAAACTTTTTAGAATCAGATAAAGTTGGTTCTTTTCTCTTAAGAGGTTACTGCTACGATCATTTTAGCCCTTAGGGATTGCACGACTACTTATAAACCTGAAAACCTAAACTCTGATTATTAAACTCACACTTTACTGGCCCCTGTACAGAAAAGAGTTTGCAGAGGAAATACTAACTTTAAAACCAGCACAGACAAATGAAAAGGGAAACACAGGGCAAACAGGCAAGTAAATATCATTAATCTTTAACTAATATTTCTTTTAAACTAAGGATTAAATTAAAATGAGAAGTCTAAAAAATATTATTTCCAGAAGATGGCACTCTTATACTTTGTATTTTTGGGGAGTATAACTGCAGCCACTATCCATAACTATATATGCACTCCTCTATTTGTCTAAACTATTTAATTATTTATCTGTACACAAAAGAAAGGGTAACATGTAAAACAGAGTAATCTTTATAAAGGCTTTGCTTCAAAAAACAGTACTTATTTTGCCACCAAGAAATATCACTAATTGAAACAAATCATTGTCTTTAAATAAAAATTAAACCTGTATCTGAATATGTTGCTTTATTTTAAACAGAAAAAGCAGCTCTTACTCCAACTCATAAACTGGTAAGTTTATTACTTCTCTCTTGAAGATAGCACATAAAAGTAGAGAAAAATATTTCCATTTGGAATTACAAAGAAACAGCTGTAGTCTTTGAATAGTTAAAAATCAAGTGGCATAGAGGGAAGATGGTTATAATTATGCAATAGATGACGCTCCTGAGATTGATGAACCATGAATAGAAGTTTCATTCCTTCTTCACTAATACAAATTTCATCACTCAAGTTAGGCTCACATCCCTAAACAACCATATTTATTTTCATATAAAGTTTCTATTTTACTTGCCAATGTGAATACTTATTTTCAAAATTGAAAGAATTGTGTAACTCTGTTCTTTTATTTATATCTGAAAAATCTACTGTAGATTTTCAGAAATACATAGTGAAAATTTTTAGTGTTAGCTCCAAAGCTATTTTTTTTTTTTATACTTCAGATTCTGTGATGTTTTATCTGCCACTGAAGGTGAGGGTAACCCATGTTCTTGTTAATAGATCCCTTGAAGTGGATTATGGTGGAGTGACACTGAATGATTGGTATTTGTAAATATTTATCTATAGGGTTTATATTAGAACAATTTGATTGCAATGAAAAGCAGATAAATAGCTATTTTGGTGATAATTATCTATAGAAATATGGCAATATGAAATCATAAAACTATCACTCACTTCAAGAAAATGTATAAAGGAAAAGAAAGGAAGAAAGAGGAAGCATGGGAGTAGAAACATATATAATCACCATCCATGGATTTACAATGGGTGCCATTGATCGTTGCCTTAGGTCAAAGTGATGATCGAAGGATCTGTCAGGGGTGAGCATGAAATAAAAATCCTAGTGGGTTAATATACACCGAGGTTCAGATGGAAATGTTCCACCACCACATTTGGGATAGGGGGTAGTTTTACACTGTTTTGGTCACATGCAGTCCTCTGGTAGAAGGCCTCAGAAATGAGTCTTGGAGCTTTTCGGGGGCCTTTGATGGTTTATGACACCTTCTAAGACATCTCAGCTGCCTCTCACATCAGTAGAGGGGGGAGGATGTGCAAGACATTTTTCAGTGACTTCTGTGAGCCAGAGAGAAGTTTGATAAGAGGATCCATATTTACCCCTGAAAGAATTTTCTACCAAGGTCGTTGACATAGAAACCAAGAAAGAAAGAAGGACGAATAAGAGAAACCTGCAGCTGCTTATTCCAATAAGCGCTTTCTTTGTCTCTCGTGACTAATGAGTAAAGTGTAAACTTATGGGTTTTGTAAGAATGTATAAAAATCATGCATGCTATAATAAAAACAGGTTTGAAGCCTTCTGAAAATGGAGTGTGTTGCTTTGCATTGTCTCCATCTCAACTACATGTCGGAACCCAGGACATCTCTCTAGCTGTCCAGGATGGCTCGAGCCCCTGTCAGGGGGCTAAGAGATCTTGGCACAAGGCTCAAGACACCTGTGACTTTGATTTTGACCTATGGAGCAAATTACCACCTTTATATGAAGAATTACAAGTCAAGAGAGTTTAAGTAGAATAATAGTTAGTTTGTCACAGGGTGACAAGTAGATTTTTGGGGTTTTTTCATGGGAGTTCGGGGTCGCAAGATGGAGGAATTTTGGCATGTTTTGTCCTTCTTTCTCCTTCTTCCTAGTCTCCATCTTCTGGGTGATGCTGGCACTTTTGGATTGGTTTAAGGTAGGAACACACTGTCTGACACAGATGATAGGTATTGGGGAATTATTGTAAATAATGTACACGTAGTTTTTAGTATAAAAGACAGCACCACCTCTGAGGACAGTCAGTGTGCCTCTGACTGACCTGCTGCACAGACCTCGGCAGGCCAGGGAAAGAATATTATAGATAAGGAGTGATAAACAACCCTGAAAACCACAGCTGAGGAATCCTGACTCCTCCTTTGGCTGATGGGCTGGGAAAAGAGACTCGTAAGTATCTCGGGGTCACTCTGACCAGCAGAGATTCCAAGAATGACAGGAGGAGAGCGGGGCTTGTGTGTAAGCGAGGGCAATTTGGCATGATGAAAAGCACCATCCTGTCTCAGGAGTCTGTCTCTATCGACCTCAAAGCCTGGTCTTTAGCCTCTGGCAGTGACAAGTTCACCCCCCTCTGTCTTGTGCAGACCAGAGGTCTGCCATGACACACCCAAAAAATCACCTCCTTCTCCTCAGGAAGTTGCAAACCTGGTCTCAGCAAAGCATACTGGTGCCCCCACAAATGGACAATTTGTTTTGAGTCATAGTCCATTCTCTTGCATTATGTTATAATTGAGGTCCTTAAAAAAGGTCTTAGTGCTATGCATAAGGAGTCAGACCTTGAGTACAGCAATTAATATAAAGTCAGCAAAAAGACACAATTTTCCAGATATGTATTATTTGCAGCAGAATAAACAATACATTTGAAGACACTTATCAACCCATTTATTTCCTATGTTTCTTTGTAAATTAGGAATATTTTTGCAAGAAATATTTAACAAAAATCTACAACCATGCAGAACTGTATGAATTGAATTAGAGCTGTTTGGCTAAGTAACATTCATCTGTGCAGTAGGCTTTACATCTGTTAGATAGTTTGTGATGTGATACTGCAAAAGAACTCATTAATGCTATGTAAAGGTAGCTTTGATAGTTTTCTACAATTTTGAACATTGTAACCTACTTAGCTTAGTATAAATGTTTTTTGAGCAATTTACATGATTGTTATTTGTGCAGAATCCCTGCTGATATTTTTTTTGCCATTGCTACTGAGTTCATGTTCTAAGAGTTGTTTGAGTAAATCTTTCTGAGCTGGAAATTTGTCTGTGGAATACAGATTTCATCAGTATTTGTAAGATCATGTTTTTGGGGGGTAGAATTAAAATAGAACAGCTTCCTGTGGTAAAACTTCCTCATTTTTATTTTCTAAAGAGTCTAGGAGAGAAAAATCTTAAAAAAATTAAGCAAATACATAAGCATTACATTTTAGAAATTGTGCTATTGTTGGTAGTAATGGTGTCCAATGAAGAGTGTAGCACTTTGAGACCTTGGAAGCCCTCAGATTTGTTCTGTAGGAAACATGAATTCATCTTGCCATATTTCACATGGTAACGAACAATGAAAGCACGTTGCAAATTCCCCCCTCCCACACAAGAGGTGGATGTGTGCTGATTCAGGCTTGAAGACTATGTAGCCCTGTTATTTTTGTTGCGTTAGTACAAATGTAATTATAAATGCTGTTGGAACCACACAGATAATTGCACAGGAGGCTGTAGTATTTTACATGACTCACTGGTTTAGACAGCACTTATTCTGGGATGTGTGCATATTTCTGCTTGTTCAGTGAAAATAGTTTTATGAGGCTGCACAATTCACGTCACTCCTCTGAATCTCTTTTAAATCTCCCTATCCAAAGACCATAAATGCAATAAGTTCAAGGTTAACAACATCACAGAGAATTTTAAGGCCCACAGGGAAAAGAATGGATCTAGTATCTTCTGTGGGAAGCAAGAAGAATAATCTTAACTTCTCTCTTGCCAGTTTAGATTTAATTTAATTTTATCTGTGCAATTTGAATCTCATGCTAAGTTTCATTCTATTTTATGCTAATTTAAACTTTGAAATATGACAAACCTTTCCAAATTTCTATTATGGTAGCAATAGGTATTACTGTTTCTTATTAGAATACATAGTGTTTCTTGACCTGTGGTGCATTTTTTTTTACTTTGATCATTTCCATTACCAGCAAATTCTATGTTTCAGTTTTTTAAATGCCACAAAGAAAATCTAGTTCACATCAGCTACATCTCAAATCTTCAATCTTGGATAACCTGTGTTACAGGTAGCAAAGCTCTGGAAAACAAAATGGTAACAGTTCCTTCTTCTAACTTCTCTTTTTTTGCAAGTACATAATAGTCAGGAGAAAGGCTTATTTTGAGACTGTAATTATTGCAGATTGAAACTCTTTTTAAGTGGAATGTGGTATGGCATATCCTGTGTGAAACTCCTCTTTACTGATCCAGTCTTAGAAATCAGAAAGATATCCTAAATCAGCTTTCCTTTAAATGAAAGGGGTGGTCATGTTCCTCCTTTTATAGAAGCTCATTTAGTTCCTATCTTGACGAAAGGCATCCATCTGTGAATCCTACATGGATCACAGTTCCCTAAATAACACAGATGCGAAAGAAGCAGAGGGAAACAGAAGATAATACTAAATTTGTGTTTAGCATTAATGAGCTCCCTGTTGATCACACAGATTATTGTAGGTCATATTATAACTTTCTTTTTGCACTGTTTACAGGCATTGCAGCAGCAAGCATCCTGAAAACTAGTGCTTCTGTAAGAGAATTTAAATGTGAAATGATTTATTTCACTTCTGATTAAAACCAAAGCAGAATCTAAGATTTATTAATTGCACATTGTTCATTTCCCCCTGAAAAACTAAGTGGCAGTGTAAGTTTCATGTCGTTTCATTACTGCAGATGATTTATTACATACACAGTCAAAAAAGGACAATTCATTTGTTATTGAAATCTTTCTTTTGTAGACCAGTATTGTCCATCACATTTTGTAGTTCAGATATACTTCTGTTGTTCAATTGCTTGGTCAAATATTTGGGGTATTTCCTGAAGAATTTTGCTTGGTGCAATTCCAGATTCTTCATCTTTGGGAACATCAAACCTTTAGAATAAATTGAACGACGGATTATATTAGTTGTACTAGCAGTGCAACATGATGCTTTCTAAGGCATTCTTCAAAACAGAAGTTGGAATAGTTTTGGAATAACTTAAAGGTTAGAAATAAAACAGTCATGATCAAAAACCTGTCTTATGTTCCTACTGTTAATTAGAAAATCTTTTAAAGGACTGAGGTTGGGATGATTGCACATTAGTTGTTTTGTTCTCCTTTCTACCCCTTCTGTCTTTAACAATCAATGGAAATTGAAGGAAAAACACACAAAAAATGTTTCTATGTTGTAAGTCTAGAAGTCTAGTGTTGAGGATTATAACACTTGGCATGACTTACATCCTAGTTAGAACAGCTATTGGCATAAGCCCATGAACTTACTAGGAAAGTAGGTAGAAGATTAAAGATGATTAACCACTTGTCTCAGATGACAAGCTAGCTCATGGAAGAGGAGATCTAAGCTATAGAAACAACCTGCTGATAACCAAAAAGTGCAAAAACATCAGAGATTGTGAGAAGCAGGTTGTGAGTGTCGACAAGAGACAACAAATCAGGAAGTGACTTTCCTATCAATAAGGACACATAAGAATACTGGAATAGATAAGAATTTCTGAAAAATTCTCTGAGGAAGGAAAGCCCACAGTTTTGCACCAGAGTCCAAGAACATCTAAGTCACAAGGAATACAAGGAACAGAAAAAAGCCTAATCGACTCTGTGGTCCTGCTCCATGACCATGATTATGCCAAGTGTGGCTGGTACTGCAACACTGACCTATCCAAACTTTCTCCAAGACTGTGCTATCTCTCCTGAAGGACAGGAAAATTGCATAAGAAAATATTGCACTAAAGTGCTTGACTTCCTTTCTCTCCCTGCACCATCTGCTTCACTGCACAGAAAAGTAATATTTGTAGAATTTAGTTTTTCTGTGATTTAATTGTTTTGATATCCCAGTCCATTTAGCTTCCATAATGTCATCTGGTCTCAAACCATGAGAAATAAACACCTTCCACAGATCCTCTATATGCAAAAACAGATCAAGGGAGCATACTATAGTTATCAAGTAACAATGTGGAATGGGAAGAAGAAGGAATCTGTCTGTACCTGCTTGAGCAGGACTGTTGTGTTTAACATAAAACCAGGCTAAAACGAAGCCATGCATCTTCCCTGTAGGCTATTTCGGTATAAATTTTTTGTATGTGCATTGCATTACTGGTCAAAACAAAAAATCGTTTATCGGGTTACAAATGATTGTAAAAAGCTTTATGAAAATTGTCTGATCTCAAAGTATCACTAAAGTGCAACTACCTTCTAGTGCTAAAATGGATGGCACTAGCAATTAAGACAAATAAAAACCCGCTTTTGTCTTATTACACCAAACGTTTATTTCTGGGTTTAGCTACACTGTATGCAAATGAGATGGTAGAGAGCCTAATGTACCATACAAAAATTGCATCAGAAAATGTGGGAGGGAAATAAAACTGTGTGAAGCTGTTTTCCGTGCATGTTCCACAATATTGACAAACACCCTCTTCCCAAAAGAAAAAAGACCCACACTGTACTGGCTAGCATTCTGCTTTCCAAATTGCAGCTAATACTTTTTTATATGCAAAGCAACATGACCTAATCCCACAGCTGTCATTTATATGAAGTCCTATTTCAAACCTTGAGCTTTTTGTGTATGGATTTTTGTGAACATTTTAACATGTATCATGGTCAAATGAAATAGAAGGTAGTTTTCAAGACTGTGGATTTGCATCTTATTTAACCTTCCAGATCTACTTTCTGATTAGCTCACTTCTCATAGATACATTAGGAATATGAACTGGGCTTACAGATTTTGAGGGCACTCAAATACTCCTACTTATTTGTTTTTTTTATTTATTTATTTGTTTGTTTGTTTGTTTTTATTACAACTTTGGAAGCCAAATAATATCTTTAGAATTATTACTTTTTTCCACTAGAAATCCACAAAAATAAACTCACAGCAGATACTGGACAATTGCTATTGCTATTGCATAAAAACCTTTCATTTTCCTACCCCAGTCAAATTCTCTGTATAAACATGTTCTTACTTCTGGATTTTGTTATCATTTCAATTTTTTGTTTTTCTAATTACTTAAAAACTAATTAGAACTAGACACTGCAGCTAAGACATTTGCAGACTATGAAATAGCTTTACAGAAATATTATTGTCCCATCCATGTCAATGAACTCTAGTCTTGATACCAAGTGGAAAAAAAGAAAAAAAAAAAACAACCAAGAAACCACCAAAACCCAATCAAACCCTATACACACTGTAACTTGCATCAAAGAACCTAAAAAAAGAAATGTAAAGAAGATAATGCAAGTGTCTGTTCTGTTGATTAGTGTGCTAGCTCACTCTAGCATTGCATTTAGAGGGAGTTATGTGTTTTGTCTTCAGCAGAGAAGGACCAAGAGCTACAGAATCCGTTAGTTTGGACCACTCAGGGAAAACGAAGTGGAGAAACCCATTTGTGCTGTACCAACTTCTTTGACAAGCATGAGTCTGCTCAGCTCATAAGCCACCAAACAAAGTCACCAAACAAAGCCACCAAACAAAACTCCCACAAAGCCATAACTTGATATTTAATATCTCAGGGGTGGAACTTATTTTGAAATTGAAGATTATTGCTTTCCTGAGTCTCCTGATACTTGAATAGCATGAATAAGTGAGATACAATATCAGAAAAAGTAGTGTAAATATTGAATTTCCTTTGCAATGTTTACCTTGACACTGTATTTGATTTCTTTTCAAAGTTTTTAAATACTTGCTTAGTGTGAGTGATTTCAGTGTTGATTTGTTTTCAAGACAGTACAGAAATTTATAGGATAAAGCAGTTTGATACTGAAAATCAGTACACACACAAAAATAATTACATGTTTAAAAGCATCTTCAGCTTACACAAACCAACAGACTTTTAAATTTTAAATAGTTCATAGAAAAGAGAAAGAGCTGGTAACATTTTTTATGTAAGTTTGAGGTTTTCTCATGAGTAAAATGTAGTGTTTTCAGAAATGTAGATTTTATAGGTCTTGGCAGGAAATTCAGATTCTGGAAGAGAACCTATTCAATTTGCTTGGTCATTTTACCCATAAGTTAACAGTTTAAAATAAGTTTAACCATATTAGGGCTTTGGTGAAGGATTTTAAAATTTTTCAACATTTTTAATCACCTAGCTTCACAGACGTTATTTCTCAGTTCTTATTTTGTGTATAATATAAACACCTTCAAAGAAAAGAATAACAGGCTGCCTTTAAATCCTTTGCTTGAAATTATGCTGGGAAATTAAAAAATGGTTCTTGATTTAAATGTCAAATACCTTTTAAAGTACTGTCAAAACACCAGTACTTTTAAAGGATTTCTAACTTATTTTTAATCTCACAGAATTTCACTATTTAAATGCTTGGTGAGCACACCAAATCATAGTCATTGTTTTACCCTGTAGTCCCCTTGCTAACTCTCCTTTTTTCAAGGACGTTCTTTAATTTTTTTACTGTCTTAAAAAAAACCCAAAAACCAGTAAAACCACTTCTATACTATGAGAGTATAACATCCAAGGAGTTTAACAGCACCTTGAGTCAGCTTTGTACAAATAGATAAATGAAACCACAGACTTTTCCTCTAGGTGACTCAGTGTAAGCAATTGTCTTGCTGAGGATGCAATGTGGATGTAGGTAGTGATATAGGCAACTAAACTTTAAATCCTGATCATGTGGGCCATTTTGAGACTTTCATAGCCTTGCCAACACATTAATGTACATTTCATTGCAGTGTCTGTACACACACGTTAGTATCATAATATTAATCGTATTTCATCTGGGGTATTTAATGGGATAAAAGATAAAAGAAGCAGCAAAGTATTACAGCTAGATAAAAACACTAGTGCACTTTGCAGATGGGTTATAAAATGTTCTCAGAGGATCCTGACTCAAAGCCACCATCTGTTTTTACACAAGCTTAATAAGAACATATTACATAGTCACTTCAGGAATAAACTACAAGACAGTTGCAAGTTTTCACCGCTCAAAACAAAGTCACAGAGCACAGTTCATCTTTACTTACAATTCACCAAGGAAACCTGGAGTAGCTAACATCTTGCAAATCATGTAGAAGGCAACATTTCAAGGTAAATTTTTCAAATTATATGGGAAACATATCCAGATCACTCTAGTAATAAATAATGCAATCTGTTATGATAGATGATAAAGCCCAAGATTTGATTTCGTTATATAAAATGCAGAAAGCACAAACACTCTAATTTTTAATAAGGCTGTTATTCTCTCTCTACATCAGCCCACCCTAGCTCAGTTGTACTGCCTGCTGTAAGACATTGTTCATCAGGCAACATTTCCTAGCATTCAAGGGTGTTGCCTACAGAGAAGGAATTTTATTTTTTAGTCTACAATATTTTGTAATTTTCTGTAATATTAATATAGTACTATTAATATAACACTATCTTACTCTGTTACTACTCTACAGTACTCTACTACTCTACAATACTTTCAACATAACACAAGGGCTGAATGATCATTCTCAGCTGTTTATTTTCCTCTTCATTTTATCTACTGGGAATAATTACTTTCTCCTATATATTTCCCCTTTCTAGTAAGTAATGTAGCTTACAGGTAGTCCTACCAGCTACACTGAGGCTGCACAAAAAGTTTTACTCTCTTTAAATAAAAAAAAATTAAAAATAACAAGAAACTCTTAAGCAACAAAGGGAAGGTGTATTTTGAAGCCTATTAACTCTTCTTGAAAACAATACTTTCTGAACTGACCACAGGAAAAACTTAACTGGTGTCACACTTGTGTTACAATTTAAAGTTTTTATTTGGTTGGAAACCAGCAACAATATGAATTTCTTCAGGTCAGAAAGGGGGAAAAGCTAAAAAAATCCCAGAAAGTGTTATGACATGCAAGCAGATAATAATCATGAAACTGCCTGTGTTAGAAGGGACTTTAAAGATCATCTAGTTCCAGCTGCCCTGCTGTGGGCTGGGACACCTTTCACTAGACCAGGTTTCTCAGAGCCCCATCCATCCTGGCCTTGAACACTGCCAGGGATGGGGCACCCACAGCTTCTCTGTTCCAGTGCCTCATCATGTAGGAGAGTGAAACAAGAACACAGAATATTGAATAATGACTGAGCGCCTCATAACTGGAGATTGCCTCGTTATGTGTTGGTAGAAAGGAAAAGGGAAATCTCTTAGTTCTGAGAGGAATGAACAAATGAACGAAGGGGATTAATTATGATGCATGTGCCAGAAGAGTAGAAAAGCAGGTTAAAAGAAAAAAGAGCCTGAAAGCAACCTGGAAAATTCATGTATTATTTTCTTTTTCTGAAATTATATTCCTGCATCAGCCATCTATATTCCATAAAGATATTTTTCACGCATTTTTAAAATATCTCCACTACTGGATATTTCATGACCTAGCCAGACAATTTAATCTTTGCATTATTACATTTAAAATTGGAAAATGTGTTCATTAATGCTTATTTTGTGTACATTGAGCTCTATTTTGAGAACATTACTTTCTGTTCCATTCAAAATACACATTAAATATTATTTATTGCCTGTCTCTCTGTAGTTTGCCTTAACTCAATAAAATATAATTGGCAAGTCATTGGCATCATCCAAATCATTAGGGAAAATATGAACCAACTTAGGCAACTAGCAATAGTAGGAAGATTATATTTAGTCTTAAAAACATTAACATTTTCAGAAATATTGAAAATGTCAGGAAGTCTGATTTAATAGCTACTGAAAAGAAAATATTCATAAATATCGAAAAAGAAAGAAATTATCTGAGTCAAATGAGACTGGAAAGACGTATTTTATTGGTCTGAGGCAGGATTGTAGCACTGAGGCTGACATCAGACTCAGAGAAAAGTAAGTGACATGGAGAACAGGGCCATAAAGAAAAGATGATTGAAACAAGTGCTGCAGGAAAGAAAGGAAAGAAGAAATTAGTATTCAATCAGTTCTGAACAAGTTAAATTTAAGCTGATAGCATGAAACAAGAAAGGATGACAGGGAGAGGCTAAAGGAAAAAGAGCCAGAGAGCTGAAAAATCTGTGTGAGATATTACCATAAGAGTTGTAGTCAGAGACCTTGAGGAAGAATTAATCACACTCAGAAAGCATCCAAAACATGAACATGCCAAAGTACAGAACCTTTCACATTCTTTCATTATCTGGTTACTATTTTTGAATGTGTATTTTTGCTGAACAAATGGAGGAGCCTCTAGTTTAATTAGTTTTATAATTTAGTACCTTTCTTCCTTAGTAAATCCTCTGAAACAACAGGTAGCTGTCTTATGAAAGTAAACTTGTGACTGTTCATGTAGCATCTATGACACGTACAATTTAAAATGTTCCATCTGTGGACTCCCAACATTTCCACTCTTTGCTTCAACAAGATTTAGCATGTAATTACTAGAGCAAATGACAATTTATCTACAAAGATCTTCAACACAGACCACTTACTGTTAGTTCTTAGACCTGGTTGCCAGGACAAAAAAAAGTGATTTTAAAAGATATTTTTTTGCTAATAAAAACATATTCTGTTGAACAGCCTTTCGAATCGATAAAATAATGAGTCTTCGTTATTTTTAAGCTACTGCTGATTTTTTGCAGAGCCTACCAATGCCTTTAAAATAAAGGAAATTTGTTCCTTATCTTGTAAAAATTCAATTTATCATTTAAAAATACATCTGGTTTATCTCATATTCTGCCAACAAGTAATGTACAGATTCTTTCTATTTTTGATGACAACCTAACATCAACTGCTGGTGAGTGCTTACTTTTTGCAGCAAATAGAGGGGAGAAATAGGGAAATAGAGTCTGAGAAAATATAGCAGGATTTTTTCATTAGCAAAGAAGTGAAAATTAACTTTTAATTGAAGGAACAGGACTTCTTAATAAAAACATTTTGCTTTTCCCTTATCAGTTTACTGCTAGCATGACAAATTATATACATGTTGAGAGGGTTTTATCTATATCTATCTATCTATCTATCTATCTATCTATCTATCTGTCTGTCTATCATCTATCTGAATATACTTTGTCACCTAATTTTTTTAATACAACCTGCTTTTGAAGCATGGTGTCAGCTCTTCCTCATATCTACATTACTCCAGTTAAGTGCACTGAACTCTTGCAGCTCTCCAATCATGGGAGAAAAAATTCCTGGAATTTAGCTGGACAAAAAGTGTAAAATAATACCTATAACAATCACAAATTCTTTTTCTTGAAAGGGTAGGAATTTACTTCATAGCTAAATATCTTATAAAACCTGTCAGTCAGTATTAGACTGATGCAATATATGTATTCTTCTTATGTTCTTATCTCAAAAGTGTTGCTAAAATTTGCATCTTAGAGAACTGACATCCCAAATTACTGTTTCATTATCAAAATAATGTTTCATTACAAAGCCCCAGCAGAAGACAAAAAAATCCTTCCCATGGACTCAACAAAGACCTATATATATATACATGTGTATTTATTTTATAATGTGCATACCCACACATGGATGGATGTCATCCATGAGAACAAATCAACAAGAAATAGAAATAAAACAAAGTGTATCATGGTATCATTGTTATAATTATCAACCCCAGAGATATTCTTTTTCACCTTATTGTTCCTCAGTTCATTTGAAGTAGTTTTATCTATTCCATTTTACATTCAGAATAATAGTGAGCTCACTGCTACTGTAAAGGAGAATTATCCACTGCTGACACCGGTGTGCTAGGAAGTCGCTTCTCATGTTTATTTCAACCTTGTCCATATAGACAACATCACAGATTGTTGTGCAACAGGGATGGTGGGAAGGAAGCAGATGAACATCAGGGACATATTTTTGGAATTCAGGCGTTACTCATTTTGGGCTTCATTTTATTAAGGAAGATGGAGATATTACATAATTCTGTGGCACTGTATTCCTTTCAGAAGTCAGCAGTTTCTCTTGGTTTTCTTTTTTTTTATAATTCCTGGTAGTAAGTATAGCAAGAGTGATATAAATTGTTTCTTTGAGTAGTGATGAGAAAAAACCTAACAAAAACAAAAACAAAGAAGCAACAACAAAAAACCAAGGCAAAACCAAACCAAAGCACAACAAAAACCTCAAAAAACCCAAACAAGCAAACAAACAAAGCAACCAACAACAAACCTAGGAAGGCTTGTACTGCATGTGCGATATGTTCAATCTTTACTTTTATTTGGAATGTAAAGTCTCCAAGGAGAACTTCATATTCTAACATCACTCCTGACACATAGTTTTTACTCCATCATCTTTACATTACTGAGGTGTCAGTCTGAAAAAAGAATACACTCTCAAAAACATATGTGTTGGTATATATTTTCTTTCTCAACTCTTCTGCTTACACAGGTGAGAAGGATGTTGCATGTTAACTGTTGTCTTTTATAACTGCAATACCTTCATAATTTGTATTGGCTTTTTTTTCCTGAACAGGCATATTCAGTAGAGCTTTTTGATCCTCTCCCATGGGAATGTGTGAGCCTTAACTCTAGCAAAGACACAGCTCCATCTTTAATTGTAGTGCTGTTAACATGTGCTCCTGATGTAGTGCATTTCCCTGATGCATGCTTGATCTACTAGAACCTTTCTGTTAGGTTGTCTGCAAGTCACACTGAGGAGTACAGAATTTGGGTTTACTTCATCAAGTACAATAATTCAGAGAAGCATGAGAGCACAGATAACCAGTATATTCAGAAGAAAACCAGTGTCCTTTAGAACAAACAATTAAGGATAGACTTTGAAAATGCATATTAACGTCCAAAACAATCCACATATAAGAGATAGAATCACAACTTTTTTTTTTTCCACTGGGTGAAAATCCAATCACTTACATAATGCTCTGTCTGTGGGCAGGAACAAACTGAATATTTTCCAATTAAGTAAAAAAATAAATACACTAAGAGACAATATTTTATCAATATGAGAGATTTTGGTACCACAGGACACACTTTCATGGAACAATATGTGTCTTTCATATTCCATTTTTAATACAATTTTTCATTTCTTCATTCAGTTGGAAGGAAATAAAAAAAAAAAAGAGACCAACACAAAAAGCCTATGCACCTTTTACTTAGTGGTGATGTCTACTTTAAAAGTTAGGTCACTATAACTGAAGTGAATGTCATTATATAGATAGTCATTCAAGCTGAAACTGTCCTTGGCAACACAGTGCAGGGCAATCTTTCCATAAGGATAAACAATTCTCAAACAATTTCTCAAATCTATTAGGCACAAACATATTTTTGTCAGCATGAGGCATACATGTTTCTCTTCCAATTATTTCCATTCCTTTCACAAATGTTTATAAATGTTTATCAAGGACGAATCTGAAGAATTCTGTATCTGTATGAGTGCTCTCCTTTCTCTCTTCTACATTTTTTCAGCATAGTAAGTTGTTACCAGTATCTTTATCAACCTGAATTCACATCTACTTTCTCCTTGAGCCTCTAATGCCACACAAAAACTTAGAACAGTTATGGACTTTCAATACTGGTATTTTACTGCTCTTAATGACAAAATTCAACAGGTGTCTGCCATAAGCAGAATTGGACAACTGTTTTTTAAAAATGGAGAAACTGGGTAGCAGTTGTTCACTATGTTTTCCTCTGGCAGAAACATAGATTAAATGTGTTCAGCAAGCTTACCCCTCTGTAATGTGGTTTTTATTCCATGCATCTTGCATGAGACCAGTTGTTGGTAAATGCTGTATAGTGCAGCTCTTCAGCACTCAGGCCAAATATTGAGATACACATATAAAGTTTCCACTAGGCAGAGAGTGTGGCTTCTGATTACATTTAACTTTTAGCTTGGTCTTATTTGTATGACTGGGTTCCTACCCCTGTTGCTAGAAGGAACTTCACTTCCTGCCTGGATTGGGATTTTTCTTTCCTGTAAACAGCAGCCAGGGTGTGTAGGCTGCTTGTCCATCTTGGTGCTCACCCTAGGAAAGGGAAAGAACTGGAAATAAATTGAATGTGTAGCTAATCTGGATGTGTTTTACATATACATAAACAGAAAAGACAATGAACTGCTTACAAAATCCTCCAAAATGACGAATTGTAGATTAATTTAAGTGAAACTCACAAAGGAGGAGAGATTAAATCAAAAAGCTTTCTAAGAAGAGATAAATATACACAGATAAAACAATAAAGGGATAAAACCTGAAAAAACCCTTGCTTTTGAGTCCTTTTGATCACCGACAGGCAAAGGCAGCTATTTTAAATAAAGTGTTACTTATACAGAACTGAGGAACAAACATAATTAAAGAATATTTGTTTAAAAATGAGTAGATTTAGAGACCTTTCTTCAGATTACTCTTATGAGACACAAGTTAACTCCTTATTCAACTTAAACTTCTGTGCATGAATCATCTCTGTGTGGTTAAAGAGTCAAATCAAAATTACTGTTTGCTGTCTTTAGCCTTTGCTCTCCTCACTATGTAATCTCCAATGTATTTCCACTCTGTGAACAGCTGTTTTGGAAAATAAAAATTGCTTTTTACACATGGCAAAATCTGTGACACTACATTGAGCAAAAAAGATCTAAGACTTGCCCTTTCATGCATCTGTCAGAATAGCAAATTTTAACTATTCATAGAATCATATATATTTTATTTACACATGCACACATACACATGAAGACATTTCAATAGAATAGAAAAAAAATGGACAGAACAGAATGCTGCAAACCTAAGCACTGGTATTTATAAAATCATGAAAGTTGTTTACGTAGTTTTCATTTAATCTCTTTGTGCAAAAATTGTTATATTTTGTCTTTATTTGTGTCATCTGCATTGTTACATTTATTCACAGTCAGCAGAAGGGAATACTTATGCATTGAACAACAGCTCAGGATATTTGCTATCTTTTCTGCTTTTTCTTTCTCCCTGCCTAACCCATAGCTGACCATTTTATTGATTAGAAGGTATCAAAGTAGTTCGGAATACAAAATAAAAAGTTCAGGAAAAAAAACCAAAAAACATAAATCCCTAAATGTAGTAACCCTGGGAAGGTCAAATTTTATAACAAAGATCTGAGATATTAGAGAGATTAAGATAATTTTTTTCAGCTTATTATGAGTGTCCAGTCTAAGCTATTATTAGTTGTAGGAGTCTTTAGCATTTTTTATTAGTAAATGATAGAAAATTTAATTGGTACCTATTGCATAAGGGAATTTTCATCTTTTCTGAAAAGCGGATCCCAAATCTGACACCCATAAAATGAAAAAAGATGTTAAAATGTCATAAATCATGATAATGTCCCAGCATCAAGGAACTCTTTAGAAGAAAAACTAAATTACCTTAAATGCTTAACCTTGATTCACATTTACCTTAATCTAAGGTAAAGAGTCAGTGTAAAATTATTCAATGACCATACATGAAAACTCAATGTCTATATTTCTGTGTTCATATTTCTGTTTCTTCTTAAGTTTTTTTTAGGAACATAAAATTTTTTAAAAAGTAGAATTTTAATTTCGTGGAATTAGACAGAAACTCAGATACTTTTTAAGCAATTATTCTTCTGAAAATGTATCTAGTTGTTTTAACATTTGTGTAAGTTTCTTTCAGAAGTTCCTATGGCAATATACTCCACAGTTCTAGCTGTGCAGGAGGAACAACTCCTCTAAGGCTGTTTTGTAACAGTTTATATCTTCCCCTACTTCATGAACAGTAGTTGTCACACATTTCAAAATAAGTGATTAGTATTTTTTACTAGTTCATTTTTTTTGATTTTACATAAATTTTTATAAACCATTACCATTTCTCTCTTTCATTTTCTAGATTTAAGCATCTCCATATGTCAATTGGTCTTTATACAAAATATATATATTTTTTTTTAATTCTTGGGTGTTTTTTTTTTTACTTTTCCAATAATCTTATATAGTTCTTTTAAATGTTCCTTGAGATACAAGTACCAAAAATTGCACAATTGTTTAATATATAGCCACGGTAGGAATTTGTAAAATGGTATTTTTGTGTTTTATTCAGTGTTCTATATTATAATTAAATATTATAAGTTGTGTATCTCTTCAGTCACTTTGATCTCTACTGCTTTAAATATCTTTGAATCTATGGAAAATTTTCTGTCTTGTCATTAAGAAAGAGCTGAGGGGAACCTGTGGACCTATAAAACATCTTTGCTTGACAGGCTACTGCCATCTCAATGTTAGTGTTCTCTCTCCTCACAATGTTTCCTGTTTCTCTTCTTCTAATACTCAGTGTTCAAGGAATTATAAAGGCAGAGAGTGAGCACAAATAGCATAAGGAATAGTGTTAATTCTCTGAAAATATTGTATTTTTGTTGCTTTTAATACCATGAGTTCTTCTACTAATTCCTATGGATATGTGCAAATGCTTGTGAGTATTGATCTCATGGGGGCCTCTGTATAATATCTAATCCCATATCTTGTTTATTTGTTTGTCTTACTGCAATGTCTATCCAATACTAATTATTACATGTATTTAAAGAGTAAGGAAAAAGGAAAGAATAAAACTGGGATTCCTTTTTGAAAGGTTGTTTCCTTCTGTGACCGATGGCCAAGGGTCTCAGTTTTCTAAGCATGACTGAATTGCTGTTCTCTGAAGTATACTTATTTATGTTACATATAAACCTCACAATTCAAACAGACACCTATTTGTATTCTTTTGCAATGATAAGATTTCTAAGCATAGGTCTACTAAATTTCATCTGTGAGAAAGAATTTCCCTGACGTGCCACTGAAAATGCTAGACCACTAGTTGTTGAAAGAAGATAGAGATATTTGTATGTTATGGAAGAATAAAACCATTCAAAGGATCAATGATATAAAGAAAGCATTTGTGATATACTTGGCAAAAACCAGACAAGTATAGAAAATGCACCCCACCTCCCCCAAATAGTAGAAAAGGTTAACTCTTTGGCTGCATTTTTGCTCTTAATTTTAAAGTTTCTTTCCTTGTATTTTCCAATGTCCAACATTTCCTTGATAAACCAATGTTTATTTTTATTTTTTTTAATGGCCCAATATAGTTGAAGATTTTCATGTACTATGAAACTCACAAACTAAAAATTCTCTAAACCTCAAGAACAGATTGAAGAGCCTCTAGATTTTCAGCACAATTCACAGTGTTGCACTGTTGAAAGTGACATATTTTTAAGGAAGTTTCCAAGTAATTTTAACTACCAGGGACCTGATCCTTCTTGCAAGGTGAGTGGGGAATTAATGCAGACATTTCCACTGCATCAAATTTGGAAATCCTAGAGGAAAATTCTTCAACTTCTTTTTGATTTCTTGAGGGATGGAAGATGAGTAAAATTTACCATGTGTGGATGATGCTGACCAGGTCAAGAGAAAGATTTCCATGAAAATCCCAATCAGGCAAGGAGAAATTATGTTTCCAGTTTTTCTACTGGACAAGAAAAGAAGCTTCTGACTTCTCTGATTACGCGTGATTCAGCATGCACTACACTTCCTATTTCTTTTCTGAACTGCTCATACTGATTACAAAGGCAGTCTGCTAGATCCCAGTCTTCTTTGCAGGGTGAAAGTAAAGACTGATGATGGTGAAAAAGTATTGCAAATGACAGGCAGTGGGACAAGTTATGCATTTTAAACTTGGCAAAAGACAAATGGATATGAATCTGAGACAAATATTTAGGGGAGGCCTGAACCTCAGAGATTCAGAGAGCTAAATTTACATACTCGCCATTATAAGAATCTATAAAACAGCTGAGTGTCTAAACTAGTCAAAAAACATCCATTCAGCGCAGTTAATGATTTCCAGACATATTGATCACATCCTAGAAGAGACATCTACATTTGGTGAGCTGGATTGCTCTCTTGAGTGAATGTATCAACTAGAAGAATGCTTCAGTTGCCTAAACATCAGACATTTATTGTGGTTTTAAATGCCCTGGAATATCTCCCCTCATTAGAAAATGCTGATGCAGGCATGATATAAGTGTTGCTCTGCAGTGTTGTGTCAAGCCTTGCCAGTTATTTGCAATGTTTCACACATCAGAAAGGATCTAAAATTACAATTTATGTTTATAACTGTGGTTTAGTTGTTTGAATCTCAGGCTGAATCCTATTTCAAGATTTTAATTCAGCTATATGTAATTGTACAGTGTATTTTGAGTTATCCTTGTTACTATGCCACCTAAATTTCCTGTCACATGCCTCCACAATATGTTTCAGATGCATAAGGCTGTACATCCTAAACATCCTTGAACATCCCAGAGTATTTCAAATTAAGATATAACTTAAAACGAAATGCAAGTCTGAGTGAACAAATCTGTGTAATTCCTTTGCCTATGTGACCCAGTCAGGAGGTAAGGACATTCAAAGGGAAGGGATGGATTTCCGCTGTGAAGAAATGGCAGTAAAAGCCATTCTTTTGTTTTGGTCTTTTAATGTTCTACAGCCATAATTATTAAGTATGGAATTTAAATTCCTTGTTAACCGTCACATTATACTGTGGCTATTTGTTGTGACAAGCTAAAGAAAAATTATTTGGAGTACAGACCATGGTACTCTAAGACATTTTAAACACATCCAAAGCTGATATAACTCTTTGAGGCACCAGGTTTACCAATTATTTGTGATATTAAGCTTTCACAACGTATCTAAGTAAAAAGGTTTTTTTAAAGTCATCTCTCTTGAATCTTCATAATCCAGGAAACAATAAAAACACTAACACACAAGTCTAAAGCAAATATTAACCTGTGACTTTGTATTTTTTAATGTGTCTCTTCAGCTAAAAGCTTTCATTTTCTCACCTTTCCTATTGCGAATTTGAGGTATTTGCTTGTAGAAGTCAAATGAGTACATACTGAATTCAAGCCCTGGAGATGTGTACTTTTCATTTTAACAAAATCATTTTTCTTCAGGGTTTCTAGGATCTGTAAATTAATTCAGAGAACCACAAGGGGAATTCTTTTTTATATTTCTACACTTCAGTCCAAGTCAAGGCTTTACACTAAAGTAATTTAACATTTGTGAACACAAATAATAAAGGTTATATACTGAATACACAATTTTATTATGGATAAAATAATTCTTTGTTGACATAGTGTTATCCTGTAAAAAATGTGACATTTTGCTAGAATTCCTAAGGATTGTTTGAAATACTTTGAATAACATTAAAATAAACACTTTTTTTTCAATTAATAAATGTTATGTTTTTGTCAGGCTTATCAAAGTTTTTCTGAAACAGCTATATGTCCATACTTGAAAAGTTATAATTTTCAGTATTGAACATTTATATTGTAGAAAATGACTTTCATTTTCTCTAAAAGAAAAACAAAAATCTGCTTTGTCATCCAGTGAGTCCAAAAGTCTTAGAGCAAGAGGTGTTTCTTTTCCTGTTTCTGATAATGACATCAAATATGTGACATTGAATTGAAAACAAAATTAGTCCAGACTATTAGTTAACATATATATCAGGTATACATATCACTCCTACAATGTTTTATTTACCTACACACTGCTTTCTCATTCTTGAGTGAAACATTGAAAAATTTAATGCTTTAAGGCTACTATTGGTTTCAAAAAAAAGAATACATATATATATATATTTCATGCATCTGCCTAAAAGAAAAGAAGGAACAAGCTGTAAGGCTCAGTTCATTTTAGTAATTCTTTTGTTAACATCATTTTTTTCTACTTTGTATCTTGAGTACATCCAAAAATTTAATTTAAAGTTTCATAAACAGCTTGTGTTCTGCCAGTGCTGCCTGCAAACTGAAAGAAACGTATTACATAGCATAATTAACTTAAAATAAATGAAACACAATTGGATTTACCTTATTGAGTTTACATAAAGTAGTTAAATTTACCTAAATCTTTGTAATTACAATATGGCACATTTTGAAGTGCAGAAATTAGATCTGCATCACAGATGCCATTTATTTTAGATTTTGAATATTTATCATTTAATCTGTTCTTTTGAACTACATTTTTTTATAACAAAGTTGATTGCATGCAGTTAAAGTCAATTAATGAAAAATAGCCATTTCAAACAGATTCAAATAGAGAAATCCTTCTGTAAATTGACCATTTGATACTGAAATTAAATAAAATAATCAAGTAGCCTGACTCAGCCAGGTAGCAGGATGATTGTATTTGAAAGACTAAGCAGATGTTCATAAAAACTAACACTGATTATCAGCTTCCTAATTAAAATGTATTTGCTCACTGAATTGATGGATACATCTCAGCCAGGATCATCTTGGTCTGGTAATATGAATTTGATATTTCTATTCTTTAGCTGTTTATTCTAAGGTTGTAATTGTACAAAAGGGATACTCATTAAATATTGAGCAAACAAAAGACTCAAGAATCCTTACTGCTGTATATTGTGTATTTTAAATTATGCCATGGATGCCTGGGCAGCTATGCTATACTGAACCCTCATTCATACCCCATGTCAAGCATGATCTCTCAAAATTTATTCACATAACCTGAAATGTTTTATGTTCTGCTCTGTAGCCTGCTTATTTTTGTCATTTTTTTCCCCTTCATGTTATATATATTTCCTTCATAACATTTCCTAAAATTAAAAGTCCAATTTTCAATGTCTTCTGAAAGCAGGTCCTTCAGGTCCTTCTATCCTCTTATTCTAGAATCCTATTCCATATTGAACTTTATTGCCAATGCAAAAAAAAAAAATTAAAAATTCACCCTTTTCTGTTTAAGAGCATGGATTGTCTGGGAGGCTGTAGCTGGAATTCATAGTATTTTTGAGAGCTAAAATGTTTCCTGAACTTGAAACATCACCTGAAAATTAATAGTAAGTAAATTACATACACTGTGCAACCTTTCTAGGTGAAAAGGTTCATTGGGAAAACCATGTAATGAATCACTTGAGCTTTTGGCTACTACTTATGCTTGGATTACATTCTTCTGATTGCCCACACTGGAGATCTAAACTTTCCTATATTTCTTTTAGGCATTTTGTATTTATTCATCTGTAAATACAGAGAAAATTGATTTATTATAAATGAACACCTGTTCTTCTCTTACAGTTAAAATATGTTTGGATTAGCATTGGATCAGCCACACTTTTGCCAGCAACTGGTTAATTATCTCATTCAAAGTCCAACTACAGGATCTCAAAACTTATTATTGCTTATCAGCACTTTCACACAAAATTTCCTAGGAGATTATTTAATTGTCTGGAACGCTTTGAATGACTTGAGTTTTATGAAATATATTTATTGTTAGCTGTTGACATACAAGCAAAGTTTATTGGAAATTGAAAATAAGAATAGCATGGATAGATGTGAGAAAACATCTGATTTACTGAAATGCCTAACACAAAGTCAAAAATGTGGCTGAAGAAGATAAGATTTAAAGCATGGTGTTAAATATTAGACCTCTTTCACACAGTGAGAATTTTGTAACTTACATTGTATTCAAAATTTCAAATCTGACCTTCCTGAGCCAAAATATTATATAAAATTACTTTGATTTGTAAATTTATGTTTGCTTAGAAATGCACAACTCTTATGTTTCGTTGTTGCCAACAAGATTTAAAAGCCTGTCTTTTAGACGGTACTACTGTGCAGTTAACAGAAAGCACAAACTAGATCTTGCCAGGAAACCAGAATTGGCAGAGCTCCTCTAAGGCTTTGTAACAGGTCAGTTTGAAAATTGAATAGAGATCATACTGTGGCACTTCAAAGACATTCCTGAATCTTATTCAAGGAGATTTGTACATCAGCAAGAATTCTGATGGCCTTACCTTGACCTTATTCTCCCCCTCTTTCTCATTTAAAGTAAGACCCCAGCAAAAAATGCCCCACTGAGTTAGAATCACATTAGTCATTGCCAGACATGCAGAAAAAATATAGGGAGACAGTATCCTCTCTTTGTGTATCAAAAAGGGAACATTGCAGGGCCTTTGTAGTCAGAGAGTATTGGTGGTATCACTGTAATGCATTTGTCAGAGAGCTTGGTGCACTGTCATGGAGACACCATCACAGACAGGGTCAGTATGGAAACTGGAGACCAAAATTCTGCTTTCACCTCTGTCCTATTGTCAGACAAGCTTGCTTGTATAAGGAGCCCATCTGCCCAAAGGTATTTCCCGATCTTGTTGAAGGCCACACTGAAAACACAGCACTAAATACCTTTCTTTGGGTTGAAGCTTGATTTTAATGAAACAAGAATAGTTGCATGAACTAAAACAAATCAAAAATTAGCTAATAAACTTGCCTGGCACAGTGTCTATGTTCAATTGTGTTACACAGTGCTTCATGATATAAAAAAACCAAAAAAACCTAACCATTCAGAGTTTCCAACTAATTACATGTTAAACAAAATATTTTAACATTCATTAGAACAAACACATTGGTCTTTTAATTTTCCCAAAAAGGAATGAGCTCTTATTTAATTAATTAATTTATTTATTTATTTATTTTTATAATGTCACATATAATGAAAAGCAGTTTATGTGTTATTGAAAAAAAAAAGGCAAAATCAACCACCACAGGGCTACACATAAACATGTGAATGAAGCAGGATACTCAGATTCCTTTTCATTGTTCTGATTATCATCAGCTCACTTGATGCATAAACAAACAGCTTTGTGTCATCTTCTCCCTTCAAAAGCTTAAATATCCTGATTGCCTGTAAACTTGATGTGTCTTGCAAATAATCCTCGTAAATTATTTCTTTTTAAAATCTTTGAGAGTCTATTCAAGAGCTAGGGACAGAAGCTAGAAATTTTTAGTGTATCCGACAAAAAGTGTTAGAAGTTTAACTGCACATTTAAGGGCAAACTCTTTCTACTGCACTTACATTCAGAGCTATGGGCCATATCTGTTATTACTCCATTTTAAGTATGATTTCACAAATGTTATAAGTTGGCTAGTGTGTCATAGTTCTGCTACTGCAGATATGATGCTCAACATATTTTTCTTTTTTTTTTTCTTTTTTGAAAGAATTTGACTATCAAACATTTATGATGATCTATTATGACAGGGAATGAAAACTGAAATGGCATTTTGCAGGACTGGGAACATTCATTATAACCAATTGTTAAATTATATCTGGAATTATTTTCACATAAGAATGTTCACTATATCTTAAAATGTTCAGTACTGATAATACAGGCAGACTTAATGATTTGTATCCCTTTAGGCTTACAGACTTAGAATAACATGAATTTCAAATAATCTTTGACAAAGAAATATTCTGTTAAACAATCTAACTGCCATCAGAATGAAAAAAGAAATAAACATGTGGACATGCTGATACTGGATTCTTACAGCCTGATTCTTTTTGGATGAACTACTTTTATTCCAGTGTGATTACTCTGTCATTCACTAGAGCCTATCTTGTCTGCTGCCGTCACGCTTGGTCTTTGACATTAACAATAAGATTAGCACCAGCCCTGACTGTCACACCAGTCAGAGCCTAGAAAGATACTGGACAGCTTGCTTTGGTACAATTAAAGTTAAAACCAGACCTTTAAATCTGTTTCTCTAGGCAATGATGCTCAGCTTAGGCCTAGGGCAGAATACTGAATTCCATTTGCAAAGGGGAACATCAGAGCTGTTTTGAAAACTCACAGCTTAAATCTCTGAGATATGTATATAAATTGCATGATTGATCTTAATATGTGACTTTATTTGCATGTATAAAATGCATATTTTATTTAAACCTAATTGTTGTCTTTCAATTTACCAGTGTGTAGTTCTCCTTTCTTATGATTCATATAAACAAAAAAATTATGCAGAGTACTTTTGGAATTGCAAATTTTCATTTACTGTAGTAAGCCTATCAGTAAATGCCTTCAGTTTGTTCCAAAATTTATACAGATACCTCCTTCAGGAAAGCAAAGCAAAGAAAATGCAAATGTAGTAAAGGTAGAGGGCAGTAACAGGTACATCCTTAGACATCTTGAAAAAGTGATGTGATGCAAAAAAGGAAATGGCTAAGAAAATTGGCTCTCAAGCAAAGAGTACAAGTGGAAAACAAACTGTTATTCTGTACTGAATATCATAGTCTGACAATTTGTTTAATAAAAACTCCTATTTCAGATATTGCAAAATCTGATTTTGAAAATATTATGCATTGAAATTTGGCATATTTAGTCTTTATCCAGTGTGAAAGAGACAAAGTGAATGTTGCTTTTTAATGGTTCTAACTGTTGTTTTTAACTGTTACTTAGATTAGAAGCAACATGTGGATGTAATTTAATAGATTTGAAATTCTAGACCTTTTATGACAAAATTCTTCTTTTGACTTTTTGTAGTACCCTTGGTTCTACATAACTATGAAAAACAAACACTACAATGGAAATGTTTGATACTAAGAAATGAATGGAAAGACAAAAAAAAATCGGCAGATTATAGACAGATTATAGAAACACATCTTCAGGATTCTTGGGCCAGCAAGGGGAGTGAAGAGTAAGCTCACCGCCCTGGAATTCAGCAGGGCAGGTTTTGGCCTCCTCAGGGATAAAGCCCTGCAGGAAAGACGGGCCCAAAAAAGCTGGTTAATATTCAAGGATCACCTTCTCCATGCTTAGGAGTGATGCATCCCAAAAAAGTGTAAAACATGCAAAAAATGCCAAGAGATCTGCATGGAGAAACAAGGTGTCACTGGACAAATTCAAACACAAAAGGGAAGCCTACAGAGAGGATGGAAGCAAGGACTGGTAGTCTAGGAAGAATGCAACATAATTTTCTGAAGATCCAAGAGTCAGGTTAGGAAGGCCATAGCCTCAGATGAAATAAATCTTGCTAGGGTGGTCAAGGGCCACAAGAAAATCTTCTGCTGGTGATAAAAGAAAGATTAGGGGAAATGTGCACTGTCTCCAGAAAGAAATGGGAAACCTGGCTACTTGGGACACGGAGAAGGCTGAGATAGATATTCAAGAGCTGTTTTCCTCAGTCTCTCCAGCAAATGCTCCAGCCACAAAACCCAAGTTGCCGATGGCAAAGGCAAGGCCTGGGAAAATGAAGAATCTATGGAAGAACATCAGATTTGAGACTGTTTAAGGAGTCTGGAGGGTGCACAGGCTCATGGAACCTGTTGACATGCATTCATACCCAGGGCAGTGCCAAAAGAACCATGACCAGCAGGTAAAGGGAGGTCATTCTACCCCTCTACTCTACCCTTGTGAGATCCTATATGGAGCATTGGATCCAGCTCTGGAGGCCTCAGCACGAGAAACACATGGACATGGTGAAGCAGGTCTCCAGAGGAGGCCACAAAGATGATCAGAGGGCTGGAGCACTTCTCCTATGAGGACAGGCCGAAGGAGTTGGGCTGCTAAGCCAGAGAAAAGAAGGCTCATGTTTTAGCAGTGTTGCAGTTCTTAAAGGGGATCTGCTTTCTCAAAGTGGAGAGGATATCACAGGATTTTCAAAATAAGGAACTGAAACAGTGTTTTGAAAAAATGAGACTTATGGAGGCCTTTTAAGTGAAGAAATTTAATTCCATCTCTCTCATCCCCTGCTTACCAAACAGTTTCTCATCTTATCAGCATGGTAAACACACGTGACACCTGCATCATGTCATCATGATGACTTGTGGATAATTAGCTACTAGGGCTAAATCCTGATGCACCACTCTATTGGGACAGAGTGTATTATATGCAATATGTAAATTCATACAGGGGGTCACAATCCAGGCTCTACGTCACAGGGTTTATTTTGGTTTGCTCTAAGGGTAAATAATTTTTACAATATATGGAAAAGCTGAGCATTGAGCATGAGCTGTCTGTTTCCTAGACATCTTTGGGAAAGATATTCCCGCACTTTTCCTTCAGAGATGTTCTCATTTAAAAAAAAATGTGATTATGATCCTTTATTTTTTTCTCTTCATTCTTGAGAACTTGCTATTGGTAGCTGCAGAGTGAGGCAACTAGAACTCCTAAGCCTCCTAATTCCCCACTCAAACCCTTTCTGCTCTGGAAGGCCCAGAGCAGCCTCCTCTAGCAGTGAATATGGTAACATTAGATAAGATCTAGAAGTCCCCTTCCAGACTAAATTTATTGTTTATTTTGAGATCAAGTAAGTATTACAGTAATTCTTCTTTACATGTGTTGTGATCAACAGAATTTTTTCTGAAGTGACAAAATATTGGTAGCCAGAGAACAAAACAATTCCTCTCTTCTTCACAGATCCAAGTAGTGCCAGCTAAGACACCATGGTCATCTCTGTCTTGCTCTGTGTTTTGTAAAGAGTGACAGGACATTATGAAGGATCTATGTACTTAATGAAGACACCACATATGATGATGAGATCCCTATACCAAATTTTCTTTTTGGTGGTGAAATTTAAGGGAACTGAAGATTACTGCTGAGTAACCAATATTATGCATCATAATATAATTAGTTGCTTTGTGAAGAAGGAACAGCAAAATTGGAGGCATAGATTGAGCAAACAATTACTGAGTAAATGCAATTGATTAACTTTACAGAAGGCCACCAAGCATTTGTCACTGCAGCATCTGAAAATCATATTGAACAGTTGCCTAAATTAAGCACCACCTTATATCTGATACACCCTATGCAGTAATGGATGGGAGAATGTAAAGAAAAATCTTCAGCAATTGAATGGATATGTGCCTTTTTTTACTTGGCTAAAAAGAAGAGAGGACTAAGGGGGCAAGGAAAAATGTCAAGTTGTAAATTATCACACCTTCAGAAGAAATAGCTTTTGAATAATCTCTCAAGTCTAATAATCCAAACATTATATGGTGCTAGCAAATTGTGTGCATCAGTAGAATTATTAAATATGTCTACAACACATGAATGCATACAAATCAGAAATCATTCACTCCAGTGGAATTTATATACTGTGAACATTATTGTAATTACTTTGAAATTGACCATTTGTAGTCTATATTTTTTTATTCTTAAAAATGCAATATATGTGGTAATCTACACTTCCAATGTACCATAAATAATAGCATACTTTAGTTAACAAAGTACCACAGGCACGGAATGTTAAATGTCTAATTAAAATTTTCTCTTTTTTTTTTTGAAGTGCTGTGTATTATATTATGAAAAATTAAAACTTTTATGAAAGGTTCTATTAGGTAATTACTTAAATAAATAGGATTCAATATAATGAATAGTTGAATAAGAAATCAAAGAGAGAAACAAAATGTTATGAAAGGTATTTGGAATTTTTTCATAAATTAAAAAAAACCTGTTACTTCAGGGGAAAAAAATTAATCCAGTGGCAGATTTTGATCCTAAGAGACAATTTTTTAAATATAGCTTTCATAGTGTGGTTGCATGAAATTTTAAATGCATCTGAATAAATAAGCAAGTTCAAATTTGAAGAGGCACAACTAGTATTGTGTTCATGGATGTAAAAGACTGAATGACATTTATATATCTTTTATTAAATCTGAGAATGAATAGATTGAAGATGTACATTTACCTATGCTTTCATGCTTTCAAAGCCAGATGTTTAGCAATGCCAGAGTAGGATTTACATGCACATTATGTAATATGTTTATGCAGAAATATTCCCAAGTCTAGGCTATTCTTTATTTTATGTCCAAATGTTTGCATGTAGCAGGCTTTTCCAACAGAGTAGAATTATGGTAGTGTAATTGCAATTCAGAAAGGAGCAAGCTCTGTTATGCAGAACAACATCAAGCTAAGTACATATGCTTCTCCACCCTCCATTTTGCAAGAGTCCTTAAAGAATTCTAGGAGGCATAAGTCACCTTTCAAAAGTATTTATTAGTTTTTTCCTAACATATTAGGTTTATCTAGGTGGTTTATGACTCCTCCATTAATGGATTTTTTTTGTTGTGTTTTGTGTGAGAACATTTTTTCCTAACACCAGAATAAAGCATATCAGGTAGTAATTTCTTGGATCATCTTTAGCACCTCTTTAAAAAGAAGTACAATGTTGTCAGCTCTCTCGCTCTCTGGTTTAATAGCAATTTAATGATGAAAACTCTAATCCTGATTCCTTTGTCACTAGTTGAAGATGCATTAAATTTAGTGGGAGAAGAATACAATTTAATTGTATAATTTTCCTACCAGCACTGCTTATCTTTGATTTCTCTGGGATTCTTGGACAAATGTCATAAGTGATTGGTGGTTTATTTTAACTTAATTTCTCACACTGGAACATTTCCTTTGCTTACCTATTTGCACTTATCTGCAGATAAAGTCTCATATCTTCAACTGTACATGAGAAAAATTATGTGGGCTCAACCTTTACATGCTGTAGTTACAAAATGAATGACACTTACTGCTTGAAAAGGAAACAAAATTTGCCCCAAATCATAAATTGGCAGAGTTTAGCAAATTCAGTTCTTAAAGAATAGTAGCAGATTTCAAACCTTGGAAATTTCCCCTTGTGCATTACAGAATATTTTTAAAGCGAAAATTAATTTTCTCATCACATTACATATCTCACTGAGTCAAATATAAGTTACTTGGTGTTATGATCCAATCACAGGAGATGTCTGCCCAAATTAAGGTGCAAACAAGATCATATGCCAACGTCAATACTATGGATTTTAATTAACAATAAATGTGACACAGGGACATAAAAAGATATGGGAAGAGAGAAACAGAGGGGAAAAGGAAGAGAAAGAAAGTGAGAGAGAGATTATGCAAAAGATATCACCATCATGTGGATTCTTGTGGCATCCTGCTGGTACTCCTTCACCCTGATATTGGTGTTAGGGTCCCAGAGCGTTCTTCTGGAGATACCCCTTCTATAGAGTCCAAATCCTGTATCCATAGGACATACATGCTATTCCCATAACTTTATGTGGCATGTTACAAGCACTTGCTTCCTCTCCCTCAGTTTCCCATGGTGGTAATTTTTCTGTCCAGATCTGCTTCACCAGGCCTCAAATTACCATATTTCTGTTGTTGCCATCTGCATTTACCACAAGTTCTGTTGTGATAGCTTTTATTTTAAGGGAATTTCCTTCTTTGTCACTGTTTTGAGACATGCAACTGTGTTGTTTAAGTCCTCCTTCCAAGTACTGGTTACACTGATACTGTTGAATACGCAAACTTCAGACAATGATCTGTAGTTTCAACATTGAACAGAAAAGTCTATTCTGTGTTCCTCTTGCACAGTATTTTATCTGAATCTCCTTTAAGATTTGTGTCACGCTTTTTTTATTGTTAAGTTGTAGTTGCCATTCTGTACTTATGTGGGAGATTTTGCATTTTTTTTTAACCTTTTTTTTTTACCTACCAATCTGAAGGTTGTGCTGGAGCCCACATTATTGCTATATTATTACCACAAGAATCTGTGAATATATGTTACTTTTGTGGAGTAGGAAAATGTTAGGAACTTGACTCAGTGGCCTGTTAGATGTGAAGTGTCACCTGAAGGAATCCAGGCTTTGTTTTGAAGTCAATGAGATGGCAGACCTGAAAAGAAAATTGAAAACTTTTGACTGAACCAGAACTCATTCAATGTAGTCGATCAAAAATTGTATCTCATAGTGATGTGAAAGCATGCTACTTGACAGTGTTGACACAGCTGTTTTTGAGGAATTGGATAATGTTTACATCAGCAGATTTTAGAGTGTGGTTTGATTGAAAGTGTGTCAGATACAGTCCTGTGAAAGCAGAAGTACAGAAGTTTTGTTTTTAAGGGAAGCTGTCAAGTAATAAATGCCCCATCATAGTAAATGTTCAAGAAAGTGGAAGGTGTTCTTGCCTGTGGCAGGGGGTTTGAAACAGATGATTTTAAGTTCCTTTCAAATCCAAACAATTCTAAGATTCTATGATCTGAGAGGATCAGCTGCTGAAAGCAAATCAAGGTAGCAAGAGTCAGAGTTGTGGCACTTGCAGGGAACAAAAATGACATTGTGCCTGTCTTTAGATCAAGAAGTCATCCTATAGTCACCTTAAAGCCCTCTAGAACATGTTCAGCTTCACCACCAAGAAATTCTCTATTGAGATACCCATTTCACAATCATCTACTCACAAATTATTGAAATAATCACGTAAATATAATAACAATAGCAACAACAATAATAATCACCAAGCAGAATGATTGGCATCTGGCCAAATCCAGTACCAACATTTTAGAACACCCAATGAAAGTGTTTAGGAACTAGAGAAATAAAACAAAATGAAATCAAGAGTTGCTAAGGATCTATCAAGATTGCTATTCTTGATATATATTAGGCATACTTAAGATTAATATGGACTTTTACTGATATGATGTAGATGGACAGTAAATTCCATGTGATGTTTTTGTATTAAAACTATGGAATTTGTGAATGACTTTGATGAAGTTACTTTAGTTATTTTAGAATTAAACAACCTGAATAGGTAAACACGTAGGTACCTTCCCAAGACTGTCACAGATTTCCTTTACAACTCTGAGCAGCATATAGAAGATAATACTATGTATTCCTCACTGCTGAACTTAAAAACCAACTTCTTAGAGGGCTTTAATAGTGCTTCTCAGGCAAGAGGCTACTCCTGGGAGTTCATTCCTTTATCTCACTTAGTCTCATCTTTCCTTTGAAAAGTGGAAGCAGTAATACTGCTGTGAACAATAAAATCCTCAAAGAAACATTTGGGAGTTTCCAGACAGTGTTTTAAGTTCTCATTTGCATCAAAGACAGATGCTTATTTTGTTTGGTTTTATGCATATTTGAACAAAAAAAGACTGGCTTTATCTTGATCTCTTAACATTTAAAAGTGGATAGAACTGATGCATACACCTTACTGAAGAAACAACAAATTGTTTAATAAGCTGAGGGCACTGTACTGTCACTGCAGAGCCTTTCATCTGAGCAGCTGTGAATATATGTGCAAGTTTTTTAAGCCACATTCCACTTAGTATTAAGGAGAAATATTTAAAAATTTAAGGAAACAAAATATGTAGTGGCCCTTGTATGTTTTAAAAGGAAAATAAGGAAGTGACACAGAAAGTATGAAGGCATGAAATCAAAGTCAAAAGCTGTGTAATTGTAGCAATATCAGCAATTTTCAACAGTTTAATAATGTATGAAAGTGAAAAGGTAGAAAACATGAACAGAACAACAAATTATAATCCCGTAAATTTTAATCCCAGCTATTTCTTCAAAATAATTTTTAAATTAATGTGTATTCATAAACTGCATGCTTTGGCTACTTTCTGAGTAAATATTAAAAATTCAACTTGGACTGTCAGTAGATTGATGTATTTTTGTGATTTAACAACTTTTCACCAGTAATTTCTGAGGGAGGATGAGAAGTGAATGAAAAACCCAAATGAACTCAGTAGTACAGTTTCTGTTGTTTTCATTGCTGCTGGGGAAATATTTATCCACTTACAAACAATAAAATAAAATTGGCTTCTTTAGCCATTCTCTGGTAGACATCTTTAATTTCAACTTAATCTAATTTGCATACATTATTTTTATCTTTTATACACAGCAGCCAAGCTACAGCACTGTGGAAGTCAATCTAAAAGCCTTTTATTACATTACAGCTTAATTTCTTATTTACTACGCTTGCTAAATTATATTTTTGAACAAAACTGGCAGCTACTCTCTCAATTGACCAGAATGTTGTATTTTTTAATGATTGAAGCTGGAAACAACTAGAAGCTATTGTTTTAAGCATACCCTTAACTCTGTTTGCATGGTAAGTAAATGGCTATGCTGACTGAAAACTGAACAAGATTGAAGATGGTAGGAAATAAAAAGATACTGACATGAATGCCCTGAAGACATATAGTCAAAGGAGCCAAGTTCAAGTCCTTTTATCCTAAGAAATTGCTTCAAGAAAATGTAGATCAAAAATATTTTTTTAGTGAATTACTCTCTACTGACAGTTGAATGTCAAGCAATAGCCAAGCTGATTCCTGTTTGCAAGAGCCAGAAATTAAGAATAATAACTGGAGAGAAATATGGTAACAAGGTACCCCAGTATGTTCATCACACAGGCACAATGCAGAAAGGTATATCCTTTCTTGTTATCTATTATTATTCTGCTATAATTTGATTATTATATTCTGGACTAGTGAAGAAACAGGTTTTAGTGAAATACAGTATAGTTTATGAAGTGTGAAATTAAGAATACTGAAAAAAAAACCCCAAACAAACCCAGAGACAGACTTTAGTTTGTCTGTGTTAATTTCCCTGAGTGACTGGCATGTGGTAGGTAGGTTCAAGGGTGAATTTTGATTCTTTGTAAATATCACATTCTACAATCAAGAAAAACTATCTGACTTGCTGTCACTCTGTTTAACTGCAAATAAAATGAGGAAAAGAAAAATTGGTGACTTGGTCCTCTGAAATTTAGTTTGCCTTTAACCTGCTGGATCTTGTAGCTTGCCAATGTTTCATTTACCTACATTTGTTACAACTGCAATTTGTTCTGGAATTATTGAATCCCCTTCATAAAACACATATATAAGGCTGATTATTTGCAGAAAACTACTGCAGTTAAAATAATTGTAAATGTTTGTTTAAATGTTTATGAATTTTTATGTTTTTATAGAGTATCTTTTGGTTGGTACTTGTATTAATTGAAATACACATATTGATTCAAATATTTCTAATAGCCTCCTCTTCAACTGCACAGGGAAGTTTCCTCAAAACTAGGCTCCTGTATTTCTACAAGTCATGATTACAGTTTTATACTTCGCAGTTAGTGTTCCAATACAATTATGGCTCAGGGCTGGGAGGCTGGTGAAGTAACTTTCTTCAGTTTTCATAATTTTGTTATTTATAAGCTTTAACAATTCCAAAGATGGTGACTTTTGGTCATAGTAGAAACTTTTAAGCATTTAACTTGCTAAATAGATAATAATTAGAATCCAAAGTAAGCAATCTGGTGACTACCCTTATCTAGATCCAGACATCAATACTGTAATTATCCACATCTGAGCTAGCCATCCTGCATTCATATGATAGTTAATGTGGAGAAATAAGCATTTTTTGGGTGTGATTAATCTGACCTGTTGTATGTCTGATTTAGAATAAAATAAATTACTCTCTAGAAATTGCTTAATCTTTTCAATTTTCTCTAAATGAAATTTAGGATGACGAGCTGAAGAGTCAGTAGCTATTTTTGGTGGGTGAATACCATCATGAGTGTTTTTCACTAAGAAAGGAAGATGCATATCATGAGAACAGACATAAGAACAATTATTCTCCATTCATACACAACATTTAAGGAAAGAAATACAGTGAAAATTCATATTCTTCCCTAATTTCCTTTATATATATGTTAAATTAACATGATTAAGGGATGAGTACCTGTTTTTTTTTAATTGCTGAATTCTTTTATGATCATTTACTCCTTAAATTCTTGTTTGTTTAGTCCATGACTCAAGCTCTACTGCTCTCCTAGAATTAGATTTTGTTAATTAGAAGCCTTTTTCCAATTCCTAGTGCTTCAATTTCTCCCCATTTTTTTGTTATCTTTGTGTATTGAATAACATCAAAGAGAGACACAGATATCTGAGATGTCATTACAGAAAAACAGTTCAGAGATGTCAAATAAGATGTCATAGAAATTTTGATCAGTTATTTTAAGTACCTAAACTTTGATAATAGTCTCTACAAAGTTCTGAGCTGATATTTGTGGTAGCTGGTATGGAAGGGAGATTATTAATTGTGCAGAATTTAGTCTGTCAAAATCTTTGGGTTTTACGGACATCAAAAATGAATGTTCCTTTTACAACATTAACTCTTATCATGAACAACACATTTAGCATGTACTGCTCCATTACCATTGATTTTCCCTTTCTTTGGAACATTTGCACCACTTAATCTGTAGTAGCACATCATTCATTAAGTTTTTTAATATTAAAAGAGAAATATTATAATTTTAGATTGACTTGACTGGCATAAAACAAAAAAAATATGCAGAAAAAGTATATTTTGGATGCAATAGAGGATACTCAGAATTTCTGAAAAAGATTAAAAAATACTGCATGTGTCTACAGTGACTGTATATTAAAATCTGATCCATATGCAGATGTAGGGATAACATTGCAGGAGAAACTACAGAAATTATCTTTAGTGTTTGAAACTGTAAAAACTCTTGGATTTGTTCAAAGACTAGATTTCCTATGGCAAATCTGACATTTTCCTAACACATCTCAATATGTGAGAAGTACAAATTAAGGCAGGTGTTAACATTTCAGGAGTGCCTTTGTGGTAAATTCCTTAGATTTTAAATATAGATTATGTTTGCCCCAGGCTCGAGATTATTTGATGGTTGAGTAAATGTACTACTAGGGTCATGGAGCTATACAGACCATCAGGTTGTAATTCTCAGAGACTGAAATATCAAAAATAAAGATATGTTCTTGTAACATGGGTTGACCACAATAATTCAGAAGTGATCTCAGTATTTGGCCCAAAAAAAGGGAATTAAATGAACCAATATTCTTTTGTGTGAAAATATATGTCTACAAAACTTTAACAAATCTGATTTAGTCACAGTTTGACTAGCTCATTATATTTGCTTCACTACTGACTTTTGATTTACATAAATGTTCACTACAGTTTTAATTGCATTTTCCTTCATGTTACATTTTACTGCTACAATCTATGGCTGAAATTGAAAGGGACTTAATTTTTAATCAGGGCTGTTTTATGTAGAAAATTATGTATCACTTTAATGTGGTAGAAATGTGCTGTGCTGGATAAAACTCCAGAAATGCAAATGTAAATATTGCAACAAAAAAGTATTAGACTGGCAACTAGTATAGCTATAGGCAAATATACAGACTGACGGCCTTCTTGGGTTGATTAGGAAATGCTTGATGAAAATATTTTAGCCCCAAATTTTAAACTAAGATAAGCAAAATTAGAATTACTTCAATGGTTTTTATAAGTCTGCATAGTTTTTTCCAAATGTGCCTTATGGGGCAATCCCCAAACTCACATTGGACAATTATTACAGCACCCTGAGTGGGGTCACTGAGGTGAGAGAAGGATCAGATTCTTGTTTCTTGATCAGAAGGCTGGATTTATTGATATATAATATATAATACATTATAACTATACTAATAGGAATAAAGAGAGAAGCTGCAGAGGCTTGCTAAGCTAAGAATAGAAGGCTAAGAAAGAATAACAAAGTTGTGTCCAGGGAATCTGTCCCCGAGCTTGCTCCTGTGATTGGCCCTTAATTACAAACACAGAACATGAGCCAATCACAGGGGCAACCTGCTACATTTCACAGCAGCTTGATAACAGTTGTTTACATTTTTCTCCTGGGGCCTCAGCTCCAGAAGAGGAAAAATCACAAAGAAAGGATTTTATGAAAAAATGTCTGCAACAGACAATGGAACTGCAGTGATTTCCTACATCATAAACAACTGCCCTAGAGTAACCTAAAATCAGAACTGGTTATAGACTGACAGTGAATATATATTTTTTTCCAGAAGCAGCTTCCAGGGATTCAGCTATCAGTGCCTTCTTCCTCCGTTCTGGACAGCCCCAGTTGCACCACCTGAAAACATACGTAAATTTCTGACAGTGCTCTGAATGACTTTTATCTGTATAGAATTTTGCACCCAGTGTTTTGCATAAGCTATCTAGAATATACCTTCACATATAAATCTTTGGGGCTTTATTGATAAAATTAACATTTTAACTTTAAATCTACATTCAACATACTCTTATTATTAATCCACTTGAAAGTCACTGAGAGTATTAATGCTCAGTCTTAGTCAAGATTGGGTCAACAGAATTTCCTTTTGATACACTTGCTCTTTGTGGAATAAAAACATTTCTTTTATAGCTTTGAAGTAGTTTGTCCTTTGGATCAAAATGAACAATTTTTAATCTAAAACACCTTCACAGCAGTTGAAGGTGTTCTTCATAAAGAAGCAGCCAAAAACTGCAGGAGAACTACCCAATACAGAATTTAGCTTTCTTCTTGGTTAAAACTATTCTAAAGTACTGCATATGATCACTGAAACAGGGAAAGAAATAATTTGTGGTTCTCTGAAACTACTGCTTAACAATTTATGAAGAATCTTCAGTGAAATAGAGCTGCACAAAATATAGTTTCAGGTTTTCCTAGTAATGAAAGGCATTCTTTGCTCTTTTGGCCTTGTGAAGGGTATTCTACTTACTAGTCTGATGTGTGAAACATTCCAAGAGGAATAACATCTATTTATGTCCTTTAACAGATCTAGTAGGTCAGAAACTATAGATTAACATTTCAGCTTTTAGGTGAAAAGGAAGAACTCTGGAGAATCTACTAGAATGCAAGTGCAGTCCTTCCACTACTCATAGCCCCCTGAACAAATCCAACTCTTTACGTGGGAAATTCAGAAAGAGAAATTTCAATTTTAAGACTAAGGCAGGTAGATGTGTTATATTAGTCATATAGAATGAGAAAATGAGAGGCAGAAAGATTGGGCAGAGATTGACCTCAGCAAAATTAAAAAATTGATTTCATGTTGTGACACCTCTCTATTTAAGCTGAGGATAACAATGAGAAAACACTCTTATGTATAGACTTTTTTCAATAGAAACAACATTAGTCATAGGCACTAAGCAGCTGTCTTTCAGGTATTGAAATTTCAGATGACAATAGTAATATACCTATTACTTACATAGCTCATGTAAGTAATAGGTATATTGACCTGCTTCAACAACCTTGAGGAGCAAGGGGAGCTGAAGATTTTACTGAACACACCTGAGAACAGAACACTGGAATACTGCATCCAGCTCTGGATGAGTTCAAGTAATAGATGTATTTAAGTCATAGATGTATTTACCCCTTGTTGACTTATTGTTCACCTCTGTATGAATGAAAATATTATTCTGTGTGAAGTAAGCATAACATTTACATGGACATATGTGCAGAGTATATATTTGTTTACCTACATTTCAGGTGCAGAAAGCAGGTGATGAGTCTGCACGTTATCACAAAACCACAAAATTTATGGAACATCTTTATGTTCTAGTAGCTTAGTAAGATGTGAAAGTCTTGAAACACAGGAATATTCATGTCACAGGAACTTTTCCAATGTAAAGATAGTCATCCTTTGTCCCAGATAATCAAAACACATAAAACAAACAACTCAAGAAAAAAAGACAAACATACCTCTCCTGGGAACACTTAAAAATCTAATTTTTATTTCAATATTCAATCACTCCCTTCTATCTTTTTGCAAACACATTTATGTCTTTGGTATAATTATGTAAGCATTTATCTGTGATTAAACCAATTAATTACTTTCTGCAATATTTTTACATTCCTGAAGGCTGTAATTACTAAAATAACTGAAAGAAACCTAAATACCTTCAAAATGGAGTCATCACTGAACCACAAACAATAAAGGACAATTCAGCAGATCACGATTACACTGGTGAGAAAGAAAAACTGGGCAACAGAATAGTAAATCAAAGTTTCATGCTGAATTCACTAAAAGTATTGATAAATTGTTATTATTTGGGGATTAAAAAAAGAGCTAGATATACCCATAACATCATCCGTTTCCACGAGCTGAATGCTGTGTGCTTTCTGTGCACACAGGCAGTGGTAGCCCCCCACACTTTGTGCCTGAAGAGGTTCTTTCCAAGCTTTATGCAAATCCCCTGACCCTCCAACCACTGCACATTCTTCAAACAGACACCTACCTTCAAAAGTGGCAGCAAACAATAATTTAACAAATGAGCCTGCAGTCTGCACATGTGCAACACACTTTACCTAGAATATTTGGATGTGATAGAATTAAACTGACCTCTGAGACAAGGACACCTTAATCAAAAGAGTTGGAATCAAAGGGTAGGTGAAGAGACAGAGCACAATCCTGATGGGTCCTGTGTGTCACCTTAACTGCCTGTTGGGTTAGGACATTTAATCATTCTGTCAGGATTTACTGTGTATCTCTTTACTCTGAAACTCGCATTTTCTTGACTGAAAGGATGCTAAAATGTTTTCCATTATGCTTATTTAAAGGAGAGGCAAAAAACTCCAAAACAAAATGGAGAATTATCTTATAGTCTGCTATGATTAGCCTTGAGGTAGGCTGTACTTTAATGAATATAGATACTGGAATTAAAAATACTATGCTTAGGCTTTGCTTCCATATGCCATAAAGTTTAGCCTCGCTTAGGTTGTTCTGAAAGTCTTTTTCTTCCTTTTAAAATGAGAAGATAAACTTTGCACTTCTAATGTGGTTTTTGCTAATGAAAAAAATTATTGAGAAAAAGAATAACCAAACCTTTCACACTAGTCTGGCCATTCTAGGTAATGCAGAAATTCATGATTTGCTGCTCACTTTTACATGAACATAGTCACTGCCCTGTGAAAGCTTTATGGTTTCTTAATAGCAGCAATAAAATTTTAGAAAGCACCACAGGGTACTCCTTATATTTGTCTTGACAGGCATTTGGCAACACATATTTAAATTAAAGGGGAAAAAAAGGTAGTGGCATAAGTATATAAAATCACCAAGTGATGGAAACACGCACTTCTAACAGTTTGACTTGATGACCAAACACCTTAGAAATAGCTTAATTTTGCATTTTCAGTGGTTTTCTGAAGTGACAGAGTAATTCAGTTATCACACCTTTGACATTTTATTTGTTGTGAGTGTTCAAGATAAACTTTTAAAATAAACATGCCAGGTAAAATGTATAGAAAATATGCAGCAGGACTAGTTTTGAGATTATGGCCCAAAGTCAGAAAGAGAAGTAGGGCTATCAGAAGTGTACTCCAATTTGACTGCTAGGCTGCTCTGAGACTTTATGAAGCCCCCATGGGTTTGCATCAGTCACAGCCCTATTGACAAGGCATACAGCAGCCAAAGACTGTGTATTCCCTTTGCTGGAGCAAAAGTAACATTGGCAAGTAGCACGGTACTTCAGCTTTCTATCACATAAGTAGCCTGCAGTTTAATATTTCTACTTTAATAATTTAAAACTGTTCCAAGGCACTATTGGATCTGAATTATCACTTTTATTTATTCCCCCATTTTACTCCCTATTATTTTGTATCATATGTCATCTTAAAAAATTACATAAACTGTATGTTTCCTCTTGTTCTTGTTCACTGATTTAGTGGGTGAAGCACAGTTGTTAAAGGGATCTACATGCTCACAAAAATGTTCCTTGTAGAAATGTATTCCATCTTGCAGACAGACATGAGATAGTCAATCTCAAGATTTCAAAATCATTATATTCCCTTTTCCCTCAACAAAGCAAAAAAAATTTTCTTAAAATTATTTAACTTTTTTTATTTTGGATTTTTAGTTACCAAGTTATCACTGCTCAGCTATTTCCTGATATCTTGCTGTGCTTTGCAATGGTGCAAGCCAAATATTTTTATTAAAAGACAAATTTGCCACATTTTCTGTTGAGCCTGGATGTATGGATTCAGAAAAGAAAACCATCAATTTTTCAAACTTAAAACTATGATAGTTCTTAACAGATAAAAAAACCGTGATGCAGAGATGTTATAAATGCCAAACATTATAAATAGTAAATGCAATAAACAGGTCTAATGTGGTTAGCTTGTTGGATAAACAAACTTGTTTGATTATTTGTCTTGTAGAAAGGACATAACACTTTCTAACAATTTAAATATAATTTTTAGATTAAATTTATGTTTTCTATAGTTAATTATTTTGGTAATTTTTTGGCATCATGAAAGCTGTATGGAAACAAAACCTAAAGAAGAATAGCAGTATGAGTAATAAAGGTGAAGGAAAAAAAACTTATTTTGAGATGCTTCTGCTGGATAAGATCATGCCCATTGTCACAGACATGACAACCTAGCTACCTTGAAAGTTTTTCTCCTGAAAGATTCTTCTGGGGATGGAAAAGTAAGAACAACAACAGAAGCATTAAGGAAAGCAATTTCATTTGAGGAGTGTTTCTAAAACTCTTGTTTAGATTCTGTTCAATTTAGTGTTTCACATTAGCAGCTGCTAAATGCCTCCCATGTGTCAAAGTATTTGGATTTAATTTAATTTGAATGTCTATCTCCCTGAAATAATTAAATGAATAGCAAGACAACTTAAAGGAACATTGTGTAGTAGACAAAAATCACAAAAGAAGTTGAATTGCATTAAATAAATTGTAATATTGATCAACATAAACCAGTATTAAGTTTAGTATTGGACTTCATGGCTCATTTGTTTAACTTTCTTTATTAGGTCTTTAAATAGATTGTAAAGGATTGGAGAAATTAAAATTCCATTAAAGAATTTTAGTTTGAGAAAATAGTTTGTTTCTTATTTTAGTACTGTAAACTTTACTTCAATATTATGCTCTCAGCTCTTGGAATTATCTTCCTTTGGAAAATGTGTACTAGTATTCTAGTGTGTGCATAGAAATATGTTTTAATAAAAGTCACAAATTACTTTTTGTTGGAGAATTTTGTTCAGATATGGCTTATAAAAAAGCTATGATTACATACAGCTGATGGAAAAGTAAAAGGCAGCTGCAAGCAATAGGTTCTCAGGCCTGTTTCTGTAAACAGCGAAGTTCTCAGGCTCATTCTCAGGCTCAGTTTTTAATAACAGGTAAATATCTTGTCCTTGGATAGTGATGAGAAAGAAGGATGACAAACATGGAGGCCTTGAGAACAGTCAATAACAGGATGAGAAAAACAAGTTTTGGTATTGAAAACAAGGAGGGGTTGGTGCGTAATCTGTAGCCACTAATGAGCTCAGGTTTTGTAATATGTATGAACCTAATTAACACCATTATAAAAATGTGCACACTGGATCAATAAATTGGAGTTCGATACTGATCAGAGGATGGGTTGTCTCCCTTCGCTTCGACAACTTCTAGAATTGGAATAGAAGTCCATTTGTCGACTTGCTGAGATTACAGGTTTTGTTGTTATAAGGATCATCCCATGATGCTGATGATCAGATGATGATGATAACTTCTTCATCAGATCATCATCTGAATGGCAGAGATCAGAGGGGTGTAATCAGTGCAGCAGAATCCAGTGGAGGCCTGTGGTCAGGGGTACTCCCCAGGGATCCCCCAGGCTGACCTGATGGAGACAGCTCTGCTGAGAAGGGCCCGTACTGGTTGAAAAGCTGTCCACAAGCCAGCCGTGCCCTTGCGGCCAGGAGGGCCAATGGTATCCTGGGATGTGCTGGGAACAGTGTGGCCAGTGGGTCAAGGGTGATGTGAGGCCACATCTGAAGTATAGTTTTCAGTTGTGGTCTCCCATTCAAAAAAAGACAAGGAGGTACCAGAGTGCATTACATGACCCTGCCTTGAATAAGGGGTGCACTAGGTGATCTCCAGAAGTCCCTTCCAACTCCAAGAGTTCTGTATGCACCTCATGTAGTCTTTATCTTACAGCTACAGAACAACTGATTTTGTACATTGGACAGCGTTCATTCTCTCAATTTTATAATTAGTTTATTCATCTATTGTTTGCTTAAAAGTCCAGCCTCTGAAATTATTCAATCAACTAACAGCACCACCTTAAAGCAAGCTGAAAAAAAACAGAACAAAAAACAAACCTTGTAAATTCCAAACTGCCAACAAATTTTAGGGACAAATAGTTTAAGTGAGCATAGGTTATATATATTTAGATGTACGTGGACACATATGAGCACATGTGCCTGCATGCAAAAACAGAGGAATATAATTTGGAAATTCTTCTTGCTAAAATATTATATTCATTTCTGACATGTAGAACAACTGAAAAACCTTCAAAAAGAATATCAGTAATGATCATAAGGATCTATCAACCATGACTTGCTAAAGTCACATCAGTGTTTAAAAGGCATTCAGACAATGGGAAGGCTGATGATCAGCAAAAAATACCTTCAGATGTATAAGACAACAAAAAAAAAAATTATATAAGTAAAAGGAAAAAGCTGCCTCTTTAACCTTTAACCTTCTGCAAATAGACTGAGGAGTGATAGGGTTGGAATGCATTTATCCAAAAAATATTTTAGTGACCAGGAGAGTTGAAAACATTTCAGAAAATTAATTGCGTTTGTAATATGAAACTGTGTTCATTATACTTTCTAACAGCAATTTAGAAAAGCATTTTTCAGACATGGTTGGGTAGAGCTGGTCACATCTTTGGGTAGGGGGCAGAGTAGGTCTCTACCCTGAATTCCTTCCCAGCTCTGCTTTCCACTGATCTATAAACCAATAAGTAAAAAGGCCCTGAATAAGCCATTTTTGTGTAGATCTGACTAGCTGTTTTATAATATATTTCTCAAAAAACTTAAAAAGCAAAGAAACAGAACCCCCTTCCCCAAAACCCAATATAAAAATATTTAAAATAAACCTAAAATCAATCCCAACCCATTAAAAATAGGAAGGCAGTTTTGTTGAACATATCTATTAAAAATTCCAAGGCACTTTTAAACAGAGAAGGCTTGAGGATATTAGATCATAAAAAAATGTAACTGAATAATTTATCATTTTTTTTCCTATTGCATCCAGGTGGATCATACTTTAAGGCATCAGCATATTCTGCAGTTTCTAGATTGTGAAAAAGTCTGCTAAGAGAAAACTCTGATGCTTCATTACCTTCTCCTTCCATCCCCATGATAGCTAGACTGTCTTTTTCCTGTTACTCTTTTTCAGCCTCTCTGCTCTGTGAATACTCCAAATCCCTGGTGTTACTGAGCCCTTTTCCCACTTCCTATCATTGTATTTTGTGTAGTTTTCACACTACAGGGTTTGGAGAGTGTCTCCCGGGGCATACCTATTTGTTCAGCAAAGAAGATGCAATTTCTCTGGAGGTTTTCTTCTGTGGCAGCCACACTCTTTTAATGGAAAAATACACAAACCAAAACAATTTAAAGGTATCATTGCTTATAAAAGAACCCAAAAAGTACATTGAATTTTTCTGAACTAAATTATAACTCCTAGAAGGAGAATTTTGAGAATGAGAAGGTAGACAAACACAGGTGATGATATTATAGATAAGTTCCTAGCAATCCTGATTTCCTGGATAAATTTGCCCTGTATGCTAAGGGTCTAAACTCTACCTACCATTGCATTTTGATGTTTATCTTAGTGATAAAAAGGGAGGCAGGCATAATCTTGAGTGGTTGGATCAATTCTTTGAAAGCACTTAAATGATTTTTTTAGTATCAATAAAGGGAGAAGGTACTAATTTAGACACATTAGTACTTACACTGTAGATTTTTTTAAAAAATTATTACCTATATTTTTTTTTAAATCCACATAAAAACTCACAAAAACAGTACAGTTTTAAGCAGAGCAAGTTTCTCTTTCTGACTAATACGAAGCTAAGCATATGAAATGTTTGTGCTGCTCTAAATATTGTGGGTTTCTTTCTGTTCTTTTGCTGAATATTTGAGCAAAAATAAAATGTCTTCAGATGAGATTTTTAAGTGGGATATCAACATACATAGCCATGGCAATATAATAACAATGATAAATGATGCCCCGAGAGTTAAAAAGGACCATTTCTGTTGGTTCTGAGAGACTTTGTGGAGGTTTTCACTTCAAAACTCAATCTTATATCCAACCCATCAAAGGATCTGCATCTAACTGAAGTGTCAGTGGAATAGATTATACAACAAATGCAGAGAATATAAAGTGAAAATCTGCCAATTAATTTTTAAATGAATCTGTAAAGCAATTATAAAGCAGGTGTTTAAAATTTTGTAGTTAATAAGTCAATGTTGAAATAAAAAAAAACCTTCTAGCAGGTTTAGGTCTAGTATTTAAATCGAGTGATTATGAAAAATATGCTACAAATTATATATGCAATTATTTATACATACATGCAATTATATATACAACATCCTTGGAAATAAGTTGACTACAGCCTACTGGTTTTGACCAGTTTAGCTAGCATAAATAGATATTATGTGTTATCCCCTAATAATTTATTTTTGTAATAGCAGCAATATGGACAGGGTAAATGAACTGTCTTTGAAACTGCTCAGTATTACTAATAAAGGCAGAAATGAGAAGAAAATGAAAAAACCTTTGATCATGAATAGAAAAAAATAAAAGAAATTCTTTTCATTTTGTCACCAGATTTACCCTTGTTCTGGAGAAAAGATGTCTGCTTGTTAAAAAGAAGTTGAAAAAAAATAAATTGCTTCATTTAGAATTACAGTTACATTAATCTATTTTTAGTAGTTTACTATTTCAAAGAAATATTTTAGAAAGCCAGTAGTCTGTTGTTAAAATACAGTACAAGATCTACACAAATGACCTGTATGCAATAAGCTACTGAAAATATTAGAAATAGCAGCATCACACAAAAAATGTGGTATATATATGAAACAATATTTGTACTGGTTTTTCATTTACTTTTTTAATTAAGCCAAACATAAGGGATAGAGTTTGAGCTATTATTTTTATCTCATTAATTTAAATTAAAATTAAAAATTCACTGTAATGAAGTGCTAGAATAATAGGTTAACTTTGATGCTGACTGAGAACTGAAAGTCATCTCACTTTTTTCTAACTCAAGACTTTAATGTAAACTTTGAGTTAATAGTGAAACTGGGGAAAATTTCATGTGGGTATTCTTTACCATGCAGTACATGTGAGACAGTTTACCCACCTTTGTGTGCTCTTCCTATTGTCTCTTCTGCTGGAAGATATTTTACTTTCCCTGGGAAATATTGTGTCAGAAATACAGGTAATTATTTTGAGGAGACTGATTCCTGGTCCAAACATCATCTTGGTGGAAAATTTGTCAGTTATATAGTGAGATGCTGCAGTTTAATCCACTTTCTTAGGTAGTGATGACCAATCTAGAACCTAAGATGTGACTCATGACAAGAAAAAAATACATTTGTTATTATTAAACTGTTGGCAGACACACTTAAAATTTAGAAAACAGATTTCTAAAATAGATTCCTACACTTAGGGTTTGATAACTTTTTAATCTGTAGATATATTCTTTAGCACATGTTGATTTGTCATAAGTATATTAACATTCTGTGTTTTTTTTAATAGGGCATGCCTGCAATTAATCTAGAACTAGATCATAAATTTGAGCAAATTAAACTCTATGTTGATTCATGTGAGCTCTATATTTCAAATAAATGCACTCAAAAATTTCTAATTGCACTCTAAAGGCACTCTAAAATTTCTAATATTACATGGAGCATTAAAATCCCTGTGAAACAAAAATGGATGTTTATGAAATTTATCACTAAGTGTCTGTTACTAAATTCTGCTACTGTGAAATATCAGATATTTGAACACTTGGTAACTAACCCTAGAATTAGCAAAATGATTATTTTGACATAATTGAAAGGACATATGCAAGGGCAAGTGCATCTTGCTGAAGGATTGCAGAAGAGAATTAATTTGCAGTCCAATGCATGTTGCACTGTCATGCAGTTAATTTAAGATAAAGGAGACAGAAACACAGTTATGCAAAATTCCTGTTTGGAGTAAATTAACCAATAGGAATATCAAATAATGTAGCTGAAACTTGTTTGTTTGGAATTTTCTTCTGGGAAGGTTATACTGCCCCGTTGAAAGCAAAATTGAATATTTCTTTAACTAACAATAAAGGGAAAAAAGCTAAGCTGCATTATCAGACTTTAAAAAAAAGTTAAAATTTAAACTTTCATTTTTCCAGATAAATAAAATCTAATAGAATTGGTCACTATCTAGAATATATCTGCACAGTAATCCATGAGACAGTTAAACTCATGGACAGAATTGAAGTGATATATATTTTCTTGAAAACTCAAAGCATTTCATCCACATTAGCTCAATCCTGTGGGAGCATTTTTCTTCCTTAGAACCAAGAAGATCAGGACAGATAGGAGCAGCCTCATATTCACAGGCCATGCTCATCGAGGGGCACTTCCACCACCGTGATATTTTCTGGAAAAGGAACACAGCAGACATCTTATGCACAGTACAGGTGGTTCTCAAAGTGCATTCATGACTTCCTTTCCTACATGGTAAAGGGGCTAATGAGGACAGGTGTTCTGCAGAATCTCATGCTCACCAAGCAGTGCCAGAACAAGAGGGTATCCCTCCTCTTTACTCAAAAATTGATGAACCCACACCTGGAGTACTGTGCCCAGTTCTGAACTCAGCAGTACAAGAGAGACACACTGCAGAGAGTTCCTCAAAGGACTACAACGATAATTGAAGGAACAGCTGAGAAAGCTGAGAAAACTGGGACTGTTCAGTGTAAAGAAGGCTCAAGGAGCAAATTATCAATCAATGCATATAAATACCTGAAGGAAGGGTGCAAAGTGATGGAGACAAGCTCTTGTCAGTGGAGCCCAGAAATATGTTCTGGGGATAGTTGACACAGGTGGTACTGTCTGAACTTCAGGGAACACTTTTTCACCACGAGCATGTCTGAATGCTGCAACAGGATGCCCAGAGAGTTTAATGAGTCTATACAAGCTATCTGGACACAGTCCTAAGAAACAAACTGTGATTTGTCCCCCTTGAGTGAAGGAGATGTTGCGCCATACAACCTCCAGAGGTCACTTCCAACCTCAGCCAATTTGTGATTCTGTGATTTGCAGCACCACTTTAAAAATTTCTCTGATGTCTTACTCATTTTCTTCTAGATATTTTCTTTTACTACATGCATGTCTTGGTGCATTAACTTATTTTAACTGAAAGTAGTAGTGGCACATGTTTGTTGAATTTTGTGGTTTGTTTTTTTTTTTCCTGTTGGCTTTTTTGCATGCATTAAGGACCCTCATTTGAAACCGTTTTAGATGTAGATTAAATATTCTGCAAAAGAGAGAGATAGCTTTTGAAAATGTTAAGTTCAGTGTTCATAATACAGTAAGGCAGTTTAGGACTTCTGAAAATAACAACCAATTCCTTATGCTTCAGGCTACATTCATCCTTCAGATCTCTTTCAACATATTTGCATCAGGTCAGGGAATTACAGTGTGTGAAAACTGATCATCATAGTTTTGGCAGAAACAGGCAAACCACAAATATTTATTTTATTCTCAAATTTCTATTATTATTTTCCTAAGAACAAATGAAATAAGTAAAAATACAACTAAAAATTTCAGTACTAGATTGATATTTAGAATATTTTACAATAAGTTTTAAAAAACTTCCAAGAATACATCCTACTTAAATATCTACAATTCCAGCTATTGAGTAGGAAAAAAAGGTGGATAAAAGATCAAGTATGGATGAAAAAAGCAGTGAAACCAAATGAAAATTTTAATTATTTTTATTCTTTTTTGCTGATTATATGTGCAATTAAAATTCCTTCCTCAAAATGACTAAGTTTTACCACATTTTTGAAGATGTTCCTCTTGCTCTTTCTGTATGCAACATAAAGGGATGAAGTGACCTCTATAGAAAGGAGATATTCACAAGGAAAATTTGTTTATCAATAGCTACTTTATATGGATCATGCTCAGGACTGCTCACTGACAGCAGGGGTAGACTTTATATTTTAACAATCAATGCATATGAACAGGAAAATTCAAGGGGGGCAATTAATCTGATTGACAAAAGAAGAGTAGATACCTAAGTGTAGGTATCTAAAGCTAGGGCAGAGGGCAGAGGAGTTTCAGCTCAAGCATTCATGACTTTCTTATGCTTAAAATAAATTAAAAAAAAAAAAAATCATGTGTAGCAAAAACCTCAAATTTATGAAAAAAAAAGCTGGAAAACTGTGTGATTTGTTTCTGATTGACAGCCTCCTTGTTCTTTCTCTTGTGAGCTTCAGCATTTTTGAACTATGGATAGAAGAGGCCATTGAGAACAACTAGTTGGCAGTTATATGACAGCTAAACCAAGTTCAGCACTTCACCATCAATGTCTTAAAAAACCACAAAGGTTAAATGTGTCACTGCTCCTCTGATCATTTCCCTAAGAGAAAAAAAAAATAATTTTAGTAAAACTGTCAAAGAAAATCTGCATAACTCAGAAGAAACAGTAGTCAAGATGAAAAAAACAAGAAAACGACAAAAAAAACCAAACACAAAACCCTCAAAAAACAACAAAACAACAACAAGAAGCAAAAAGCAAACTAACAAAAAACCCCAAACCAAAACAAAAACCAAAAAACAAAAAAAACCAAACAAAAAACCAAAACCACAAACCTTCAGTTACATGCTGCAGAACACAAGCCAAACCAGAAGACATTGAAGCATTAAAATGGTGTTGCACTTACTATCTGTACATATTATCTGAAGTTAGAATCCAATAAACACAAGATCAACAATTTAACTTTGAGGTTCATAATTTGTCATGGGAAGTTGCATGTACATTACTATTTGCTCTCTAAGGTTTCAGAGACAAATGAATATATTTATGCTACTGAAGTGTTTCCTCTAATGTGGCAAGTTTCCCCCTAACTTCATGACAGATGGAACTATTATCAACCACTTCTTTTGTTCAGTCTGGAGATTCTAGCTCAACATATAGCATGGCTTCTAATAGCAGATGCTTAATGACAGGACATCCAAACTCTTAACAATTCCTTGCTTGAGGTTATATTACATAATTTATTCTATCAGTTAGTACAGTTCAAAATGGACTAAATACCGTGGCAGGAATGTTAAATGATTGTCCAGTCAGAGATGCAGACATGAAGGCAAAGCTAGCAACTGGAACATACAGTGACCTGAATTTTGACCTTTTTTACGTTTTTAATTCTTAGGCTTGCACAAACATTTGCTCCATGATGATACTGGTACATAAATGAGAGGTTTACATTTAAAAAATATTCAATGCGCTTTTTTCATTTCTTTTTTTTAAATTACATCTTCTTTTACATATACCTTCTCTACTTCATTTACCTGATTGATGCTTCTTCTTTACAAACAAATCTCAGGAAATTGTTTGAAGACTTGAGAATAAATCTTGATATGAAATTCCTTTAATTTCTCTATACTTTATATCACTTGGAAGAAACAAGCACAAGGCCCACACGTTCACTGACTCATTTTTACATATTTTAAACTCCCCCAAAATACTGATGCACTTCATATATTTATATATAAACCACCATCCACTTAGAAACTACAGCCAGAAAAAACTCACCAATTTTGGTAGAAGACTGTAAATCAGAATGGGAATACCACTTGAAATCCAAAACCAGTGCTGTTGACTTCATGATTAGCATGTACTTCCATGACACATGAACAAGAACCCTCTGTGTCTCTAGATAAAATATCCTGCTTCTCATCAGGGTCAATTAAGCTTGTGTTGATTGCTGTGCTAACATAGTTATGCTTCTCTTGGTACCCTGACTAGTCCATTAGGATGCACCTAAGATATCTGTAACAGGCAAGCAGACATAGGCTCGGTGCACTTAACACTCATTGAGACAAAAAGCATTTAGTGGAGAAGCACCTTCCCCTCCAGAGCCTGATACACACAGCCCATTGAAGCTGATGTTAAAACTAGTATTGATTTAAAAGGAATGAGAAAAAGATTTAACAGTTTTCCAGAAATGGGTATGAAGCTGCAGAGGAAGAATAAAGTCAGGGCACGAGCAGTGCGATGGTGGAGAATGGAAACAGTCAAATACTGAATATGTTCTTTTTATCTTCTCCACAAAAGAAAGATGGCCCTAATATAGCTATTAGACTAGCAAATGGGAAATGCCAGCTTCCTCAAGCACTTATTGTTGTCACTAGGCATTTTAATGACTCCATTTAGCACTGCAGCATTTCTTTTGCTCAACACTGACTAATAACATGCTGAGATAGTTACACGCTTTGCAAGTGGAGTTTTATTGAAGAATGGAAAGGTGAACGCCTGGGGATTTTGCTCTTAAAACTGTGGAGGACGCATTTTGGATACAATGTTTAAAGAGGAAAAGAAAATTAAACAGGAAAGGTTAGCAAGGGAGATTAAGGGTGAAGGAGAGAAACAAGGGGAGAGCTAATGAAGGAAATGAAATGGATTGAGAATTACTTTGAAGAGAAACTAGCAGCAGATAATAAATCATGGTGCTATAAGCACACAAAAGCTGAACAGTAAAAATAGTGATGTAGAAGAAATGGCTCAATGCACTTTTCAAAAATGTAAAGTGTTATCTGCAGTATGTTAAATACTGTGAAGTTTCCACCATTCTAAAGTAAATTGCCCAACTGTACCTTTCTTCCTGCTCTCTTTATTCTGACATGTAAAACAAGTTTCAGTGACCTTACTGCAGCTATAGAGTTCTGCCTGCAGCTCCTGCAAATTCAGGCCCTCAGCAGATGTACCTCTAACATGTCAGATGCTGACTAGTTCCTTACACTTACTAAATACATAATAATCTGTCCCTGAGAATCTGGGGCTTGCATTAGCATTGCACTAACACACCCCATATCTTACTAATATGTAAGGGCACCATTATTATAGATGTAAACCATCTACACACGGTTTATTCACCTTCTTAATATCAGTGCCTTAGAAAGGGAACATGGCACAGGCAATGTAAAAATAAATTGGATTTTACTAAAAATTTGCTTTTTTTTTTTGGAGGGCTTATCTAATTAATATTTTAATATCTGCACTAGTAGCCATAGAACAGGTTGTGGGGTTTTTTATCTTTTTGCTTCATTGACTAAATTTTTTAAGACAAATAGCTTAAACATGAAGAAAACACTCTTTTCAAAAGGGTTGTTTTGTTTTTTTAAAAATTAAGAAAATATGGTATGCCTTTATTTTTCAGTAAAATCAGCTCTTTTTCCCTGATCATGAATGCACGTATGTGCAAGTATTTTTGTGCTCTGTTGCACCTTAGGGATCGGTCATCTGATTGATTGTTAATGTTCACACCAAGTAAGAAAGCATGCAAAGGGTTTTTCAAATATACTGAATATTGCTGATAATACTTTCCTCCTGGATCATTCTTCTGGAATTTCTGCTTTTAAAACCTCTCTTTTATTGTATATGCACATATATATATATTTATTAGATATATATTTTTATGTATGTGTGCTCTATATTCTGTACATATGTACAGAGTGCTTCTGTAACTGAAGAATTCCTTTTGTTTTTGAAGTGCATGGACTATCCACAGGCAATCTGATTATGTCCATATGCAAAATCACTACAAACTGCCAAGGGGTTTGGATATTAGTTATTGATCACTTCTTTTGCTGACTGGGTATGGAGAAAAACTAAAAAACTAAGCCACTCAGACAATCAATTTATCCTTCTTTAAGAACAATCTCAGCAACGAAGGAAGAGAGGATGTATTTTGAGGGGAAGAATTCTACCATAACAACCAGCAGCAGAACTCCTAACATTACAATGTCTGTGAGTGCAGTAACTTTCTTCCCTTTAATTTTTATTCATTTGTTCTGCCTGTTCAGTCACCTGAAAGTCATCCAGACGTAGTGATAACTGCTACAAAAGATGCAGCTGTGGATGACGAAAGCAGCAAACTTGAAACGTTTTCAGCACATTGCTCAAAACAAACAGTTTATTTAGGACCCATGGGAGTGTCTTTCCCCAGTTTGTCACTAAATATTGTGCTGCTTAAATCTATATATTTTATGGATTAAGTTCCATAAATCTTAAGTAAAAAAGTGAGAGCACTTTTTTATTACAAGACTTAAGAATATATTCAAGCCTACTTAATCTCATCTTAGATTTATCTTTGCATTTTTTGATATTATCTGAAATTTTCCTACATAAAGTGAAATTTTCCTCTGATAAGTTGAATTTCCAAAGATAAAGAGAAAAATGTTTTACTTTTAAGGACTTTTTTAACTCAAAGATATTAAATCCTTGTACCAGCCTTCCCATGACAGTGTCACAGAAACCATGCACCATGGCTGAAACCATAAGGCAACATGATTTAGTCAGTTAAAATTTGTATTGCATATTAATTACTATGGAAAGCCTGTGTATTACACTGTGTGTAGTAACTCATGCCCACAGACATTTGAAACAGACAATCTGCTGATATTATTGGATAATCTTGCATCTTACTCACAAATAAATTTTAATTTGTTTTCATTTCTTGTGTGCAAAATTTGTATTGAAAAATTTGATTGAATCCTCTGATTTGTATGAAAAAAGAGATCTATGTCAAAACTGGAAACTCTTTTATGGCGTAAGCATGTGAAATAAAGACACATGAATGTACATATAAAAAAATTGGGTGCTATGAGAATGAATCAGTGATCAAACCTTTTTAAACCCAAACTAGACACATATTTTCAGAAGCTGACACTAAGAGGGCAATGAATTAAAGCAAATCAATATTATAGATTTCAATTACTTACTGTCAGATGATTTTCTAAAGAGAGAGCAAAGAACTTTATACATGAGAATCTTCCACAGATCTTACCTGAATGAAATGTAAGAGAAACTAAAACAACCTTTCAGATTTCAATATCTTGCACTGGCAATAAGATGCTTTCTACCATAATTTTTGGCTGCATTTTAACTTTGTTTTCAAAAGAGGAATTTTGGAGAAGACTAAAGTTTTAGCATAATTGTTTAAAAAATATTTGCAAAATTCTTCAGAACTTATTATTTTATGAGGGTTTTACCCTCAAATCAGAAATCTAAGTTTATATTTGCTTTAATTTTGTTTTTTTTTTAATCTCAGCACAATAGAAATAAAATATGTTGAAATTTTAAGGAAAAAAAAATAAGAAAAATAAAATCGGAGTAGCACCAAAAGTCCTGGGAATTTGGATGAAGCTTTTGAGAGACATGTTTTTGTTCCTTATTACAACAGACATGAGCTATAGAAAGAATGATGACTGTTTTATTACTGCCATCTGAATATTTTGTTTTCTCCAGCCTTTTGCTTTGATGCATAATAAATGCCATTATCAGTTAATTGAGGTAGAATTGTTTTACCTATGGATTTATTTTAAAATCATCTGTGCTCTGAAAACTGCAGTTTTATCCAAGAAAGTATTAGCCCAATGTGCAATAATAAAGGTTTGGATTCATCTTTCAAAAATTGCATAATCTTTTTTTAATAAAGAAGCTTTTCAAAGTTTCATGTAGTTTAGTCTATTTATGCTGTCATATAGATGCAAAAACGATAGTAGATTTAATTCCTGGAACATAGCTTTGAGCTCTCTGCAGTAATCCTGCTGTCATGGATGTTTAAAAAACTAAAAAAAAACCCCCCCAAAAAAAAAACTCAAACAAAAATAACCCCTCACACACACAAAAAAAACCAAAACAACCCCAAACCCAAAACAAACTAAGCAACCAATCAAGCAAACATAAAACAGAGAATCCATGCCAAAAAAATCTTGCTGCCATTTACTTTTTTCCCCCCCACAAAATATTATTCTCTTTAACTTCTTTTTATGAAAGTAATTTTCAATAACATCATAGGAAAAAAATCCCAAAGACATAGATTCTCACAATGTCTTAAATTTTATGTTTTTTTGTCATGTACTTAATTGTACTTTTTATAATTTTTCATACAAAATTCTCTCTATGGAGCTTGAACAGCAATGTCCCTGGTAATTAAGTAAATGAATACATAATGATCCTTAGAAATAAGAATAGTTTAGAAAACGTTTCATGTTTTTATGATATCTATTTAGGTTTGAGTTTGGGAGTTTTATCTAAACTTTGCTTCACTTGTGTCATTTTTTGTCTAGAAATAAGTTAATTTTAGGGTGCAATTCTAGTTAAAATTCAGCATGGCAATATATCTTCTACTTTTGGTCAGCAGCACTTAAAAAAAGTGATCATTAGAAAATTTACTCCTCACCAAAAGCCTGATTTCCATCTTGACAATCATACATAGAACTAAAAACGGAGATAAAGGCCATTTCTCGCTTTTATTTGCAGATATGCATGAACAGACCATTGCAGGCACTTTCAGCTTCCAGCAAAGCCACTGCTGGATGTCTGGGAGATGCTACTGAGGAACTACAGCGACTACATATATAGTGATTCTCAGAAGAGAAACAATTTTCATTACTTTTTTTCATTCACTTAGCACTCTTAATAATCATCTGCCCATTAATTAATATTGTTATAGCTACCTATAATACACTAATTTATTACATGTTCCATCTGAGAAATGTTCTATACTCTTGAAAGTCAAGTGCAAAGATCTTCCCCTCCCAGTCTGCTTCATTAAGAACAGAGATATAACAGAGTGCAAATAGATGGAAATGAATAAATAGTGTAGTATAGAGCACTATACTACACTATTTCCACAATTTCTTAGCTCATAAAATTTTTGAGAAGGTTTGATTTGTGATTTTTCTAGATGTATTGTTGTAGGGGGATAGAATATAAGAAAATAAAGGTAGTATAAAAAGTAATCTCACCCCTAAGGAGTTGCAGCTGGGCCAATTATTAGAGATTAGGAGCAGGCCTGACTTTAACAGGCCACTGCTGTAACCAATGAGAAGAAAAGTGCTATAAAAGAGTGGGTTGGGTGGTTGAGTGGGAATGGGAGTCAGTTGGCTCCTGCAAAAGGAAGGAAGAGTCAGTGCTTGGAGGAGTTGTCTATGAGAAACATCAAGGAGGTATGGAACTCTTGCAATAACGAGACAACGATATGGAGCCTTTGCAATTTAATGACAATATAATGACAACATATTGCTAAGAAAGTTACTCTGTTATAAATAAGATTTGGGTTTTTGTACCTTGCATTTTCTCTACACTGCAATTTAAATTTATAGGCTTGATATTTATGGTACAACATACCAAGCATTATTATAAAAATATTATTTTCAGATTTTTCTTGGCTTAGTGTACTAATATAAGTACTTTTGCCATCATGAATAGTTAAGTGAATAATGGTTACTTATATTTTGTAAAGATGGATTACTCTCTCATCTGATTTTAAAAAAATTAATTTAGATGCTAATTCATCAGATATTTCAGGCATTTATTATGAGTAAGTGACCTGGTGGGGCTTCAGATGGCACTAGCAGAACATAATGACTATGACCTTCTTAACCTGGGATACAAACACATATAAATGAGAGCAGGAACTTTATCTTGTGTGTGTATTTGTGCAATTCACTATTTCAGACTGGAATATCCAGTAAGTAGGAGGAGATCTTCATACTGGTGAGAGGTCCCAGGATCTGGGTGTTGATATCAGATGTGTTTAGGGCCCGTGCAGATGTTCAAGAGTCTTACCTAAGTATGAGTGTGCTTGTGGAAAGTGTATTTACACTTGTGAACCTCAGCCTTGATCAGCTAGAGGTTAGGTGCAGGACTTGGCTGTTTCTCCTCACCCTTTACAAGCGCTATCCTTGTGTGCTGCTGAATGCAGTGCCCTGGCAGCAGCAGTCTGTGTGGCTGTTGGCACCAGTCTCCTGTGAAACTGGATGGATTTGCAAAGGAAAAGGCACCAGTTTTATCTAACAGCCTGGGACTGAGTCATCTGCATCTCAGGGTGTGTCAGGATGGGCTCCAGATGTCAGGTAAGAGTCCCTGGGCTCCAAAGGCTGCTGGCTTCAGTGGCTTTCATAATATCTTTAACCCTTGCCCTGAATGGAAATAATTTTATTTTATCTTTTTGCAGTCATAAAGACTGTCTAGTAGCAAGTAACTACTCCATAAATTTATTTCAGCTTTAGTTTAACTTTGCACAATCATGTGCTGTAATTCCCACTGTTAGTAATTACAGGTAGCTGTTCATGGGACATTGCTGATTACTATTTGATATTTTACTTGCAGACTAAAAAAAATATTATTGCCTTTTCTGATTGTACTAAGAATTTTTTGTAGGAACACAAGAAGATTAGAAGAAATTCAGAATGAGAATAGAGACAAAATTTATGATAAATATACTTTTCTTTCCTTCCAGGAATATTGCGTTTGAAGACAACTCCTGTGAGCTCCCTCCTATGAATCAATGGGCTTATTCATAACTAATTTAAGAGTATGATCTGATTAAAAGGCAGTATGGAATAATGTAGTCTGTATAACTTATTCTTTAAAGTGTTTTCTTAGTTGTCTGAAGCAAGCAATCATAGTAAAAGAAGTTAAAAGTAAGTTCTCAAATATCTGAGTAACTGGTTTTGCTTCACTGACAGCATTCCTACTTTCATTCTGGTCTTGGTTATGTATATTATAGAGATTTTTCTAAATTCTTTTTTTTCTTTCACCTTCTACATTTAGAGACTCCTTTCTGTTTAAAGTAAAGAAGACTTGGGCATACATGATTTCTCCAGGCTGAAGTGGGCTCATCTGAATTCTTCACACACAAATCCTTTTCCTTTTCTTTATTTCTCCTGCTTTTTTACCTTTCTGTCTGTCTGTCTCTCCTGTGAGACTGATTAGTTTGCTAAGAGAGGTTGTAGAATGTCTATTTTAAGAGATTAAATAGACATTTAGGATAATGTCTATTTTAGAAGATTAGAAACCTGATTTCACAGTGTTCTGGACAACCTGTTCTATGTAACCACGCATGGAGCAGGAATGATGGTTTAGGCAGCTTCCACAGGTTGCCTTTCTCCTCATACATTTTGTGAGCTCTCCAGTAGAGCACCCCCACTCTGAGTCTGTCTGAAGACACAAATACCTTCAGCTAATGAAAAATTTACTAAATCTTAAATAATTTTCCCTTCCTTTTTGCTTGCATTGTTTCAGTTATCCACTTCACACTTAAAATTTGACATGTTCTCTTGCAATAAATTCTATGGAGTAGGCCAGAAAAACACCTTGAATTCAGAAGGATTTGAAAATTTATTCTCTCAACTTGTTAGGCAGGTCTCCGAGTCTTGCTTGCAGATCTTGCTTTAAAGGAAGGGTTTTGCTACAATGTTAGACACACGCATGTACACATATGCACACATATACTCTGAGAATAATAATTTAAAATTAGAACTAGTAGATTGTTTCAGATTGTGACAAAGACTGTAAGCAATTCAAATCCTTCAACAAATAATTATGTGACAGAAAAAAAAGAGAAGAGGATGATTAGACTGTAGCATAATCTCTGTGCTTGAGGAACAACTAGACTATGATAAAAATTTCAGTGTTGGAGATGGATTAAGTCTATCAAATTGTGAGTGTTGTGGAAAGAATGAACACGTATGACAGTTTTTGTAGTTCTAGTCTAAGAGCTAGCTGAAGCTGGACCTAACAATTGTTGCTTCAAAACTTCACCAAAATAACATTCAGCATTAGACAAAGTCTTCCAAATTGAAGAAGCTTGTCTGCCTAAGTGCCTCACTGAGATCCATGGTATAATGAAATAACTTTCATCATAACCATAGGTGTATGCCAGGTGTGATGTTAATGGGCAGAGAGGGCTGTGGATGGAAGTGAAATTGACTAACAGAACACCTTCAAAATACCTTTAGAAATAAAAAGTTTACTACAGCTTAGGGAAGAGCCATCTAAGCTTCTAGCCACTAGCAGTACCAAGACAGCAAGATGAGGAAGGAGAAAAATGTATATGAACAGCAAACATCACGTACTCTTTGGTAGGGAAAGCAGCAAAAATAAAGGAGGCATCCAAAGCTGTGCCTACAGGAATAAACAGGCTTGTGCACCAAGTGTTGATGTGAAGAGTGGGATAGGTTTTTGCTGTGCATGGAGCTGTACAGCCAGCATGCTGACTATGCATAACACATCACCTTCCAGCACATTGCAGTAATGGTCAGATGCTAGAGACCTCATAATAACACGCTTTTATATGGATTTTAAGTAACTCTCCTTAGGTTTTTGTACATAAGAATTTTAAAAGGTATGAAAAGATAGTGTAACTTTTTTCACAGTTTCAATGTAACGTATTAGCAGTTATACTTTTTTAGAAATTATTTTTTGTTGTAGGATTTTGGATTTGTCCTTCTCCTGTAGCCATTTAGATGACACTGCAGCCTGTCAGTAAAAGTTACTTATGAAGTTTAAGTGAGAATCAGTTTTAAGACATCTCCCTTGTTCTTTCAGCTACAACAGACATACTTGTTACAACAAGTAACACTTTTAACATCACTGTGTTATGTATTTAAAAAAAATACAATAAATCAAATGTGAGACAGTTTCCTAACCTGTCAAAAGTTATCATCAGGGTACATTGTCACTGCTTTGAGAAACAGAAATCAGTAGAGCAAGGTTTAGGGGATAGGTTAAATAACTGATCTTTAAGGACTTTGCTTGAAGCACGCACGTTCAAACTTCACAGGTGCTCGAATTTCCATCATTCTCTCTGTTTTTTCCAGTTTCACATTCAGTGAATTACAGAAATTGTCTCCAGGGCAGAGTGTTCTCAAGGAAAAAAAGCAATAAAGAGGAAACATTTCTAGCATTATGGTAAAGCTGTTTATTTCTTAAGAAAAATAAGTTGTATAAATTAGTTTGACCTTTCCAAATTTCAGGTTTTGGGGAAAAAATTGCCTTCTTAAATTATATGGTTCCACACTGAATTGCTCCATATTTCTGACCCTCAAGTTCTCTTTCACTTTTCTACAGTGATCTTTAGACTAATGCTGTGGCCCTCAGTGCCTCACTTTACTGTTTGGAGGGGAAAAGAAATAAAATACTTTCTATGACAGCACTTTGTAAACACTTCTGTGACTTCTGTGAAATTCACTTTAAAAAATAAGCTACACAGATACTTTTTCTGCAACCCTATTTTAGAACTATTCACAGAAATGACTGATGGCTAATGGCTCTAATGTTTCCATAATTTTCTGGTACAGTAAATGTCAATGTTATCCAGCCAATCATAGCAGCTTTTTACTAATCTTCTTTCATTCTCTAGCTGACATTTTCCCCACCTGAAGTGTTCACATACACACATGCACACATACCAAGCTAGGACATCAGTAGACAAATGCTAGCTGAAGGGTCTGACTAAGTTTTTAAAAAACTCCCTCCTATTCCTCTCTATACTAAGGATTTTCTACAGTCAAAAATTCAAAAGATCAATTTAAAATCTTTGCATGAAAATACATCTCTTGACAGTTTCATTCAGGAAACAGAAATTATAGTATTCAAATTGACCAATTGATAGGGATACAAACAATAAATTTTCTGTATGTACAGAATGTATTCAATTTAAGTAGATTTCACAAAGTAGCAGTTTAAGACAAAACTTTCATAACAAGCAACCATAAGAAGGAATAGCTGAGTTACCTTGCTGATGGTGCAAAATTGATTTATTGTCATTCATGAAAAGTATTATCTTCTTTTATTACAATTAACTCTGAATATTCATTGTGTGATATGGGTGAAAATAAAGCATTCTGTAAAAATGTATTTTAAGATTGGTTTTTGTAATCTGGTACCAACTCCTTCAGTTCATATATACCACCTAGATATATTCTTCAGGTGTATTTCTTGGGCTTGGAAATGCAGTAGCTAGAAAGTATTATCATCATTATCTTCTGAGAAGCTGCTGTAAGATAGTTGGGTGATGCTTACTAAAATATCATACAAATATATGGTCAAGATTCCTAGTAAAACTTATAGTAAATAAAATATAAATATACCTTGCAGGACAGAGTACTTCAAAAATGGAATCCTCCTCCTCTGGTACATTTACAATGGTAGCAACACAAGAAACTTTTGTACTCCTCTGTTTGTTGAATTTTGGTTTGGAATGTCAGCAAAAAGAAAGAGTGCAACACTGGATTTATCTTTCAGTTACCATAGGAAAAGATGTAGAGCACGGGGAAAGAGAATCATAAGGAGTAAAAAGAAAACAAGAATGTTTGTGTTTATGGATTGCAGAGATAGGTGCTTCAAAAATACATAAAGTTAGTAGAAAGGTATCTTAGATCATGTATTTCCAGAAGAAAAACACTTCTCATACACTATTTATAAGAAAGAACTCTTCCCTTTTAGTTTATGTCCACAAAACTTGTTCATGTTGCAATTCAGTAGCAAATACAAGATTTTCTCACTACAGCTGGTACTCATGCTAGATGCCTGCTCTTGCCATATCCAGTTATCTACTTAACTAGTCGTTTGGTGGCTAATAGAGCTAGAGAGGAGAAAAAAAATTTCTACATCTTTGGTTTTCCTAGTTTTATAACTAAGTTTTCTTTTTTGCTGAAATTAAGCAGAAGAAAAGTCTATCTTTTCTTTGAAGCCAGAATTCTGCCCCTAAAGCAAAGAGAAGATTCAAAGTTAATAACTCTTCTATGTGCTTTGCATATAAAACTGACTCCAAATTTTAGCTGAAGTAACACATTTCTCAGCAGTTGATTACTAAGCTGATTAATGCCTTCTAAGAATTCTAGCTAGAAAAGCTCTGTTCCCTCAGAAACGTTCACCACAATAAGAATGATAACAAGCAGATACAGGGGACAAGACCGCTTCACTCTCTGCTCCTCCAACATTGAATAAGCGTATTCTGTAGAACAGAGGTAATACCACACTCCAGCCTCCAGTAGTAAGGGCCTGTCTAACTCATTTAAATGACTCACACAGGAGAAACAGTTCACCTACCTGTTTTTTCTCTCAGAGAAGTGATAGTCACCAGCTAAGTGTGCTTCTAAACAGGCTCAGTGTATGCTGGATCCACAGTTTTTTCTCAGATATTTAGTGTGTTTGTCAAAAACGTGTTTCTAGGACTGCTCAGGTAAAATCATTCAGGGAAGAAAACCTGTTATTTTCATCAATGAAGCCTGACCATGATGTATTTAGAAAAAAAAAGTTGTTTAGTTTTGCTTGGGTTTTTTCTTCACTTTTGTGGAGTTTACATAATTAAAGCTGGATTACACATTCTCCCTTGTTTTGTTGTTTTTGGTTAAAGGCCACCTTGATAAAAATGTGGTTTTCATCATATGATTTGATCTAAATCCAGGTTAGGGAGAAAAAAATAAAGAGCTGCATTTTTTCCCAAAAGTACTTATAGTTGCATACATCTTTTTCCTCTAATTGCGCATCGCTTAAAGTCACAAAGTACTACTTTACTTTTTAATTAAAAAATAAAAAAAGAGGAAAAAAGAACCATTATCTTTTCTCCCCATTTGTCTTCTAAATTGCAAAATAGTCTGTACACACAATTCTAGTTGAGACAGTTTTGAGAGGCTTGCTTTGCAGTAACTGGTGTATATTACTTTCTAAAAAGTCATAAATTAAGAAACCTAGAGAAGTAGAGGTGAAGTTGTCTACTTGCATATTCATACATGTGCAAATATTTCAAATATTTCATGCATAAATACTACAGAAGCCTCAAAAATATAAATTCTCATTAAATTCTTATATTGTTCAATGTAGTTAGCATCTCAATGTTACTTGGTTCTTATGACACAAATCCTAGTCTGGAAAAACATATGTTTCTCTGACAAGCAAACCTACAGCTCAGTGAAGGAACAGATCAGAAATATTCACCCAAAACACATCAAAGGATGTAGCAGTTTTTGCATACTCTCTTGACATTTAGTCCAGCCACAGGCCGCTACTATATACTAAGTTTATCTTGCTTATGTTTGCTGCTCCTTTCATTTTAGCTAATGTATCCAGTTGATCATTCATCATTATTGTGAATGTTACTGCAATATTTTAGAGTAATTCTAAAATTCTGACAGATGTAGTGTGTTGTAATGATTTAAAAATGGTTGCAAGGCTTGTTTTTAAAAGCCTTTTCTTTTTACTATCTTCCTCAAAAATAATTTAGTCTTTCTATTTGACACGAAAGAAATAGATGTAGAAAAAAAGCTGTGTATGATAGGAATGTTAGATTCCAATACACAGTACAGATTGGGTTTTTTTCATGTTTAATTATGTTTTTTTTAGAAAAATAAAATAATATGTAAATCATATTTTTTTATAGTATGTACTTTTTGAAATTGCATTAATAATAAAGATGCCTCAAAATATTGTGGTAAATTCTCTGATACATTTAACCTTGGTGATGATAAAGTCTATCAACCATATTAGAAATTTTGAATCACAGAAAATGAAGAGTCACTTACTTCAATTTTTCTCTCACTACACCAAATTATGTATTCTGCTGGCTAAGGCTTCTCCTGAGGAAGAAAAACCCTGCATGATTCTGACGATATTGTTTTTTTTCTATCTTGAGAAGTCTTTTTACTTTGTGAATGTAGAATATGACTTGTCATCAATAGACTAAAACAAAGAAATTCATGAGTACATCAACACAGGAAGGAGAATCTGTGTAAATTTCAAAAAAAATCTTTTCCTTGGCATAAAACTCTTCTAAATCTCCTTTCTCCTATAGAATACTTTTGCAGGTTTTCCTGCCTAATGATGAGCCAATAAATTAATGTAAAAATCTCTGGAGAGTTGGAATTATGTTTATTTATTGTATGTGTACAGATACATGTTCCCATATATATATGACATTGAGGAAATTATTATTTCTACTTTCTATTCATTTTCAACATAAAAAAAAACCAAAATTTCAGAGAGGTTTCACATTAATCTATGACCAATATATGTAACTTCTATTGAGTGTTAAAACTTAATATAATGTAATTCAATTAGAAGAATATTTACTAAGGACAGAAAAAAAGGGAATATTTTTTTAAATGGATGCAGTTAGCTAAAACAGGAAAGAGGCTACAAACTCAAGATAGTATAAGTAGAAATATCTAAAACAGATGGATTAAGTCCATTTGCAAATAATTCTTTTAAGTGAAAAAAAACCCAGAGATTTTATTTATCACGCTTAATGCAAGGCCTATGTGTTTTGGATAAGTTTATATAGATTCCCAGTTGATCATCTTAAAAAATAACCAGTCCCCCTCAAAAATAAACAAAGAAATGAACTAACGAAGAAGCAAAGAAAAAAACCCCACCAAACCACTACAGTAACAACAATGCCCACGATCGACAACAAAGACATAACTGACAATTTTTCACAATCTCATTGTAAATGTGTTTTACTGCATGCTTCATTGAAGCACCCTGTAAGTCACCATTCTGTTGTCGCTGGATCAAAATTAGGGTTTCTCACACCTCTTTAGATGTGTAATAGGAAAATCTTTGGATGGTCTATGGATTGCCTGACATTGAAATATCCATGACTGCAATTTTTCTCTGTTGTAGCCTCTGGATTTTGGTAATGAGAACTTGTAAAAGCATAAAAGCACATCAACACACATGCAGCCTTTGTCTGTAGAATGAATTATACTTCAGCAATTGTCTTCAAATGCACAGATAAACAGTAAGTCATATTCAAACCTATCTGTATTCTTGACTGTTGAGTTCTATAAATCTAAAAGCCTATTTGATTCTCCTTCCCTGTGCTATTGCAAGGAAATAAAGTTTTCAATAATATATAGCATACCAATAGATGCAAGAAAAATAATATTTTTATCTATTTATATACACTGCTTCAGATTACTGTTTCTGAGAAAATTACATAAATATAGACAAGCTTGTAAAATGAAGCTGAAATCTTGACAAGGAGACAACTTGTCTCCTGTGTTCTCCTCTAGAATTACAATAATATAAGCAAAAAAAAGAGTATTGAATTTCAAAATATATTTTATAATCCATCACACAATTAATTGTAAGAGGATTGTGTTTCAGATGAAAGGCAGTTGAAGAAAACACATCCATTTCATCACATTTCTCACAAAGTGGACTTTCCCTTTAATATATATTTCAATCTGAAGAACGACATACTGGTGAAATGAAAACAAATGACAGTGCTATCTCCAAAGAGACAATGTATTATTTCAAAATGTATGAAAAGGCCCTTGCTTTGCCCTTATGACAGTTAAATACTTGAAGTGAGACAGGCAAAAACCATGGTTAACTCATTCAAGGAGACATGAAAAGTGACCCTTCCTTTTTTTCTTCAGTGTGAGGAGAGAGAGGATGAAGGCGGCTGAGGAAGTGCATGTGCAAGTGTGTATGTGTCTGTGTGTACGTATGTGTGGTTTTGTGTTTTACTAAATTTTCTCTGTGGTGTATGCAAAATGAAACAAAGTCTGAACTGGAAAAAGACACTTTTTATTAATATGATGTCTAAATGCCAATTAAAAGAAAATAAGATTGACTCACAACACCACTCACATCATAAAAGGATGAGAATATAGCTAAAATTAATGAAGGTGAAAGATAAAATGATCAGTTTAGATGGTGATCACAGTGATGATGAAGTCTGAATGAATGCCCTGTTGTCTAATATAATTTCTTATTTCGGGACTTACACCTTACTTGAAGGTATACATAATCACTAGGCTTAAGAAGAAACCTGTTTCATTTTCAGTTCACAATCATGAAATATTTTTTTCTCTTAGTAATTATTTCATTATTTAAATTTGTCTCTTCGCTGTTCTGAATAATCCTGATTAACATTTGAATATGTTTTGAGATAATTCTTTGGAAAATTATCTGGAAGAATAAACACACACTCTTCTACAAAATGTGAAAAATAGAACAGATTTAATAACTTGAATACTAGATACAGTTTGTTGTGTTTCTGACAGAGGTCTGGTATCAGAGATTTCAATGGAAGTAAAAAACCCACAAAATACATTTGTGTTTTAAAATCATAGAATAATAGAATCATTTATGTTGGAAAAGACCCTCGAGATCATCAAGTCCAGCCATAAGCTCAGCACTGCAAAATCCACCAGAAAATCATCTCCCTAAGAACCACAACTATGGGTCTTCTAAAAACCTTCAGGGATGGGGACTTATCATCATCAATGTCTGACCATCCTTTCAGTGAAGAATTTTTTCCTAATATCCAATCTAAACCTCCCTTGGTGCTACTTGAGGCAATTTCCTCTTGGCCCCATCTTTTGTTGTTTGGGAGAAGATACCGACCCCTATAGTGCAACAACCTCCTTTCAGGTATCTGTAGAGAGCAATAAGGTCTCCCCTGAATGTACTTTTCTTCAGGCTAAGTAATTCCAGCTCCTTCTGCTGCTCCTGATAACACTTGCGCTCCAGATCCTTCACCAGCTTCTTTGGAAGAAGCCTTTTCCCCTTCTCTGGACATGCTCCAACACCTTAATGTCTCTCTTGTAGTGAAGGGCCCAGAAGTGGACACAGCACTAAAGGTGCAGCCTCACCGAGGGGGATAATCACTGCCCTGGTCCTGCTGGCAACACTATCTTATACAAGACAGGATGACATTTTGCTCCACTCAGACTCAAAATGGTACAAAATTAGTTTAACAATAAATTCAAAAACCTTACTGCAGAAGTTTAATCTTTCAACATCATAAAAAGACTTTCCTGCTTTTTATTCAAACATCCATTTTCCTTAATATTAACATTAAAAATATCTTCTCTAGATTCCACTTTTTAATATTGAAATTACTTTTTTTATACTATTAGTATAAAGCATTTAAGCATTATATTCACACCACAAATACAAATACAAGTAATTCACTGTTTTTTGAAATAAAGTATTATGTACATAAAGGTTACCTGGGTGTGTATATACGTTTGGGATTAAGTCCTAGTTTCAAAGTTATAGAACGCCAACTTCATTGTCTTTGAATGAGTTTAATAGAGGTCTAATAAAAATGAGGCGCTAAGATGAAATAAATAATTTCATGAGATGATATTTCTGTGATTTTCTAATACACATCATTCTGGAATTACACCATATTCCACAGAGAGTTTTATATCTACTTTATGCACAGATTATGTAGCATCCTAAGTAATTTTATTAATCTGTTAAAGTAAATAGCTACAGTCTTATAATTAAATGTACTAAGAGTTGCTGGAAGAAAGATGAAAACAGGGGTCTTAATATCACTAGGAGTATAAATTAAAGCAAGTCGAGTGATCAGTGTAGACAAGAGAAACAAGCATCTGAGTGTGGGCAAAAAATATCGAAGATTAAGAAAGGATAAAATGCTACTGTCTATTTTTGCTTATTGGATAACTTCTATTAGGGTAACTATAATAACTCCAAACTGATGGCAGAATATTTCAACCACCTACTAATGCTTTGTAATACGAACTGACCTAAAGTTTTTCAGTTTCTGATTAGTTAAATTAAGTTGAACAAAAAGAGACAGCTGGCGCTGTGCAAAAACCTGCTGTGCAGTTTTGAATTTTCATGAAATGTACCTTTGCATCTGGTGAAGTTGGACTTAACAGCAGAACATGGTGTGCAAAAAATGAGAAGTGAAAGCTAAGGTGTGGAGTAGCATATCTGTTCACTTACATAATTTGAAAAGAATGAAAATACTGGGAAGGAAGAGAAATAGGGGTAGAAAATAGAAGTGAAAAAGTATAGTTGTGCAAATATTTAGGTTCAGTTCTAAAATAAATTCTCTATAACGAATACTCTAGCTTCACCCCAGATTCATATGAAGCTCCATACTGCTTTATGTACTATATTCTTGGAATGAAAGAAGAAAAGATGGAAATCTCTTTTCATACTAAAAATAAAATCACAGAATATAGCCATTTGAGTCCAAGATGATGAAGATATTGTATGTAGAAGTAAGTAAATGCAAAACAAGTTATAATGCATCTCTTTTGAATAGATTTTTAGGCAGATAAGTTACCCTCTGTGAGGAGTCAATGCAAAATTGGTCTGCATATTTGAATGATTGTAATAAAACTTCCATTGTTTCCCCCAGCATGAAGGGAGTTTTCAACACTATTCTTGAACAGAGTAACCTTTGATGTCCATTTTACTTAAGGAGTTGTAATCTTTTCCTTTCTTTTTTTTTTAAACTAATCGCATGAGACATGAATATCTTGCAGCTGTAGAAGTCTGTATGCAAATAATTGCTTTGTCAAATAAACATCAATAAGTCAAATTTATTAACATATGAATACATTCAGCTTATTAGGCAAATTATACAAAGCCCATGTATTCAGCAAAAAACCCATGGAATTCCTTGGACAGTGGTATTTTATTTTAAAACTGTTTTAAGTATTCCCGTGAGCACAAAGTCTCACTAAAATGAAACTACTGCATAGTAAAACTTAGTTTATGAAATTTTGTGACAAATAGATCACAAACATTAATTTCAGTGTTACATAGAATGCATTTAAACTATTCTCCAGACCTAAGCACTTTCTAGGTTGTCTGGACATTATTTCAATTTAAATCCTAATATGGAGCTCTGCAAATAGCCATCTTTTTCTGTGCAGATCTGTGCAAGGTGAGTTTTTTATAGTGTGTGGAATGTATGTGATATACAATATGTGGATGTGTATCCTTTCAAGAGCTGAGTGACAAACAGGAGAAATGGATCTCTGCAGTGATGACTGCACTCCTAGCCCAAATGACAAGTGTGTGGGTATTTCCCTGGAGGGCAGTATCAAATTGAGAATTACAGTAGTGACTAGAGCTAAACTAAAGAAGAGGACTGCTATTACCTATTTTATGAAAACCATACTTTCTGTGAAATCTGGAAAGAGATAAAGTTTGGATTGATTGTATTTATTTTTTACAAAGATTGGAGACAATAGTGGTACTTCAAAAAAGAAATTATTTTTTACCAAGCTTTGTTTTTTCTTTGTTACTATTCTTCTGTTTATAAAAAGATTTGCATTGTGCTGATACAGCCTCCTGTGACACAGATGCACTAAAATTGTGATAAACAAATCAAACAGTCACTGATAACTTTAAGGATAATATCTTTATGTCTATACATACATACATTTTCTGCATCAAATTCAGCATGAAACATAGAGCCCTATCTATTTACTTATTCAATGCATTAATCAGTCCTGCAAATCATCCTGTCAAGTTAATGAAGACTTGTTTACAAATTATCAACTCTGCTATCTGAAAATATTAAGATATTGCAATTCTGACTATTCCATGGTATGTGTTTTATTTTTAAACCATAATATTTGCACATTTTTTATGCAGTCATAGATACACAAATGATCTCCTGTAGTTTCACCATATACATTGAAAAAGGCTGATGAGCAGCTGTTCATTTTTATTCTCCCTCTTCATTGTCCATGTCTCCATACACCTACCTGTACCACAAAGTTGTTACCCTGTGTGTGTAAGTCTGTTTATCTCATCTTTCCATTTGCTTGCCACTAGCACTGGATCACAAAATCAGACAGTAATTTGGGTTTCAAGGGACTAGCTACAAAATGGATCCACTGTAGGACACAATAAGAATGGAATGAAACGAGACTTTGAAACCAAGGGTGAGGGTGCAGGGAAAAGTGTTTTAATTTTTAATCTTTTCTTCTCACCAAAAACATCTATGTTAAATAGCAATAAATTAATTTTCTCAAGTTCATTTTGCGCATAATGAGAATTGCTAAGCGATCTCCCAATCTTTATTTAGACCCATAAGTGTTTTTGTCACATTTTTCCTTATGGGTAGATATCTCACTGCTGCACAAAGTTAACCCAGCACAAATCCACCACTTAAAGCTGAATCAGTTCTATCAAGCTGTTGAGGGCTTTGCCCTACCAAAATTTGTATATCACCAGTAATGGAAATTCCACATCCATCTCAGAAACCCTACCACATATTCCACTATCTTTGATAGCTCTTGCTTCCTGCATCAACTGAGAATATCTTCTATTATTAACTACAGTCTGTTGCTTCCTACACTGTGTGTTGTTGACACACATCTAAGATTCTGGGACCACCTCCCAAGTTCTGCTCTTAGGTATTAGCATTGATATCTCCCTTTTTTCTTCCTAAGTTTGAACAAAATCCAATCCACTTAGCCTTTCCTTGTACTTTACGCTTTCCAGTCCCAGGAGCATTGGCTAGTTTCTTGCTGGATGCAGCCCAATACATTGGTGTCTTTTTATACTGTGCAGGGGAGTTTAAAGTCAGATGTCAGACTCCAGATGTAACCTCACAAGTAGTAAATAGATGGAAAAAAGTAATTTCTGCCATCTTATAGGCAGCCATCTCATTAATGCAGCCCAAGATATTGATAACCATCTTTGCTACAAGGATTCAAATTTCTACTCACCTGCTAGGACCCCAAAGTCCACTTCTGCAAAAGTGTTTATAGTCAGTCTCTAACCAGTACTGGTGTATGGGATTATTCCCACCCAGATGCATGACTTATCATTTGCCATTTCTGAATTTCATGAGATATATGTCAGTTCTTCCTCCAGCCTGCTGTAGTCCATCTGAATAGCAGCTCTACCCTCCAGCATACTGACTGCTCCCCTGTATGTGCGACTGTCTGTAAAGCTGCTCAGAGGGCTCTCCATGCCAACATTCAAATTTTTAGTATACACATTCATCAGTGGTGGCTCAAGTACTGAATCCTGAGGGGAAGCACCAGCTAAGAGTGAGTCTTCTATTAGTGTCACAGTACAATAATGATCAAATTTGATCACGAGGGTCTAGCCAGTTTTCTGCTCATCTCATTTTTCACTTATCCAGTCCATGCATCATCACTTTTACTGTAAGGATAATATGGGATATTGTGCAAATTTCTTGCTTAAGTGATTTGACACCATACCTGACATAATTTCTCTTCCAGACTATATCTTGCATCATCCTGTAATGCAGTATTTTTCCTATTGCTTGTCTGATAAGCATTTTTCCCTATATATCCTATATTATATTTTTTTCCTACTTCTCCTAGTTTTCAGTCATCTCTTGTAATGTTCATCTCCTCCTTACCTCTTCTACATATTTGGTGCATGAAAAGTCCATATTTTCAGTTCTTTGTTCTGCCTTTTGATTAATTAAAGGGACAGAAAAAGTTCAAACACATAGCTAAATCAAAATAATACCACTTTTACTTATAAAAATGCAGTAACATATGTTCACATTTCTCAAGGCATGCTGCACCTTTGAACCCAAACGTATGTGCAGAAGCAACCTCTGATGTGACCTCATAATCACTTCTAAAACCCCGACAGGCTTCTCAATTGTATATAGAATTCAACCTGCCATTGTAAGACTATGGACACTGCATCTTTGAGCCTAGATGTTCTCTAGCAAATTAGTATTGCAGAAAAAGAAAAAAAAAAATTTGCAAAGATTGAAATAATCAAAGAGTAAGAACTGCGGGAAGTGGATTCAGCAGTCTCAAAGCTTTTGACGGCTTTAAAATGTCATTGTTTATCTGTTTCTAGGTAACCATGAGAAATAAAAATTCATTATTTGTGGATGAGAGGATAAATTTGTATCTAAAAAATTTTTGAACTAAACTGAACTGGGACAACTTCACTAGAAGGAATGAATAAATATGTACGGTCTGAAAAAAACTGAACGTGTAGAGGGCAATGCCTCAGAATGAGGTTCAATGTCCCTTTACTCTAATTTTCAGGTGAAATAGGCTGTCATAATTCAAAGTTAGTTCATTCTGAAAATGTGTTAGAGATCAAAGAGCAAGGTAATTGCAAGAGCAATGGTAAGCAAAATTAATGAAATAATTGTCATTGAGATTAAGTTTATGTAACAAGGATTTCTTGTGGGTTTCTTTGAGTTTATTGTCATATTGTTGCTATAATTACAGAAAGACATTGACAAAGAGTTATACATTTATATTAGATTTCCCTACCAAAGAAAAAATTGAATTATTTTACTCTTGTTTCTCTTTTTGCAATTGTTACAACACCGAGTCGAAGCTAAGAAACATAGGTTTGCTTGTATTTACAGGATCTGGTGTTTTTTTCAATCACAAGTAAAGAATACATTTTAACAGAATAAATATCACCCCAGAAATTATTTCTGAATTTATGTTAATGGTAAAATAAAATTTAAAAATTCTTCCTTACCTTTTAGCCATGAGTTTGACTTATGACTCTTGAATCAAAATAAGAAAACTACCAAAACTCAGTTAGGCAGCTAAATCATGGAAGGAAAGGCTTTCAGACAGGAACTTTCTTTAGTCTTTCTAACTGATACATTATTTTTATGCAGAAGATTGTGGAATCCTTTCAGAAGTGCCAATGTCTCTTTTACCCATGCATAGTTATTTTATTTTCAAAACTACCAAGTCTGCAGACATTTACAAAACTGCAGAGAAACAGATGAAAATGCAGGGGGAAAGATTCAAACCACGATCCCTTAAATTCAAATGCATTAGATCTTTCTTTCTCTTTGTATGCAGCTCACAAGACAATAGGCTCATGATCAGTAGAAGCTTTTTTGTGCCAAATAAAACCTTGTAAGGCCCAGGTTTAGGTAAATTGTCTTTTTTCTTGTGGCTCAGCTCCACCATGAGAAATCTTTGAAGCTTAGAAAGTGGTTAGCAAGACATTAACTGACTGCATATTAAGACACTATGTTCTGCCTCAGTGGGCATTGTTCACATTTCATTTTGATATTTTTGAAACACTGAACTATGCATTACATTCAAAATATAAAACCTGACATTCAAAGTAAATTCATTATATACTTTTATAATAATGAGTTTAAAACAAATTGTTTGTTACTGCCTTTAATTTCAGACATCACATCTGAGCCAAAAGACATCATGCAAACCAATTATTTTTGACAAACTAAAATCCAACCCTGTCAATGAAGAAAACATGAGAGAACACTTTAGGAAAAAAGATCTTTTAATCAGAGAAAGTACATATTTCTGTTCTTCAGCAAGGGTTTCCTACATTTAAAATATCTTACTTAAAAAAACCCTAACAAACTAAAAACTTTCTGAAGAAAAATACTGAAGTCTTCAAACTGAGTAGAATTCTCTGAAGGTTCTTTACTATACATGGTGCATTTTATAGTTTAACTATGCTTCGCTTTGGATAAATTGAAGTATCCTAAAAATGTCTTCTTGATGCTTATTTCGACAAACAGAATTCTCTGTGGATTAAGACATATTTTTATCCTTAAATACACCTCATGCACCCAACAAAAGTTAAATTGTTATTATTTGCATAATTCTAGAGATGGGAATACTGTTCCTTTAATCATTTTCCAACAGCCTATTCAGCTTTTCCTTTGAACTGAAGCAACTCTGCACCCTGTTATACTAGGTCTTGTTGAAAAAGTTTAATGTAAATACACCTGGCTAAACTAAATTCCCTTAATTTTGAAGGATCTGGGCCTAATATTTCTTATTCTATGCTCACTATCAGGTTATGAGGTTTTAGAATAATACTTCAGTAATCTTCAGTAACACTACACTCTGAAGTAGCCAGATGGCCTGTCCTTATTCTTGCCTTCTGTTTCCTGGATTCAACTACAACAAGAGATCTGCCTGTCCAAAAGTGGGAGCCTACAAGACAGTAACATCTGTTTGGGCTGACTGATATTCTCCAACTGACTGCCATGAAAAACAGAATAGCATTTTCATTAAAAAGGTTACCAGAAGTGATACGAAAGTTAGCCTTTACCAAAGCTAGCATTCAGTTCTGTAATAGCAATTTATTTACATGTTTTTTCTAATTTTTAGATTCATTTAGTGTTGAGAAAACACTGATTTTTTTCTCAGCCAGAGAGCTTTGTTTGCAGAAAAGGTCCCACTGCAAATTATTTGATGTTCTTTGAAAGGATTTGTTGTCTTCTTTCTGTGATTGCAGTTCTGACAACAACTAGAACTATGTGAACATCCTAGATAGGTACTTTTTGCAGCCACTCTTAATTTATATTTTTCTTTCAAAACTAGTTATGTTATAACTGTAAACAAGTCAAAAAGCTATAGATGTATGCAAGAATGAGTTAGAACGATTTAGGTTTCTAATGATTTAACTTAACATAAGCACTGCTCTTCTAAAGGTTCTTTAGCTTCCATATATGTGAAGAGCTGTACTGAAAACAGTGGGAATAAATTGTAAATGGGATGCAGGTTTCAGCAGAAAGAAGAGTTGACTATGAGGACAAATAACTAAAAGGGAATTATCTTGTTCTGGAAACAAACCTTTCCCAGTACTGACAGAGATTTTGACAAGAAATGCAGAATATATTAGGAGGATGGAATAACAAGTTGGAGATCTATTACATGCTGCTTATTGTTCATTGAGATATCTGCATTAGCCAAAATGCCAACAGAGAGATGAAAAAGACATATATGTTTAAAAATACAAGATCCAGAAAGTAATTGAGTTTATATAATTTATAAATCTGCCTACCACTACCGATGGTATCCCATTTAGCTTGAGGATATGATTCCTACAGTTCTCAGAAATGTTTTTCCATTAAGGTAGGTATTAGTCTTTCACTTAACACCAGGGAGCTCGCTGGCAAAACTGACGCCTGGCTTTTTAATGACAGCACAGAAGAAAGATCAGCCTTGACAAAGAGCATGTACTTTTCCTGTAATTTTTGAGAATTGCTGCAGAAAAATCCTGCAACCGTTCAGAGAACAAACAAAATGTGTTTTTGCTTGTGTCTAGCCCTTATTCATCATTCTAGGGGAGCAAGGACTTCTGACAGTCAAGGGGCTTAACTTCCAAAAGAATTGTGAGGACGAGCTCTATGCAGAGCTGACTGAAGACTGAGCCTTGGATTATTTTTGCAAAATCCTAAATCTCCTCGCTTCCTTAACAAGTGTTTTGATTACCTCCATGTTACTGTCCCACTATCTTAACCAGTAACCTGATTGAGAGAACCTGATTGGTTTAAGTTTGGCTAGATATTTGGACTTTTCCAGCAAGTTATATGAAGGGAAGATTATTTTATGCCTTTTCACAAGAGGCAACTGCTGTTCTAATCTGTGTCCTAGACAAAGAGGTGTGGACATTTATTCCAGTACAATTTCATATGCCAGAAATGTGTCAGTTTGAGGCCTGATGCATGATGTGGGGGCAGAGCTGTCTTTGGAGGGTAGAGGAGACCCCTGAATATCTGTACCCATGGAGTATTTTAGAAGTCTAAGTGCTTTGCTGGATTACACTGTGGTTCTTGAAATATCTACCAATTTATTCATATGCCCTTAATTGTTTTGCAGAGTGTCGTAACTGTAATTTTGCCTAAATTTAATTTATCTCAGGGTTGTATAAAACAAGCAGGAATAAAAACTTATTGTAGTTTTAGACGTATCCTCTGTTCAAGGTTGATTTGATGTAAAAGTTCCAAAGGGTTACTTAAATAACCTAGGCTCAGCACTGACATCTTTAACTTCCTTTTAAGCAGATACAATCTGGTCTCTGCTCTCAGCTTGGTGAAAAAGAATGAAAAAGAGTGAAATCTCTATTTTCACTGCAGTTCTGTCTTCCTCCTCTATGTAATTAGTACTGTCACAGAACATGCTTATATCACACACATAGTATTCTCTGCAGAAGTAAAGCCTTATTTCCCATGTTTATTACATAATTAAGTATTAATCACTTTATGTCCCTGGATTGCCTAGAATTCTCCATAGTTTTGAAGATACTTTAGGCTTAGACTTTCTGCCTTGTTTGACTTTTCACAGCTATGAACCTGAAGGAGTTTTTCAACTCAGTGACATGTATTTTTAAGAAATTCTAAATAAGTAATGCACATTTCGAAAATATGGTCTGAGAAAGATGAAATAAAAAAGCTCGCACAAGCTGAAAGCCTCAGAGATTGCAAAACAAATGAGAAAGCCCCAAATCTGTTTCACACTGTGGTGTGAGCTATTTCAGAGACAGCTGGTCAGTCTTCCTGTTAGTAGTCCTTGTAAACAAAGTTCCAAGAAACAAGAAAACCTACCCTCTTCTGGTTATTACTCCAGAGGATCTTTTACAATATTGACATTATTTTGAATCTTTGGATAGAAAATTACTATTTACGATTTTTATCTATTCACTATTGTTCATTCATTAATGGCTTTATGAAGCATTTAAGCTTTTCACCTGACTATATTATGCACTATTTTTTAGGAAAATGCCTTGTTTAAAACATTTGTTTGCCTGAATATCTAATTTCAAATTAGAGAATTACCAACATAGAAATCATTTGAATTCTTCTGCCTCTAGAATATTTTAACATTTTAATTTATCAATAACTTGATAAGCAAAATATTCTTTACAGAAGAATTGTGCCATGAATGTGAAGTGTGTGATGAAAGAAAAATGGAATTCTGTGTCCTGGGTAGATGGATTATCCTCAACATGTGAGTTAAATAACATGAATTGTTCCTTTCTTTTCATATGATTTTGTATATTTTTCAATATGTGATAGAACTCAAGATGACCAGACCAAGCTTCAGGCCCACGCAGATTAAGAAATACTTTGTTTCTTCATCTCCCTGTAGATATTGTAGGTCTTAACAAAAAGTGAATTGTTTTGTGTAATTATGAACAACAGACATCTTAAAATGTTGATAAATACTTTGATCCTTAAAGACCTCCAGTGTTGAAAACATGATTTAATAGGTTTTAGCTGCTTTCAAAAAGTAAACTGAAATTCCTAGAATAACAATTTTGACTGTAGTTTCTGACAGTCAGAACTGATTAGCTCTTGAATACCCAGTACTTTTTATGAACTAAGTTATAGGAACTGATATATTTTAACATCTCAGGCCAGATTCCTTTATCCTATTAAAATTCAAGCAAAACTATAATGCTACTTCCCCTACTCTAAGCATGACACAATTTTATTAACAGCTCGTCAATCACTCATTTTATTTCCATGGTACAATAATAAAAATCTATTCCTAAACAAGATAGCTGTCCATTTTCACAAACTAAAAATACTTGGGGCTCACAGTTGTGCTAATTAAATCACTCTCACAAAAATGCTTATATGACTTATGAAATCCAGTTCTACTTAGTTTTGTTTTTCTTAGACACGACAGTAGTTGTTAGGTACACATTATATCTTATGGAAAGAATGCTAATGTTGTAAAAATTGCTTCCTGTATCTTGAAAAATTGTCATTAAGGCAGATGGGTACATCTGCTGGGTCCAAAGAGGTCAGGTACTGCAATCTCAGGGCAGGAGGTAGATATTTCAATAAGGAAAGATCTTAAAACTAGACTTCTATTTATGTTCTACAAGCTCTGTAGT
>JAHXMQ010012338.1:75747613-75763995 GCA_020466415.1 Ammodramus savannarum pratensis | reverse complement strand
TTCTTATCTCATTGCTATTTCCAGTAAATTCTTGTTTCAACATGAGGTTGGCTGCACTTAATTTCTAATTATAATAGTTTGACACTATCAGACTGGTTGCATTCAATAAAAACTTTCACAATCACAATGATATTGGGATTTATTGAAGCAAAGAAAATACAAATTCGGAAATTACCATTGATAAATACACTGACTGCATTAGTGCTAAATAGACATGCAAAAAGAAAAAAAAATCAATTGGTAATTAATAATCTTAATTTAACTTTGCAATCAATTAAACTTCATTTCACCTAGGTGTCATCTGACACAGTTAGAGACAAATCTTATCAAAGAGTCATCCCTGCATTGGGGAGAAGAGAGGAGCCAGTGTGTGGATTTATGTGTGAAATGGTGTTGCATTCTTATCCTCTGCCTTGGAGGATTTCAAATGCCAGATTTCTGTCATGATGGTAAGGGAGGAAGAAACTTTGCATATGAATGAGAGATATAGAGAGTTTTGTTTACAAAAGCTGTGGGTCTTGTGTAAGGGTGTGACATGTTGGCATCACTCCCTCTTCAGCCCCCCTGAGGCTGATATAAGATAACCTCTGCCTGACAACCTGTCTCTTCCATCAGCAGGCTAGCACACCCACATTAATTCTTTTCTCATGGTAATTCCCTTGACACATGCCTCATGGCTTTACACCTCATTCCTACAGAAAAGTAAAACAAAATATATTGCCTAAAGTCTAACTCAAGTTTATCCTATGGCATATAGTGAAAGGGATCCACAATATAAGACTGTGAATAGGGAATGCTTATTTTCTGGGATTTTTTTTTTTTTGGGGGGGTTTTGTTTTTGTTTTTATTTTTGTAGCTGGCGAATGATGTTAGTTGGTGGCTGGGTGAAAGCAAACAAAAGGTGGCAGTGTTCTCATAATGCACAGTTACAGTGGCGTCCATTGCCCCACACACAACGTGTATGACAGAATATTACAGTGATTTAGAAAGCAACTATTGTCTCAAGCAAAGTAGAAAACGTAAGACAAAGATATCCTCTAAATTTTGCACACAAAAGACCCCTCTTTATTACTTATCTGTCAGTGATACATAAAAAAATTTCCTGGAGTTGGTTTTCATCTCTTGAGTTACTATTGCCTTTACAGCTGTATGCCTGTTCATTGTTTGCATCATTGCCACTTTTTCGTTACCATCTTCAAATTCTTACTCATTTCTAAAATGTTTCTTGCTCTCAACTTCTCTGTTCAAACAAACCAATTTAAATTCCATCCAAAGGATGCAGTTACAAATTTTCTAATGCCTAATACAATGGTAGATGAGGATTTTTTGTTTCTCTTGTGTGGTTTGGAGCCATGGTATTTTACCAAAAGCCATTATAAACTTTAAAGTCATATAGTGATAGAGGTTGTTCACAATTATTTGGAATGCCTGCACTTGTGTCAGCTTTCCTTCAAGTAAGAACTGAAGATCAGTATTAATTTTTAATGATTTTCTTTGTCTGCGTTAAATGTCCTTTAGTTGCCTCTAGAGCAATCTTAATTTTTTTCTTAACGAAACAATGGATCAGCATTTCCTATCCAAAGCAAAGTTCAGACAATTCTTTGTTAAGCAGATAGACATTCTTTCTTGGATTTGAGATCCAATAGTTTTCAGAGTAGACAGTTTTTTCTTAAGCTCTATATTGGGGTCTCTAGAAGACCTCATATGACAGGAATTTTATAGTTAGTGTGTTAACGTTCAACATTACTGAAGTATGCTTTTTTTTCATTACCTGGTACTTTTATAGTGATGTGTTTGCAGCTATTTTTTCCACGGTGTAACTGGAAGGTGCCTCAACCTAAACTGGTGCCTCATTTGCATCACTGATTTAGCTTAGCAGATAACTGTGATCGTTATGTAATCCAAATGCATACTACAGGAATGCAGGCAGTGTGCAAATGGAACCAGAAGGCTGATGCCAGCAAAACAATTTCTTCACTGAGGACAGAAAACATTATGATGCACAGTACATATGAACTGACCATTAATGAATTCTTGCTAAAGAATATTTCATGCTCATCTTGGACTTACAGTTTAAAAATTTCCTTAGTAATTGTTTTTCCAACTCTTCTTTCAACACACATAGAATCTCTAACTAGCTTCAACTCTTGAAAATATCCCTCTTAGGGCACCCTTTATTTTTATACATATTAATAGTCTAATAGTTTTTGTCATCACAGGTTTGCCCCTATCCCTCCACTTTTTTTTTTAATTACCCCCAAATCCCAGCACAGAGCAGGATTGTATAGCTGAAATATGCAGTGTACCTTTTCCTTACATTTGCTGGTAGTACTTTTTTGACTCTAATTCACTTCTACAGTCCTACCTAGAACTCACAGAAGTGCAAAAATCACAACAAATCTCTGTGAAATTTAGACCATTCGATAATTTTGCAATTTCCCCCTATCCTCCCTAGAGGACCTTCCACACCAGATTTAATCCCCCAATTATTCAGTTCAACTACCTTGAGGAAAAAAAACCCTTATCTGTCTTTCATGTAAAGTAAATAAATTCTCAGTGAAAACTCCATTTTATTTCATTTGGTTTTCTGTTCATCCATCTGCATGCAAATGCAAAAAATGTGGGGGAAAAATAATATTTTACTGAACAAAAAGAACACTATTCTTTAGCCAACTCTACTATTCATATTTATTTTACATTATTATTTTGTTAACTGTCGGGAAGTGCAAAGCCATGAACAGAAGTGAAACCACAATTACTAATTGCATATGTTTCAGAAGCAGCTTTTCATTATCTGTCATAATTTTATCGCATATTAGAGTTATTTTTTTCTGGGTACTGTAGTCATTTTCATCATTAGAGTGTATAAAGAGCTCATTAATTACCTTGAACTGCCAAGTTACTTTCTTCCTAAATTACATGTCTATTTCCTATTTTATGTTTAAGGCTTTTCTTTTCAAGATAAAATTAAAGAATTTTTTTTCTTCCTTCTTAGAAGATGTACTAAAGCAACATGATCAGTTTTATAATTAAATGTTTTGACATGAATAAGCTTATCTGCTTTCCTGAAGCCAGCGGGAGTAGATCATCGGGTTATACAAGAAGTCTTTGTCATCAAGTACAGGAATATGAATACAGAAAAAGTTCTAAATACTGAAATATCTTTTTAGTATAATTAACAATTTAAATGCTTTTGTAGAGATTTGAAATAATGACGGACAAGAGAATTTAGTATTTCATTTCTGCTCATCACAAAACTGAGCTATTGCCCACCAGATAATGATGAACACCACTTCCATTAGTGTTGATCTCTTTGTGCTGGCAAATAGAAAATAACAACAGGGTAAGACCAGGGTCATCAGCAAAAGAATTTCTAACTTTGAATCAATCCATTTACCTGTTCTAAATTTATATGTAGTGTCTGCCTTTTGACTATAAGCTGAGTAAAATGAACAGTGTTCTTACACCTGGACTAGGTACAACTTTAACTCCAGATATTCTTCTATTTTTGCAGTTGAATTGTGAGTTATCAAGTAATATTACAGAGCTGACTGGTTTGCAGCCTCATGCAATTGGGTCCTTCTGGTTCACATTTCAGCATTTCCCAGTCAGGTCACTATACAAGACAGAAGTGCATTCCTGTTGCTCTGTTTTCTGCTTGTGGAGATGGACTTTTCTGGTCCAGTTTTGCACCAATGACTTTCTGACCCCGAAATGTTACTGATACCCCTTTTAGCATTACTCCTATATGAGGGATCTTGACTGTTTATGTGGAAGAAGCTTCCAGCTATGAGTTTTTGAAACAGCTCTGTTCTCTGCCATTCTTTCTAAAGGGTAGATGTGCGAGAAACTAAATCTTTCTCGTTTCCTTCAGAAAGATATTTTGCTTTTATAAAACTTGTATGTGGCTGTTCATATTGAGCACTCTCTGTATTTTTTATTTCATGTTCAAGTGTTATTTTTTGTAGCTGTAGCACATTCAATGCTTCCTAGCGAGCGTTCAAATGCCATTCTGAAATAACTCAGTAGGCCACAAATTGCATTCTTCATCAAGGAAAGAGCAGTCAGGTAAACAAGCAAAAAACTATTTCCCAGAATAATAAAAATATTAGCTTTTATCTGTTTTTTTCAACATATTAAAAATGTCTTGATTATAAGGTTGAAGCTCTGCAATGATCCTTTTTGTGACTTTATTCTTATGTACCTAGAAAGATCAGTCATATTTTCAAGAAATGGATATATTAGCCTTCTCCACTATTCAAACAACAGTGGTAAATTTCAGCAATTATATATAAAGGTATGATTTTACACATTTCATACTGTTTTCACATCTTTTTAGTATGAGTTCTGGCTATGGATTCTATTTGACTATGGAGAAAATCTTATAATTCTCTAGCCATAATATCATCTAGCTTAAACAGCATAGTTTCAGTGATTTGGGGCAAGAATATATGTTTACAGTTATGGAAAAACAGCCTTTTACAGAAAGATCAACTATATGAGTCTTACTGTTAATTGTAAGTACTAACACAATTTTATGTATATGATTGAGGAAGTTTTCAGTGATAGGGGAGTAAAAGCTATTTTGACACAGCAGAGGGACTTGGACTTAAGTAATTAGGACTTGAAGGTGGATTGAAAAGTGAAATGAGCCCCTTGGCTTGAGGCTCATTATGAGCATCACAAAATCCATCTGAATCCCAGATGCCAGCAATGTACTGCAAGGGCTGCTGCAGGGCCCAGTACTTTTTAACATCTTTATTAATGACCAGATGATAGGACAGAGAGCACTCTCAGGAATTTTGCAGTTGATGCAAAACTGGAAGGAATGGTACCACCAGATGGCTGTGTTGCCATTCAGAGTGACCTTGACTAGCTGTAGAAATGGGCTGATGGGACCCATAAAAAGAGCAACAAGGGAAATACCAAGTCCCATGACTGGACAAGAATAATCCAAGGCACCAAGACAGACTGTAAGGCCTGCTGACTGGAAAGAAGCTTTACAGAAAATGGCCTGGGAGTCTTCCTTTCACAAAAAGTAGCCCATATTCATGAGGCAAAAAAAAAAAAAAAAAGGCAAGGTCAAGAGGACTTGACATCTAGTTTCGTGAATTATACATTTCGACTCCCCATGCCCTGTTATGACAGTGGAAAAACTGCAAAACTGATATTAATATTTATTAAGGACAAATATATTTGTGCAAAAGCTTTGGCAAAGAACAACATTCAAAGTTACCATTTTTAATAATGATACAATTCTGAAATACATATGAAGACTAGAAATTCTTTGTAATTATGAAAAGTCTGCAAAATACAAAGAACTCCATCTAAAAAAGTTTTAGGAATTTTCTATTATACTCATCATTCTTTAAAAGGACTAAATAGGAAATCTGTAAGTAGGCTGTGAGCAACTTCAGTCACTGCACTACATAGTTTATCAACCACACTACAAACATGAATTCTCATAATACTGGTTAGCCCAGCATGATAGTTTCTTGTGCTTGATGCCAAGCCAATTTTATCAGTGCCGCTCCTCAGAAATTTGGCCTTGTAAAAGAAAATGTATCTTTATCTTTGTAATAGAAATAAGATGTCATATGGCTGAGCAAATGCAATGTGCTCTGTGAGTAACCACTGAAATTAAAAGTCAAGCTATCAAATGCAAACTGTCACACGGCTTAGGGTAATTAAAATTCTCTTTTCCCCTACTTCCAGAAGGGATTTATATTTCTTTTTTTTGACAAGAAAAATGTCTCAAGAGATATTTCTTATTTACAAGAAAATGCACCTCCTATGCTACATTGTGGTAAAAATTACATTTGAGGGTTTTTTTTTCAGATTTTTTAAGAAGAAAAATATGTTGCTTCAGAAAGTACCTCCAAAAATATTTCCTTACATTTCCAAGTTAGTACTAATGAGTCTTCCTTTTGAGTTATACGGTAATTAAATTAACTGTTGTTTGTATAAATTAACTGTTGTTTGTTGGGGTTTTTTTTTTTTTGGAGGGGGTGATGATTTTGTTTGGTTGGTTGGTTATGGTTTCTTTTTGTTTTTGTCATTGTTGTTGAGGTTTTTTTGTGGCAGATGTATAGGAATAATTAATTCCTCCTAACTTTGGCCATAAAAATATATATTTTTATAGGGTAGTTCAGGCTAGTACTTGACGTACCATGTGCAGTAGTAGGGGCAAAGAAGCATCTCCAGAAGAAAGGAATCTCATATTACAAAAAGGCATACAAGAAGAATCTCATCCAGAGCATTTAAGATTGGAGCAAAAATTAAAGCATAATGATAACTATAGTGATTATAACATTATTACTGATCTAATTATTAAATTACCTCAGATTTAATAGTCAAGACCATTGCCAGTGAAAGTACAATGACTTATGTAACTTAACCATCTTCAATACTAAGTGATTCGTCTATCAGTCTATCTACATACATATCATGAAGTTGACTAGAACTACTCATTAGGGATCAAAGAACTCTGCTAGAAACTATCCCAGTGTCCCAGAATGTCTGAGGTTGGCAGGAACTTGGGAGATCACTATGTCACCTGGAGTGAGCTGGTCAGAATACCTCCAAGGATGGAGATTCCACAACCTGTCTGGGCAACCTGCTCCATTGTTTGACCTCCTTCACAGTAAGAGAAAGTTTTTCTTATGTTTAACTGGAGTTTCTTGTGTTGCAATCTGTATTTGTCTGGGTGCTATTGAGAATATTCTGATTTTATCTTTCTGAATCTCTCCCATCAGGTATTTATCCACAACAATAAAAGGCACCTGAGCCTTCTCTTTCTGAGGTTAGAAATGTCCCAGCTGTCTCAGCATCTCGTTGCATATCAGGTACTTCAATCCCTTAATCATTTTACTGTATCTAATTCTAGTGCAAAAAGACAGACATGTGACGGTGTTCACAAGGGTCTTAGGATGAGGGAAGAGATGAGGATCTGACTCCACGTTTCAGAAGGCTTGATTTATTATTTTATGATATATATTATATTAAAACTATATTAAAAGAATAGAAGAAAGGATTTCTTTAGAAGGCTATCTAAGAATAGAATAAGAAAAAATTATAACAAAGACCCCTGGCTTGGACTCTCTGCCCAAGCCAGCTGGAATGTGATTGGCCATTAATGAGAAACAACTAACATGGGCCAATCACAGATCCACCTGTTGCATTCCACAGCAGCTAATAATCAATGTTTATATTTTGTTCCTGAAGCCTCTCAGCTTCTCAAGAGAAAAATCCTAAAGAAAGGATTTTTTATAAAAGATGTCTGCAGCAGAGACACATTAAAAGACAGTTTTTTAAGCTCAAAGCTTCCAGGAGAGGAGCAATATCTACTAGAAAGATACATTAATATATATTCAACTAAGCTGAGAACAGAGACAGGTGTGCTAGGTCTTGCCTGTTCAGCTACCTATCAACCTACAATGTCATAGTTCAGCCTGTGTGCACACAAAGTCTCTGCTAAGCAGAGAAAAAGGAAAAATGTGTTTAAGCTTAATTAGGTACAGAGATCTAGAAGTTACTTCTTGCTCTGAAATAATGACAGATATCACGTGAGGATATTTAAGATTTTCTATTTCTAATTTCATTTTATTACATTAGCTAACTCTTTACCTGCTTGTTTCCTGAAGGTGTTTAAAGTTACCAGTTCCCATGGATTAATTCTGTTGGTCTTTAGCAAATCTAAGTAAACATTAAAACAATTAAAAGGTGATTAGCAATTAAAACTATTTCTCAAAAAAGATTTTTAATACATTGTAGTGTTTTGGGGATTGTTAAATGTGCTTTCATTGTGTCTCATTCAGAAGTGTAATGAGAAAATATGCTTTACTAATATGAGTTAAAGTATATTAATTTAGTTTTCTATTTCTTGAAGTAATTGAAAATAGATCTGAAAGTTACCTGATAGGACAGCAAGTGGCCTTCCAATCAATTTTAGAAGAAATCCAAATATATTAAAGACATAATGTAAAGAGAAGAACAACAAGAAACAAAACATTTTATAGTTTGGTTTTTTTTTCTAAAATAGTAAAATAAAGTTAAGGATTTCACTTGCAGGTCTTTATAAACTTTGGTTAATCTAATACATCATGGGAGTGTTTCACTCCTCCAAGACTTCATTTTCTCTCCTTCAGATCAAAAGGAAGTTTTCCTTCTTAGATTACCAGGGATATATAAGGTGTTGTTTAACTTCATTTGTGCTCTCTTCTGGTCTAACACATGCATCTCTTGAAACTCGGGAAAAGCAAAGGCATATATATGCTTTGTGTTGACTGAATTGGGTAGCAAGTTCAGCACTCCATTTATCTATGAACTAAACACTTAGATTAAGCTAGTTGTCTAAATTCTATATATCCATTACAGATATGTTCTTCTGTGTGGCAGGTGACGTGCTGCATGAAAATCAGTGAGAAAATTTGTAGATTCCCTCCTTGCAACTTGGATCAGCATTTAGTTCACTAAGAGAGAGACCTAGCCACCATCTCTATGTTGGTAACACTTTTTAGAGGGAATCAACTTTTACACCATTTTAAACACTTCACACTGTCTTTCCTGTGTTCCATTAATTCTTTACATTCTCAGCAGCTGTTTTAAACCCATGCCAATTCACTTTGATGTAGGACACACAACTCTTTTAAGTAATCTTTTTAGTCATCATTTTATTGGCTTCAATAATTAGGCTTCCTTTGAAAATAATTTATTGCATTTTTTCACTACAGTTTCTCAGCTAAGAATCATTTAATATTTCAGTTTGAAAGGGATTTCTGGAGGTCCAAAAGTCTGCTTCATAGATTTATATTAAAAGATATAGAGATTCTTTTGAGTACAATGGAGAACCTTCTCTCTGAAATCAAATCACGTAAGACCAAACAAAATTCAAGTGGTATTTTACTCTAGATATTCAGATGGCACAGAAAAGGGAAACAAATTGTGCTGTATCTTTGATTTGTCAATCTCACCTCTCATGAAAGGTATTACAAATCAGGGAGGTAGGCATAAGAATCTTAGGTTCCAGTTCTCCAGTGTTCCCAAATGTGTGGTGAGTATATCACATTGACCAGGATCATGAGCTATAACTTCAGTATCTCAAAATGTTAATTTCATAACTTATTCTTAAACAAACTGAATAATTTCTAAATCATAGCAAGAAAGTGCTTTTATTTCAGTGAACAGACTTTTGCTTTTCAGCTTATAAAACCTATAAATATTATACACAAAACAAACTTGGCTTGTTTTAGAAACTGACTTTTTCTGCATATCTAAAACAAGTTTTATTGTTTCTGGGAGTTTGACTAAGGAATTTAAACTTTAGAATTTAATTTTTTGTGGTTTTTCTTCTTGAAGGATACTAGAAAACAGAGTCAAAATACATAATTTGGTATTATATTCAGCCTAAGCCTCTGCTTTTTGGCAGATGCCCCACAGCCATCGGTGCAGCAACTGGCTGAAGTATCTAATGGCATTTATTTCAGTAAGAATCCCAAAAGAGATCCCAGTGTATGAAGCAATAAATGTCTTCTGTTGCTCCAATAAACATGAAATCTTGCTGAACACCACACAAACTGCCCTGAGATCTCAGCTATTGGAATTATCAGATGAAGCTCTAAAAAGCAAAATAATTTCTTGGCTCGGGAAAGGTTTGCTTTAAGAAATCCCCGCTTACAAAGGCAATAACCTAGTCATTTGAGACTGAGAAGTTTTCACCACCTGTAAATCAAAGCCTTCCCTCTGACAAGACTTTCGGCTACTGTCCAAAATGGATTTTGGCTGTTTGAAGTTCTGAAAGTCAAGGTCTGTATTCTTACTTGAAAAATGGAAGATTTGCCTGACCTTTAAATTATGCAGTTCAGATAAATGATAAGAGTTCAAACTAAAAAGATTAGACAATGTTAATGAGGATTCCACTTCTTAGTATTTGCACCTATGAAGCAATTTTCTCCCTCTTCAATACTTGAACTGTGAATTATTGCTTGAAATTGATTAATATGTTCACCACTCCCATTATCTATTTGATTCTTCCCAGAATAAAAATTTATTTTATCATAATGTATGCACACCATTGCAGGATCATTTATATGCCTCAGGCAGAAAGATGGCATAATTTTAACCAATTCAGATTATTATTCAACTATCAATTGATATAATTGGGAATGTTATACATTTCATATGTGATAAGTGGGCCAAGAATACAGTCAGCTGTTCCATTCATTACACTGAAATGATCAAATGGACAGTTCAGAAGCAAAAAAAAACCAAAAACAAACCCAACAAAATCCAAACCCAAATGAACAAACAAACAAATAATCTTTGCCAAACAATTTAAACTGTTACTCCAAAATAAAAAAAAAAAAAAAAAGAGTTCACAGAACTAATATTTTTGAAAAACAGATATATGGAGGTAAATGGGAGATTAGATAGAGAGATGCATTTTTCCTTTTTTCTTCCATCTCCTATTTCTGCAATGGAGAATGGAATTTGCTGACAAGTACACCAACTAACAAACAATATGGATGACAAATACAGGATAGTGAATGGATCCACTAGCACTAGTTTGCCAGAGATGAGACTGTGGCAAAGTGATTAAGAAGTCAGCAACATCTTCTTTTAGAAGGAAAGAACCTTTTCCCTAAGTGTGCAAGGAGATACACGAAGGTACGTATGTATATTAATATCACATACCTTTCAAGCCAGTTCTGTGGCGCACAGCTTTTGTGAAGAGAGTGCAGAAAACTTCTTGACGTGGCGACTGGCAGGAAATACATATTATATTAATGAAGTCTGTTTATTTAATCATGATTAAGAGTGTTAGTACTGCATGATAAAGCAGAATGCAGCAAAATTGTAAACCTCCAGAGCTGTTCAGCATTCAAAGAGATGACACTTACAATACAGAGAGAGACTTACGAAGTGCATGCCTAAAGATTGCCATTACATCCAGGGAAAATAAACAGAAAATTAGTTTGTGGTCTAGGAACCTGGGATTTCCTAGGTTTCAGGATTTGTAGTTTTCCCAAACATAGCACCAGACAGATTACTCTGATTTAAATCTGATTTTGTAATTAAGCATTTTAGTTGTTTTAGCTGGTTTTCTCTTTACAGGAGTTAAACCTCATACATACCCTTCCACTTCTACGCTATGAAACAGTTTCTCTTTCCTTTTGTCGTCTTTTTCTGAGATAGCTTTGGGGCTATTCTGATTAGATGCAATTTATCTATGTTATTTGGCAATATATGTTAATATAGTTAGTAGCAGCAAATATGGCTTCATGATTGACATATTAGATAGTAATTATAGTAACTCTAAGAGCTCTTAGGAGCAATGGCATGAATTTACAATTTGCTACTCGTTTACTGTTCCTTTTCTTACATCCCACTGCATACACAGTTCCCCCTGCCACAATTTCCAGCTCACTTTATTTCTAGACATGTCATTAAGTTTTAGGAGATACAACCTCATAGAGAAGCTATATCTTTCTGTCTGATACTTTGTGTGGAAGCTGCTTATTAGAAAGCTGTACATTTCCTATATTAAATACCATGAATTTTGGTCTAAACGGCATTCTACTTACCTGGTCTCTCTAAAACTCCCAATTCCACTTCGCAATTTTAATATTTCACACTCTCAGTCAGCTACTCTAAGCCACTTGTGAATTCAGGCTAGTTGCTATGTAAATCTAAGTAATCCTAATTTTGTGCTCCTAGCTTTCAAAGTGTTATATATTCACCTATAGGGGAATAGAAATTCCAGATGAGATAGAGGGAGAGCAATTCAGGCACCTTTTTATATTAGTGGATAACCCACAGGATAAGCCCACTAATCCTTCTTCCTGTGCTGTATGCTTCTGGCTTCTTTCCTATTATCAATATTCCTACTCCTTGAGCATTTCTGCTCTTAATACTTTCAATTCTATCAGTTGGTACTCATTTATTCCTTTTCAATAATTTTTGAGAGTATTTTGAATATCCTGGAATGTTTAGCAGTATGCAAGTCAGTTGCATCTAGGACTTAATCTGCACAGTTTTGTTGCAAGACCAATGTGAATTCTGCTTCTCAGTCTTTGAAGTCCTTGCTGTTGTTTCTTCTGTGTGTTTTTTCTTGAATCTAGCAAAAATAAACCCTCAATTTTGCCTCTAGCTCAAATATACAAAGTTTAGGACATCATATTACAAAACTAGTTTCAAGATTAAATTGTAGCTTAATTCTGGCTGCGATTTTTCCATTTGCTTTGGTCTTCTTTATATCTTCTTTAGATGTCAAGTAATGTGATGAATTTACAGAATTTCACTAAATAACTTTTTAACACTGTCATTTTCATTATCAGGAAGCAGCACCAAGGTAGACTTTTCAATGTTCTTTTGTAAGAAATGGTCATAGTAGACCCTTTTCACAAGAGATCTCCAGATTTTCATGCCCTTTTGTTTCCAGTTAAGCTAAAGATTTCTAGGCAACTGTATTCTTAGAGTAAGTATAAATGGCAAGGAAGTCTTAATAATTTTAAAATTTATATTTGAAGTTAGAAAATTATGCAGAAAAATATTCCATATGGAACAAACACCTTACTCACTGAAGCTCTAGACAGGCTTAAGGAGATTATTATGTCTCACTTTGTTCAAAGCATGACAACTCTTCTTTGACATCACCTTATCTCAATGAATACTAACTGATATTTCCTAGTTTAACCCCAAAGCATGGAAAGCTAGTTTTAACCCAGCCAATTCAAAACTAAAGCATTATTATGCCTAAGAAAAATTAGTCTGAATAAGGCATTTGAACATAGCTCTGCGTGAGTTGGCATTAAACTTAAGAGCTGTTATTTCATACCCACAAAGGTGCTAAAAGGATGGGTATAGGTAGAAAATTACCTTTTCCCTTGTCCTTGAAATAGACTGTGGCAAGATATATGAGAAGGAAAAAAAGCCTACAAAATTCCCAACCCATAACAAGATTTAAGATTTTTGTTATCAGAATTTAGCGTATAAAATTTATTTGAAATTATTTTTATGAAGAAAAAAGAAACAATAATTAAGTGCGTATAAGATGTTTCAGGAAAAAAACCCACAACAACCAAATAGAAGTTTGATTACTTGGGAAACAAAAATATTCCGTGAGTTAGTTTAGTTATTTATGCTAATAAGTTCTGTCATTATTTTTTTTACTTGCCTTATTAACTGAGAAATATCTTTAGAGTAGACATTCTAAAATATTAAACATTTTAATAGGTTGAGTAATGTACATAATTTTGAGTTGATCAGCTCAATTAGGGCTGAAGATGTGTCTATGAAGGATGAATCTCATTGCATCTACTTTGAACTTCTGGTGCAGGTGAATGAAAATCCATCCTTTATAAGAAGCAAATGGCTAATACTTATTGAGTATGTCTTTTCCAATAAGTTTATGCACACAAAAATGGACTAGATGTAGAGCAAAGGTTTCTACAGAAAAGCAAAGAGTCTTAAATCCAGTTGCCAGCTTCCTTATGTAAGATTCTTTCTCCAAGTGAGGGAAAGATATAATGCTGAACAATATTTCAATCTCTTCTTCATCTCTAAAGAAGAGAATGCCTTAGATACAAGAAAGGTCTTAATATCTGCATCAACTCACAAATAGGCCCAGGTTTTCATTTCACCAAGCTCTGGTAACAGGTGACCAGCTAATCAGAGAAGATATGAACTGAGCTGCTATCTCGTGTTGATCACATACATGACATAAAAAAGCAGGCTTGTAGCAGTGGAACAACTTTAAATAAATAACACAGAAGAAAATAACTAAAATCAATAGCAGTATGTTAACATATTTTTGTTAATGTGCTTTTCTGTCTTCCACTCAACAACCAAATTTTCTGAGGTCATAAAAATTTATGTTCTGAAGGCATCAGTCAGCTTTTGTTGTCTTATATATTAAGAGTTTCTATTATCATTATAGTGCAAGGATTTCATATCAGCAGAGTTTTATACCTCCTTGATGTTTCTCACAGGCATCTCCTCTAAGCACTGACTCTTCCTGCTCCTTGCAGTAGTCATCTAACTCCAGATTATTAATTGGTCCAGCTGCAACTTGTTGGGGGATAAGATTACATTCTATACTACCTTCCTTTACCCATACTGTATCCCCCTACAAGCTTTTCTATCTGGGGTCATATGGTAAGGAATGTCCTTTTGGATTTATTTAGGTCAGCTGGCCTAAATTAATTGTGTCCTTTCCCAGTATCTTCCCCACTCTCAGCCCCTTGATGTGGGGAGAATGTTGGAGAGGGGGTGCTGATGCTGTGCCAGTGCTGCTCAGCAGTAGCCAAAGCACCGGTGTGCTATCCAACACATTTCCTGCTAGCAATGCTGCTGAGCACAGCACTGGGAGGGCTGCTGTGGGAGAACGAGCTCTGTCTCAGCCAGACCCAACACACAAATCCAAATCACAGTACTGTACCAGCTATTAGGAAGAAAATTAGTCTATCCCAGCCAAAACCAGGACAAAGGACTTTGTGAAGCAGAATGATAGAGAAAAGGAGGAGGCAGACCTCAGAAAAACAATGGAGGCAATTACAAGAAAAAAAACTTGCAGGTCAAGCTGATGGGCTACCAAAAAATTGCAGGAACCACTTCAAAGAGGGCCAACCTGCTCTTTCCAGGCGATAAGGATGCAAATGTGAGGATCCTGGGTACTTTGGGAGTTCAGTGGTATGTCGATTGAACTAAGGGCAGACAGATCAATATGCTCAGAAAGGGAACCTGAGAGGAAAGTTAAAGAATAGACAGAAAGGGGTACAAAAATGTTTTCATGATCTCTCTGCATAAGACTACTGTCTATCCCATGAATGACAGTGCTGCAAGGACTCAGTGCCAGCTACTGGGGTGAGGACTGGGGTGAGTAAGATAAATGAAAAGGGCTCCCTGCCTGTGGCTGGAGCAGAACCGTGGAACACAGCCCCAGTGTACTCGGTGCTGACTGCTGTACCTACCTTCCTGAGAGAGACTGAAATGATTGATGGTTTAAACATTGCTAAAATTATTGGAAGACCTTTTTCCACTAAAGCAAACTGCAAAGAAGCAGTCGCTCACCTGTGACCACTGAAGCACACTCCTCCTGAAATATGCCTGCTAACTGGAATTTGGACTGTGATGGGAACTTGAGATAAGGTAAAGAGGGATATTGTCCAATTATCCCAGGCCTAGGGAGAAGAGTATATCCACAAGTGATACTGGAAGAGAGAGTGGAATACTGATGGCTCAAACAATCAGGGAAAAACTGCCAAGGCACTAAGTCACCTCCCAGGTACAGGTGGAGAGGACACCTGACGCCTCAATCTAACAGCTGGTGTTGCACAAAATAAAGAGGCAAACCCTGTGAGGTAGGTTGTGGTACTCTCTCTTTGTCCTTAGTTAAGTGAATTCAGCTGTGATAATTTATCTGGGAAGTATTGGGACATTCACAGGTAGCCTGAAGTTATCCATCTCTGCTGATGGCCATGATGGATTCAACTGCACTGATTTAATAGGCAGCTGGAACCACTTGGACTCTTGACTCACAGCATTACATCATCCAGTGTAGAACTCCTTGCCACAGGGGAGATTGCTCATTCCCACCTGAGTGAATTCAAATCTTTGAATTTCATGAACTTTCCTAGACAGATCAAGATCATAATTTTAACAGGATTATGACCTTCACTTAGACCAAGGGACATCAAAATTGCAACAATCAAGTATAATTTCTGGATCCAACGGATAGAGACTCTATATCGCTCAACTTTTATTCTTTCTTTCATTTTTTTAACTGTGTTTTTTTGTACTTTTATATTGCTATGGAAAATAGCAACCAAAATGGCTACATACCTGTTTTCTATTGCAACCAAATTGTTCCAAAACAAATTCTACATATATATATTTGCAAACACTAATTATCCAGTGCCATTTACTCTAATCTCCCCCACAGGATCTATTAATAGGAACCTTGTTTACACTTGCTTTCTGGGACAGGTTGTAAAACATGCCCAGCTGGGGATGTGGGGTCTGTGTGTGGATTCACTGGCAAACTGTCAACAGGCCCATGTAAGAAGTAGGAAGTTCTGGGTTTGGACAGGGGTACCAGGTGGGTGGAGGTTTTATCTCAGGAGGACTCACAAGAGTGAAGTTCTTGTAGGACTAGTGCTGTGTGTATCCAGTGAGCACGCAGCTGGAGCAGCTGGCTATTAGGGAGCTGTGGGTAGGACTAGTGCTGTGTGTATCCAGTGAGCACACAGCTGGAGCAGCTGGCTATTAGGGAGCTGTGGGGTAGGTAAAGGTGGCTGGGTAGGGGTACCAGGTGGGCAGAGAGGCCATGGTGGTGCTTGGGAAATCCATGAATGGGGGTGTGTGTGGGGGGGGGGGGGGGGGGG
>JAHXMQ010012338.1:75724260-75747559 GCA_020466415.1 Ammodramus savannarum pratensis | reverse complement strand
GCACCAGTGATTTTTGCCTCTGCCAGCTCAAGAGGATTTGGGAATGAGGCTGTGTGTGCATGTGTCTGGTGTGAGTTTCAAGTGTGGGAGTTTCTGAGGGCAGAGCCTTGTCTAACACTGATTATATGACCAGCTGTGTCTGTGCCCTGTGTGGATCTGCTTGTGGCTGTGCATATTTCTTGGGAACACACTTAACTTTGCTACTGATTGACCCTGTTAATGGGAAAATGGCAGAAACATCTGTCAGACAAAGCAGAGGCCCTATGGAAGGGACCCTCAAAGAGCATCAAGTCCAGCACTTAAGTGACTGGTCTGTACAGGGATTGAACCTGCAATCTGGGGTGATTTTAGCACCATGCTCTAAGTTACAGAACTAATCTCAGTAATCAAATATCTACCACCATTTTATATCCTTTATTTGTCCTAGAATAGCTAATCATAGTGTTAATTAAAATGCCATTAAGAAAAACTGAGTTACCAAATTCACTGAGAATTTGTCTACATTTAAACCATAAAGCTTCTTAGACACAACCAAATATGTTTTTTTTGGGGGGGAAGAGACTCCTAAATATAATGCTAGACTGTTTCACTTGTTTGCTATAATGTCATCCCTAAACAAGGAAATAATCTAACCCATGCTCTCTTCTGACACAAGAGTGAAAGAACTAAAACAATCTAAAATATAGGCTTCTGGTAATTCCTTTACTAGCCTTTCTTGATGTATGCTTATCCTATATATGTGATGGCTGTTTTTTAAATTAAACAGTATCATCCTTCTTCAACATTATGAAAAAAATCATCAGTCTATTTTGAAATATTCAACTTAATTTAGTTTATTTTTAGAATGTATAGAAATTTTTACAATTTTGCTGAATTCCCATTTAAACATCTCTGTGAGCTACCAATATGTATTCTTAATGGAATTTGGAACATATGTATTTCTTTAATACTATTCATATGGATCACGCCTGAGTAGTCCACCAAGGCTAGCAATTAGAAAGTGATACATACCCTTTGAGAAAAGGTTGTCATCCCCATAAGTGCCCGAGTTATATTTGTTTACTCTACACTATTTCTCTTTATTTGTTAATTAGATTTCATGTGACTATATGCCTTTACAAAGCAAAAGAAAAAAATATCTTCTTCAGCCTCTCTTCTGCTTCCTTGGTCAGTTTTCTTGAGCAAAGAGGAAATTAGATTTGTTTGACATTATTTGATAAATCTCTAAGCTGTTTCTTACAATCTTATTATCCTCCTGGTGTTTACAAATGGATTGTTTAATAATCTGTCCTAGCATCTTTTCAGATACCAAAAAATGGACATAATTCCCAGTTGTGAATCCCCCATATGCACTTAATCTTTTTAAAACATAGATACTGTATTTGCTGTTTTACTGTCTCTTGAGATTTCATTCCTCCTTTGTAAATTTCCTGTAATACTTGTCAATGACTCAGAAATGGTTTTGAGTGTCTTCTTTAAATACAGCAAATTTCATCAGAACATGCTATCTCAAGTAACTTTATCTACATAATCTTTAATCTTTCTTTATTCAGGCCCATTTTTTACTTGTTAAACATTTCATCACAGTCAAACCCTTTTTTCAAGAATACTGTTGAAAAGAAATTGACCTTACAGTCTTTTCTTTTTCATCTTCTACTTGTTTTCCCCATTAGTTACAATATCCTTTCTTGAGAAATATTAAAAATCAATTTATTTTTTGTCTGATACTCAGTGGGTTGAAATGTTAGGGTTATTTTTTTTTCCTTTGCATATCTGACATCTTTCCTCTCTAAATTCCTATCCTATTTTTTATCTTACACTGATTTATAAACTTTTGTTTCCATATTAAATGTTATAATTTCTTTTCAATGTCAAGTTAAATAACATTTTTCATGCTGCTGTGTGTATATATATTTACTTGTATATATATATATATATATATTTCTTCCACATTCTTTCTTTATGTTCTACATCCTGGAAATTACCAGAGTCCCTGCAGTTTCATTTCTTATTTTTATTTTTGCCTGAAAATCCTTCCCTTACTACCATATCAACCTGTTTCCAGAGTGTGATGAACTGTTTCTTTTTTGAAATCCATTGTCATGGTTTTGCTACTGTAATTCCTTTATTACCTCACAATCATGGACTCAATCACTTCATTTTCATTTTCACCCTAATTGTCTTCCACATTCAGAGTCTGGACCAGTACCTTCAGTTAGTCAGAGTCAAATGCATTGCCAAGACCAAAATGCTAAGGATGCCTGACTCAGGTCCAAAAACTTGTAATACTTTTACAGAAAAGTAAAAAGACAGAAGTTTTCACTTCTGTCTTTTCAGCCCCTTGGGTATCTTAGGGTTATTTTTTTATGCATTTCTCTGCAGTCATGAGGTCTAGCAACCTGTTTACTTAGAAACTGAAACAATATTTTTATTCCTGCTCCTAATTTCATCTCTTAAACTGCAGGGCTATAAAACTGATCTGCACAAGACTTCACGAAATAAGGATTTTCTACATTAGGTCTATCGACTGATTGTGAAAAGGTAGTATTTGTAATCTCCTGCTGCTGTATTTTCAAGATTTGGTTATTGAAAAACTCCCCTTCTTTATGTGTTTTTCATTTCTCACATTGAAAAAACTTGAATCTACTCTTCCCTCACAAGTGGTTTCTGCTACATTATGTGTCCTAAGGCTTTCAATAAACTCAAGGAGTGAAAGCAGAAATGGTGGCATTAACCTTTAACATAGCATAAACTCAATGTCATTAATGAAATAAACTACACAGAATGGTGGAAGGGTTTAAATTCCTATTGTGCATAATTTCGTAAAATTCTCATTTGTGGTCTAACAAAATAAAATATTTCTTTTTTACAGTTGAATGTAATAAAAATAGCTGTTCCTTAATCAATCTAAGCAGACTATTTTTAAATTTATATAATATTGATAATATTGGAAATATTATTGGTAATAACATTTTGTGAAATAGGGAATTTGACTTAGTCTATAAAAAATTGAAGCCAACAACTTCTGATGAGTTTACGGTTCACATTATATAACATATTTTTTCTTTGTTTTAAATTAATAATGAAGCATTTGAAGCTCTCATTCATAAAGAACTTTGAGTTACATATTTCACTTAGAATATATAACTTAAAATAGGTTTTTGCTTGCACACAGCATATAGAACCATATCCTGACTGACAGTTCCTTGGGTCTTGCTTATCTCCTGGCAGCTCCTTCTTCAATGGCTGCTTCCCTGCTGAGTCCATCCTCTTCTAGGGAGAATCAAAGCCACATCAAACTGAGTTGTGGAATGCCTCCTGTTTTCAAAAGCCAGGTCAGGCAAATAGAATCAGCAAGGAACAATGTAATTCACATGATTACTTTGGGGCCTGAATAACACTTCTGTGTATGCTATGGAACATCAACAGCTCATTTTTTCCATGAAAATGTCCTCATAAAATTATTTAATTTATGTAAACTTAATTTAGTTTATTAGAATCTCTTAAGATTAAAATAAGAAGCGTGGGTTTGAGATTGGTATATTTTTCAGTCATCCTTGTTAGAGCAATAATTTAAAATTGTTATTTGACACTGTATGATAAACTGTGAAGTTGTGGAAGAGCCTTCACTTAATGAAGGAAAAATTGGGGATTTTTTTTTCTCAAGAAGAAAGGTATCTTTTAAAAAAAATGCTGAATTGGAACAATCACAGTATTGCTATTACATTAAAATATGGACTCATTGCTTTCATTTATCCCATTAAATCATTGGAAAGTGTAACCTGCCACTTAATTCTGAGCAGTAGGTCAATACAGCCTAGAAAGGTTTTAAAATGGGTATTGTACTTTGTGAATACAGTGACCATGCATGGGGAGAATAAGTGGAAGATATAACATGGGTCTGTAACACTTTAAGCAGCCTTGGAATGGAAATATATTAAAATCTTAGTCATGCAACATATCACCATTAAGTTGGTCACCAAGTGTTAAGGCTGTTCCAGCTTACATTTTAATGTGCCTAAAACACAGTGTTGTACTGAATATAGATGTGAATTTCTTCAGAGTTTACCAGAAAATCTAAGGCTCTCAGTGATAGTAAAACTCACATACATAAACAAGCGGGCATTAAAATTTGCATATATAGTTTGAAATTACTTCTGAAATTGGAACCCAGTATCATTGAAGATGTGACTTTACAACTGCAGACTTGTGCCCAGCTTTAGACCTCCTGCTCAACAAAAAGAGCAAAACAAATTTACCACCCCACAGTCTTGGGTTTGTGCCTTGGGAAATAATGCTGTTATGTCTAGTGTTACAGGCATAGGCTCTATAATGGCAAAAGAATGCACTTTGCAGAAAGACCCACATGGTTGCAGCAAGTGGATCAATAAGGTGCAAATGATTGTTGTGTCAGTTTTTACTGCTTTGGGATCACAGTTCTGCATTGCAATAATAGCACCTTTACATTATCATTACAGTATTTGTAACCACAGTCACAAGCAGAGACAGCTTGGTAGCTAGTGACAACCTGAAGTAGAGTATTTATGGGAACAGATGAGTAGATAAGTAGCTTTTCTGGAGTACCTATTTCGTATTCACGTGCACCAACTGAAAATGCACTAATGCTTTTTAAAATCTGTCTACTAGAATAACATTTGGTGCAAATACTTGTGGCTGTGTGTCCTTCAGTAATCTGAGGGTTTGAGAATTGTCATTTAAAAAAGATAAAAAAGAGAGCTATATTTAAACTCTTAGCTACATCATTAGCTCTCTTGCAAAAAGCCATCACACTTGCAAATGCTCTTGCAAAAAAAAAAAATCTTGCAAAATTAGAGCATGAAGAATGAAATAATTTTTCATACAGTGACTGACATAATGGAGAAACCTCTAGGCAAGGCAGATAGTAGTGTGAAGGGAAGCTAGAGTGAGAGAATATCACAAAACTGAGATAGTCTGAAGCTGCACATTCTGTCTGAGGATACCAGTGAAATGTTAAGGGCTTTCTTGGATAGATGCATGATCAGAAGCATATTTAGAAATCTTTTTTTTTTTTTTTCTGAAATACAGAAAATACAACAAATACAATCCAATGGCAAATGTAGGGATTGTTTATAATTATACTAATATGATGCAGTGTCATGATACCAACTTGAAGAAGTGTCAGTATCCAACTCATACCACACAGACTCTGTGTTTCAATAAAATTATATGGGATAATTTTTTTTAAAGCAGAAAAGTCAGCCATCAGATACAATGGACTTTGAACTTGCTGTGAACAATACATCAGAGGAGAAGAAACTTTAGGAATTACTAAAAATTGAGGATTTTAATGGCCAAGGACACAAAATATATAAAAATATGCAAAAATATCAATATTTCCCCATAACAATGGAGAAATATTGCTGCACAGAATATGTAGCATAAGACATGAACTAAAATTTTGGTAATTTTTGCTTTTTTCACTTGTTGCCATTTACAATCCACATACTCTATGATTTTACAAATGTATGTGGAGTTAACACTAAAATTCCAGTTGAAACAAATCATGCTTGTAGCAGGCCCAGCTAAGATGTGAGGACAGAGTCTATTCTAAGTAAAGCACTAAAGTTAGAATCCTCAGTAACTGGATTCATTATATTCTTTCTGTGTGGCTGATCTACCGATAGCATCCTTCTGCTATGCAAGATGTCTCTGCTGACATCCAATCAAAGTGTCAGATATTTTCTTGAGCAGATTTAGTAGTCTGACATTTCTTTTTCTGACTCTTGGTCACAGCCATCTGAACCCCAGAAGTGCAGATAGAAGAGAAATTAGAAACCAAAAATCCACATTCCCATAAAAGGCAGAAATAACTGTATGGAGTTTTGCTGTTGAAATTTGATGCTTGTTGTGAGTGACAAGAAGTAAGAGAACCAAGTGTCATTTTCACCAGGTGTTTTTGATGTGATGATGTGGACTTGGTAAAAGATAATGCCACATTCTACTGCTTCATGTCAGCTATAGATTTTTATTATCTGGTTCAACAGGTGTTTAAATGTTATCTTTCTGTCTTACTCTAACAATACCTGTCACTGAAGGAGACAGTCACTCTTGAAAATATTGGCAAAAATTAACTCCTTCTGCAGCTTTATTCTTATAGTTCATGGACCAGAAGTTTCACATCAACAACAATAGGAGTTATTGATTTTTATAATGAAATTAATATATCTTTGCACATAAACTTACATTTTCATCCTTTTTTTTAATTTCTGGGAATGTAGTTTTATAGTATACAATGAGCAAAATTTCAGTACCTCTGTATATATTAACTTATTGATTAACCACACTATTTAACCTTTTTTTCCAATGTGATTTTTTTTTTTTATGATGGAGAGCTCTTAACAGGTTTGCAAGAACTATGCGGATTACATTTTAGGGTCTTAGCTACAGTATGTGTATCTTCAGTTTAGAAAAAGGAACTCAACCTAATCCATACTGATATGTTTTTAGGACACAGGGACAATATGGCATTTGCTGTAAAAATCCAAGTTATTCTGAGTTCTTGAAGAAAGTTCAGGTAGTTCCCTATTTATTTTATGGATCTGCTTGTGAGCTTAGAAACAGTATTGAATGGTCAGTTATCTCGCTTCATAGAAACAATAAAGTCTGAGTTCACACATAGTTTCTATTGTATATCTTATTAAAAGCACTGTGAGTTTTAGTCCAGCTTTGAGGATAATTTACATCCATGTCCTTTTTCACCAACATCTTTTTCCCTTCTTTCAGCCAGTAGATATGTTACAGACTGATCATTTCTTTCAGCAGCTGTTGTTCTAGTTATTGCATGTGGTAAGGATATGGTAGCACTGCATATTTGCAGCCAGTGTTGCTTTTCCAGCTTTAGGGTAGTCTTAATGAGTTTTAGTGATTACTGCAGGAATGGACGAAGTCATCATTATAGTGTGTGAATTATTTCCTTGTGAGATTTAGGTCTCTATATCCATCCTTTCAGAGACCTGATATTTTATAACTCCTGTAATGTATTGATAATCTTTTAACTATAATGGAAAATTATATACCTCCTTTCTAGATATCTCCCTATATCCACGTGCTTAATTTTTTACAGAGATCAATATGATCTGATACCATTGATCCTAAAGTAAAGCAAGAGCACATCTTTCAATAATATGAAGTTTAAATAGTTTAAAATAAATAATCAAAATTTAAAGGGAAATGTAATAGAGTATAGCTTTATTTCAGTCTTTTTGATGAGATGCGATGCTTTATCACATTTTCATAATGGATCTTAGACAAATGAAATTATTTTACATTAAAACAGAAACGAATATTAAAGACAAGCAAGATATGTCTCTTATTTCCTTTTTAAAAGCTCTGGAAAGATAAATTAGTGTCTGTACCTTAAAATTTAGATTTTGGGGCAAAAATCCTCTGGAATATACAGAGTGACATAAAACCTTGTAGTCTTGAAGACAATGTTAAACTTAATAGCTAAAATTCAAAATCTCTAGAAAGAAAATTGCAGCAAACCAGGATTTTCCTTATGTGTCACTTTCTGCTTTATTGTCTGAATGGAATCCCAGGTAAGCATTTTCAATTAATAAAATCATGTTTTTGATACAAGGTTGCAGTATAATTTGTTTCAATTTGCCAAGCGATTCGATAGGAAGAAGTTACTACAAGCTGAATTAAATCACTATCAGAGGAAGAAGGTGTATTCTGCCCTGAATATAACCTCATTAACCACAAGCATGAATATAGGACTTTCCTTCTGATATTTGGCTACCAGGTGTGGAAGTAGTTAGAATTTCAGATGAGATTAGTAGCTTGGCAGTTGATATCTGTGTAGTTGACCAGGCACATGGATGATCTAAATGCTTTCACTAATATTTAATGAAAGCTGAAAAGTTTAATTCTGAATTAATTTGAAGTAAAGAGGGTATTATCCTAACCAGTCACTATCATTTGTCTATTCAAGCAAGGACTTCCAAAACTGACTGAAGAGAAAGAAAAAAAGGCAGTCAAGGATCAATTATGATTTTGACTGAATGATATTTAGAATTATTTCAGTGCAGTATGAAACTGATAAAATGGTTCTAAATGTATAGATTTCTTTGGCATTGATGCAGAACAATGCACCTCAAGACAGAGTTAGCCCAGGAGGAGGAACAGTAGTGTCATAGTTGTGAAGTCTTAGTGCTGGACCTGATTTCAGGAGATCAGTTACAGAAATTCAAGAGGCCCCCTCAGTACTGTAAGCAAAATGCCCCTAAATAAGTAAAGCAAATGCTTGTGGCCCAATTGGGATCTCAAACAGCGCAGTCCCCCCTCAATATTTTAATCTGGATTGGTTCCATTATTATGATACGAGTGTTCTCATCTCTGCTATTCTCTGTCCTTCCTGTTTTTTTGCCTTTCAGTACGAAAAGAAACAGCATTGAGCTGTAGTAATTATTGTTATTTTATAAAGCAAGAATACACCCCTGTAATTATCTGCCCCTGCCCAAGTGGGAGCAATTTTTTTTTCTCTTTCTTTTTTTTTTTTTTTCAGCAAACACGCTGCATAAACACAGAACACTACCTTGCTTCAAAAAATCCCACAGTGTTTTCTCCTTGGAAATTCCCAAGTGACTGCAAATAGTTACAGTGATTTATTGTTCTTGCTTTCTTGTTTTTCCAACTTGTTTCTAGTTTAATTTGTCTGCCTTCACTTTTCAACTATTAAATCTTTCTTTTTTCTTTTTTTTTCCCCTGAGTTTTTCTCTCCACCTTCCATACCAACAAGGTGTCTGGACTGCAGCCAGGTAGACAGTTTAAGCATAGCTCTCTGTTGTGGACACCTCTTCCCCTACAAATGACAGATGTTGTTCATTCCTGCTCTGTGGTCTGAACAGACATGGAGTCTGACAAAACAGCATAACATAAACCTTTATTGGCACAGTAAGAAAGATTAGGAACAACACATCCTTAAGATGACTCACCCAATCAGTGATAGCAAAACCAGGATCATAAGTGATGTCATGTCTCCAATGGAATCTCAGTGACACTTAGTGTGTGACACTTCATGTATGGGTCGTCTGGCATTACCAGCTGGTAGTGCCAAAGCCTTCTGGATGTGGGTGAGAGCCATGACACATCTCGACTGCACAGCAGTGCAATTATCATACAGAATCACACCTACTGCAAATAACGTGGGAGGCTTCCCGCCTACACTGCTGGTACCAGGCAAGGGGCAAGATGTCAGGAAATTGGGTGATCTGCTAGCAGTCTGAACTTAAAAGGATAATTATAATTTTCCTCAGACAATACAGTTTTTCAAGATAACAATGCTCTAATAAGAAACAATGAAATTTTACTTGATTGCTAAGGGTTTCGAGTAGATCGAGAGAAATTTCTTTACTGAAAATATTTTTAAAAGGTAGTTTCTTGAATGAATTTCATGATATTGATGATGAAGTGAATATCAGTTTTTCACCTTCAAGAGATCTTTTCAACTTTCTTTAAGAAACAGTAATGTACGCAATTATCTTCAGGGCTTTTAAGTATTTGTTTTTTGTTTGTTTTTTTTTAATGGAAGCTCAAATCGTGTCTCATTTTGAATCTTAATGAATGCAATTACTGAAGTGCAGTGGAGAGTCAAAGAGTGAGAAGATGTAAACCCCTCCAAATGCCATAGCCATCTAGACACAAAGAAACTGCTTAATTATAAATTTGAAAAAAATTATAAACCACAAAAAATAAAGGTATCTTCCTCTTTCCATGTCTCAAGACATCTTGGCTGTTTTGTACTTAATTTATTTTATGGGTAGGTTCTATTCAAATTTATTTTAGGTTCTATTCTGTCTATGCCAAAAATAGCTTCTGCTCACCCTACACCAAGTCTCAGGTTTGCATCTGAAGATTTATCTCTATCCAGGAAAATAAAATGTTTATTAGCCAAAGTTTATTTTTCATAAGACATAAAAAAAAGCAGAAATATCTATACAAAACTGAAATAAATATTTGATTCTATGTAAATAAAACCTGATTCCAGTGGCAAAACTGCTCATAAGTTTTCCACACAAAATGACCATACTTTGCAAATTAAAATAGGAAATTTAAAGACACAAGCATTTGTCTGCAATATTCATTGGATGAGTAGCATAAAAGAGAAGGTTTGAAAGTATCAGGAAAGTGTGTCACCCTTAATCAGTAAGGTCTACACAGTATTTTAAGGGTGCAATGTTCTAAATGTGGTCTCCTATGTCTTTTTTGAACCCTGGGATACTCTCAGTAATAGGATCTCCCTCAAAGCCTTTTTAGCACCACAGGATTTCCTTCTGCCCCTGTAGAAGTTCTCTCTGATCATGGATGCCTTGGATCATAGGAGGGATGAGAGATCATGAAAAGGAATGAATTAATGAACAAGCAAACTTTAAGGAATTTAGGCCTTTATGTCTTAATGACACAAGCTACTAGATTTAAAATTGTCCCCTGAATGCTAGTACTTTTCTGTCATTTCTCTGTGCTCCAGCCCTAGGACCTATGCAAACTCAAACTTTATGCTGATAAATTACTCCATTCAGTTCTCATAAGAAAACATATCTCTCTTCAGAACTTCATAATGCCTCATGAAATCTGCTGAGGCTTAACAATTCCATTCTCTCAAGCCCCGAAGGAGTTTGCTGTTATCAATAACTTTTTCTCACGTTTGCTTTTAATATTTCTGATTTCAAAGTACAGGCTTGTTTGGCACTTGAACTCCACAGTTTGAAGCTTTCAAATAAAAATACCATTTGTTGTTGTCCAGAAATCACAGTCATAAACCCACAGATCCTGTAAAATGATTCTGTAATAGACAGCTTGAGGATTTATAGCTCTCTCAAGACTCTTGTTTGAGATACTGTCCTAATAACCACTTATGCATAATCAGATGGAATTTATGCAACCTTATCCAGTAAATGGGCCATGTGAATGTTTCTCTGTTATTGCCTCTGTAGCTCACAGACTACAAAACAGTTGATAGTAATTCTATGCAACAACAAATTATTGTTCTAAGAATAGAAATCTCAATGGCCTTGACATAAGTAATTTCAAAATACAGTGGAGCTTAGATCTAAAGAAGTGCTTGAGGGATAGAAAATTTGTTTGTTGAACTGTTTTGCCACTAATTTAGTCATTCAGCTCTTTGTTCTGGGGAAAAAAAAAAAGGAAATTAGTGTGATAAAATGGTTGGGGCTCCTAAATTTATGCTCCTCAAATAAATCCTTTACTATGTTGCTTTCACGGCTGCCCAGAAAGAAAAATTTTTAATTTGCATCTCAATATCAAATGAAAAATGTTTTGTCACACTGTTTAGAGGGCAGCTTAATATATAATTCTTCTTTGAATTACTTTAGGGAATTAAAAACTGTGTCTTGTACCTATGAGTGTAATATGTATATTTGTAGTCCTAGTGCTGCTTTGTTTAATTTTGCATAGTGAAAAGTATTTAGCAATAATTAAGTTGAATTTTTTTCTGCAAATGTTATATCCATCCTAGGTAATGAGTGAGACATGAAATTACAACACATAAACAAAGAAATATGCAAGAATCAACATGGGTTTTTTTTGTAAAAAGATTAAATTTTCTTCCCATCACACAGTTTTATTTATCTGTATTCACTGCTGTTAGACAAGCATTGACTACAGACTTTCTGATTCCATATTGTCTGTAATTTCAGTGCTGCATTCATTGCTTATGATTTTGTGCTCAGAAGCAACTGGCTGGTTATACTCACCTCTTTATCATCTGTCTTTTCTCAGTTTGACCTGAACTTTAATTTTTGTTGTAATATGATGTTTATCTGCAGAGTTATCAAAGTTTAGAATCTTACTATGTTTTCATATGATGACTGAAAAAGCATATCTCATACCATGTATCTTCAATAACATAAGGCAGGATCTTGACAAGAATTATTGTTCAATATTAAACTCTATGGAACTTCAATGAGACAAAAAAGTCTGTTCAGTCTGTTCAGTCAGCTACTAAATAACTGCAGTTGCAATCCTAAATAGCCTTCAGCTTTTTAAGAACAACATGTGACCAAAGCCAGCAAGCCAATATAAAATTTGAGAAAGATTGGCCAGTGAGGTTTTTTCTATTACATGATTGCTATGTGCTGAATATAATTTTTTGTCAGTAGCCAGTTTATTACATTTGTGTGTACATAATTATTTTAAAGAGATAGATATTCATATTGACACATATTTGAATTTTGACAATCACATTACATGAATTTTCCCAAGTTGCACTCTATCACAGAAAAAAAAAATCCCTGAAACAAATCCTTAGATGATTTATGATGTTTGAATTTCATAGATTAAATTTCATCCACTCTCTTGCTATTTACATTATGTAAAATTTTATAAACTCAGGTAAATTTTATCATGTATGCTTGCCAGAAATATCAAGAGACTATGCTATTTTCATTGGAAAGCCCATACTTTACTATTAACCTGCAACTTAGCTGAGAACTAAAACCAAAAAATATAAAGAAACTAAATGCAGCATTTCATAGAGTACAGACAACACCTACACCAGTGTGTAATTCCCTCTCTACACTAAATATTGTGTGGTTGTTTTGCTTTAATATTATTATATTGTTTTGGAAAAAGTGGAAGCTAAAGTAAGCTAGCTGTGCTTGCCAGTGCTAGAATTGTCACCTGCAGCATTGTGGTACCTATTATAAATGGGCAGTACAGCATAATTTATGTGCTTAATTCTTGCTCCATATTTACGTCACTATGGCTCTTTCCATTTCCTTCATTAATCTCGGATAAAAGGTTTTAGTTTAGTTTCAAAATACAGATAGCACTTTGGTTCCGGCTGAATGAAACAGATCCATTCTGATACTTGCCTCTCTGACATACCTGCAGTAAGGCACAGAGTCTAGTGTTCAGCCAGGAGTCTCATGTTCCTGTGTCTGAGCACCTGCTACAACTTCTGTCACAGAGGAATAGACAAAGAAAAAGAAAATACTTTCCCCTGTTAATGTCACTATCCTCCCTAACAATATTTGGGAAATCATGTTTGCAGTCATGCTTGTCAGGCTATGAGAGGGAGGACATACTGACCACACTACCACTCTGATTAAGCAAATATCATTATGGGTTGGGGACTGTGAAATCATTACCTTTTGCTGTGAATGATGAAATAAACAAGTCGAACAGTGTCGAGCATTCACCCTAATGCAAAATGGTGAAATTATTACTTATAAAAGTAGATTTTTTAAAATTATAATCAATACATAAGAGTCTGGTTCTCCTTCCTTCTCAGTTTTTCTCTGCTCTCCCATGATCTCCTCCATGGGCTTCAGGGGAACAGCCTGCCCCACCACACCTTCTCCACAGACTACAGGGGAGTGAATCTCTGCTCCAGTGCCTGGACCACCTCCTCCCCCTCCTTCTTCTCTGACCTTTCTGTCTGCAGGTTTATTTCTCACAATTGTGACTTCCTATTTATTACAATATTATTTCTAGTAAAGAAATTTTAAAATCAGGGTAAAGGAAAACTATTTATATTTTATTATTATCTCAAACAAAAAGTGTGTGTGGGGGTTTTCTTCTTTCTGTTTTATATTTTTTTTATTTTATTTTATTTTCCTGGTTTGGTAGGATCTTCATCAAATTAACTTATACTATTTTGTTTATTTTAATAATGACTTAAAGCAAAATACTGTTCCAACATATTAAAAATACATCAGTGAAAAATTTGGAAACTCCAGAATAGTAAAAGAACAAAACATTAAAGTAAAAGAACCACCATTCAAAAACACAATTATAGATCTTCGTGTTATATTTCTCTATGTGAGTATTTACAATTATTTAAAGTCACATTCTGAACAAGTAGGTCGTAAGCTTTATTGGTGAAAGTCACCAGAGAACAATACTCTTAGTGAAAAACAAAAAGAGTGAAGACCAAATTCTAAATAATCTGATATCTGAAACATGCGGGGCTCAGGTAAGATTACGAGATGCGTAAATAATTCTTTAACTCACAGAACATTTGATTCCATGTTTTTATCAGGACCTACACTAAAGATAGCTTAGCCAACAAGAGTTAACTTGCACCACACTTTCACTTCTTGGGTATCTTTGGAGCAAGCCAGACTCTTGGCACGACTGAGGCTAAATACTCAACTTTTATAGTTGTTTGCAACTGTAAGAAACCATAACAAAACACTGAAGTTACAGAACATCACATGGCTCCAGCTGCATGTTCTTTCTCCCAGTACGATACTAAGTGCCTGAAGTAACAAGTGTTGCTGTAACATATCTTAAGTTCTTTGTGAGGCTTTTCTCTAGTTAGTATATTATAAGGCACCAACGTCTGCAAGACTGGAGGTGTTTTTCCCCATTATTGACACAATACAAAGCTGATAGGAAGAGAAAACAGAACATGTTTGTCTCTTTTTTGAAAATCAGGCACTTATCATGTCCTCAGATTCTGAAGATGGATCTTTTATGATAATTTTGTCAGCTTCCTTTCATTTGTTAAGTATTCATTGTTATGTCCAAAAGCTGATTGCACCTTTTCTTGTTCTTCTGTTACTGGGTGGAGTTTTTTTAAGCTTTTCACACACGGAAAATGGAATACAGTGATAAAAACTTGTTGCATATTTGAGGGTAAATTGCATATTTAAGATAAAAGTATTGTGGATGTGGACTGATTCAAAGAAATAAACTGTGGAAGTGTGAAATAGAAAGTACATACTGACACAGATTACAGGGGAAAAGTTAGATCCAATGGTCAGAACTGTGGGATAAAGGCACCCTCCCTTGCCACTATTAAAATAAACACTCATACAAGGGCTCAGTAAAATATATTGTTTCTTCCTTTGCTTCAGTAAATGCTGGTTCACATCCTACATATGAAATAACTTTCACTACATATTTTATTTTAGTCAATGCAGCTAATTAGAGATTTAATTAAAATGATTAGATGATTTTTCTTTTCATAAACATATTTGGCATTTATATTGCTACAACTGGGATTTATATCTCAATTTGTAAAAAAAGTCCCAGCAGACATGAGCCCTAATTACCTTAAAGCTCTACACAATATTTTGAAAGAAACCCTTAGTTACAGTGAAATTATGCATCATCAACATAGGGAAGGTGTATAGATCAGTAATATTTTTTAACGTTGAGCTACATATTTCCTCTCCAGCCTGCCTATGACCAACTAATTTGATTTAATACACCATAATAAGGGCCTATTGTACATTTGAATAAGCTAATTTCTTACAAAAGAGATGCAAAAGAACTTTTAACAGATTCACCTGAAATTCTGGAAAATTATAAATATTTAATAAAGGGTTCCATAACTCAAAATTTTCAACTGAATTGAACAACATATTTAAAAGCTTTAAAAGCATATTTACTCTGATACTTCAGTGTTACAATGTGCACAAGCAATAGCAACAGATTGCAAGGATAAAATAATCCTATTTCTTGTGAGTTAGTAGTAAGGGTTTGTTTGTTTTTTTTTTTTTTTTTTTTTTTTTTTTTACCTGAAGGATTATTTATGGAACTCCAAACATAAGGATATAACTAGAAAGGAAGAAAACTGTTTTGTGTTTGCATATACACACCTGCATGTGTATGTATATTATAAATATATATACATGTATATATCTATATGATTGTATCCAGGGGGTTGTTTTCATAATGCCATCTGGCAATATTAAATACAGCTATTTTAAGGTTAAAAAAAAACTTACTTTGTGGAAAACTAACATTTTTAATATAAATATATCTATTTCTTTATCTGCTTTTCTTCTCCAAATGGGTAATGAACTAAAGCTCTTTGGAGGCAAACAGCTAAAGAAAGCAATTTGTTAAGTTTGATTTATTTATTTCTGTTTTAAACAACACAGACACTGTACTTGGAGTACATTAAAATTCTGATAAAATTTAAAATAAAGAGGATTTTTAATTCTAGATTTTGAAAGCTATTATTCACACTTTTATACTGCTTGATAAGTGTTATACCAAAGATGCTCAATTTTTTAATAACTTTAGTTGTCCTAATAGTGTTCCTTTTTGAAGAAATTTAGTCCCAATTTGATTTGTTTCATTTATTTTCCTTATGTGAAATCAATTTTTGGTACTTGCACCATTTTTTTCTTTTTTGAATGAATGCACACTATAATTATTTAATGAACCTAACAAAACTAAATACAGGAATTTATTAACAGTTGACCTGGTCAAAGTTCAAGAAAGTTATATTCGTATAAAACCAAATTGCCCTTTCTATTAATTCTTGCCCTTTTTGTAAATTCTTCACATTTATACATCAGAAAATGTAGTATCTGACTCTTCAGCATACACTCACTAATGCACTGTTTCCTTTTGAACTTCCTTATGTTTGCATTCTTTATCTTTCTGAGGCTTGACTTTAGTAATAAAAGTTTTTCACTATTGTTGGCTCTCACTCTTCTCGTTCTGCAGTATCTGAAATGTGCTGTCAAACATATATTGGACAATAAACACCGTTTTCACTACCATTCATTATCTCTAGATCATTGAAGAAATATTAGCTGTGACAGAACCTTTCAGTCTGTGAATTCAGCTGAAGAGGAGATTTAGGGTGACTACAGACAAGTGAAATGTCTGAAAGACCATGGAAGGTAATAGCAATTGCATGTGGGGAGAACAAAATAAATTAGAATGTTGACACAAAGTAGAGTTGAGAAGCAAATTACTGGGAAAGAGAAGATTGACAATATAGGCATAGCCTGAAATGAGTGTAAGGCCTTTTCTAAGGTGGTATTTTATAAGAACAGCAATGGACAGCCTGGAGAATTGAAAGTGAAAAAAGAATTATTACAACCAGGAAGGGTGAGTAGATGAATAGACAGAATTAGAAAGGTAGGATGGAAAGAAATATTGAAATCAGATGATGTTCTAAGTTCAAATATAAAAAGACCTGAAGGATTCAGGGAGATGATGCTTTGCCGAAGGTTGCCAAGAAATGCATTCCCAGTACTGATAAAAAAAGAAATGGAAGAAGTGGTTGTACAATAGCATTATCATTGTGTCAGTTTGTTAGTAAAATAGCCAGGAAAAAATGGCTTCAACAAAGGCAGCCCCTCATCATAACATTATTTTTTAAAGAAATTAATGCTACTTTGTCAATGAAAATGTTTCCTACTTGCATATTCCAGCTAAGATATAAAGATACAGACTATTAATTATCTCTTTAAATAAATGAAATAAAAGTAATGCATATGTGTATGGTATTTTAGCATAGTGTTACAATTCTTATCTTGTTTTATTTTCATTCAGAACTTTTTGATACAAGAGTGTCACAGACATCTTTTCATTTAAATTCCTTTCTTAGGATTTTTTCCTGCTGAAGCTGAGAAGTTTCAGCAACAAATGTAAACAGTGGTTATCTGCTGCTGTGGAATGCAACGGGTGGATCTGTGATTGGTCTCCTGTGGATGTTTGGATTTACTGACCACTCACGGCAGAGCTGCTCTCGCTCTCTGCCGGGACACAGAACTTTGTTATTCATTCTTTTATATTCTTAGCTTAGCTGGCCTTCTGAGAACTTTTCCTTCTATTTCTTTTTAGTATAGTTATAATGTAGTATATATATATATCATCAAATAATAAATCAAGCCTTCTGATCATGGATCAACATTCTCGCCTCTCTCTTCACCGGCAGCCCTTGTGACCACCATCACAAAGGAGAGTTTCTGCACACTTAAAATTAGCTATATTAGTAACTTTATTTCTGAGATGATAATCCTGGTTCTAAACTTGTCATGGGTGAAAACATACCTGGGAGGCAAGAATGACAAGACTATTATTATAAAGCTTGTATTTTTTTCCAAAAGAAAATTTTACAGATATTTTGTTTTTATTTTCTGAGATTTTATAACACTCATGAAGCAGTTTTTCTTCATCTCTTCAGTTGTAAATGCTTTGATAATGGATAAACAGCAGCTCCTAACTACTAAATCCCATAAATCTGCTGATAATTCATATAACCAGTAATGCACCATTTTCTTGAAAGAGAAACAAAGAGTGGTCCAGCTAAATAATTTTTCAGCCTGCCAGGATAACAATATCTTACGTGCTTTGTGCATACTTATAATCTCAATGTATTTCAAATAGATAAAGGTCTTTTAATTCACAAGGATTAACTGCTTTTATTAAGACCATTGCTTTTTCAGCTCTGGTTTATCAGGCATCTCAGAAATGCTTTCTGTGTGATTGCTTTGCAGTTATATTTTCTTGTAACTATCTCCTCTATTTTTCTTAGCTTTAATGAAAATGCACATTATACTAAACAGTCTTACTTATAGGCTTGTAATTTTCTCTTCAATTTTTCATTTCTGCATCTGTCAGAATCTGCTTTTTGAGATGAATACTTTGAAATACTATTCATGCTGATATTTTGCAGACTGTACTTCTGAACAGCACCATACTCCTCCATCAGTCTTATTACGCTGAACATTTTGGTAAGGTATTATTTTTTCAGCCAAAGCAGGAACAGCAGATTCTTAACTTACATTGAAAATACTAGGCAATGATGGAAAAGACTGGGATTTTGAAACACTGAGTTCCAATTTCTGAATACCAAAGACCATCAGTTATCAACTTGTCTTATCATCTATGCGTTTTTAAGTTTTAGATTTTTTTAAATACTGTCACATGAGTGATGTAAATAGTGTTTTTAATGTGTGAAACTTAGAGATGCTAGAGCAGAAACATGCTTATATATACTCTACAATATAAGCTATATGGTAAAATATGAATACATTATAATTTATAATATATATCATAATACAGTAGGCTCATATAATCATTAGGCACATGTAATATATAATACAGTAAACCTTAAAAATTGTATAATTATACTATATAAATTATAAAATTTATACATTTTTCAAATATGCACTATATTAATATTGAAGCCAGACTGGAATATTACATCTGACTAAATGACCATTTTACAACAGGGTAAACAGGAGGACTCAGGGAACTACTGAGCAGTCAGTCTCACCTCCATGCCCAGAAAGATCATGGAACAGGTTGTCCTGGAAGATCTGTTAAGATGGAAGATAGAGAGGTGCTTAGACACAGCCCACATGGCTGCACTGAGGGCATATTCTGCCTTTCTCATGGCATTCTGTGGTGGATAACTGCATCAGCAGACAAGGGAAGAGTTACAGATGTCTTCTTGCACTTATTTAAACACTTTGATAGAATCTCCCACAACCATCTTACTTGTACATTGCAGAGATATGGGTTTGATGGAGGGATTCTTAGTTTGATAAGGGTTTGGATGGATAGCCACACACAAAGAACTGCAGTTAATGACTCAATATTTAAATTTAAACCACTAATGGGTGCTGTCCTTGCTGTCAGGTCTGTAATCAGTTTTTTTTTAATATCGTCATTAATAACCTAGATAATGGGATAGACTTCACCAAAAGCAAGTCTGCAGATGACACCAAGCTGAGTGATGCATTTGAGTTACTAGAAGAAAAGGATTCTATCCAGAGGCACTTGTATAACCACTCCTTGAGGTGTGGGCCTGTATGAAGCTTATAAAGATCAACAGACGAAATTCAAGATCCTGCACATGGGTCATGACAATACCCAGCACAGACTCAGGCACTAACTGATTCAAAGCAGCCCTGAAGAATCTGAGGGTGGATGAAATATTGGACATGATCCAGCAATGTGAGCATGAAGCTCAGAAAACCAATCATATTCTGAGCTGTATAAAAGGTAGTTCAGCTAGAAGATTGAGGGAGGTGATTCTCCCTGCTCTATTCCACTCTTAATTGGCCTCACCTGGAGTACATCATCCATCTCTAGAGTCCAGAACAAAGGAAAGATATGTACCTGTTAGAGAAGGTCCAGATGAGGGCCATAGAAATGATCAGGGGGCTGGAACACCTTTCCTAAAAAGAAAGACTGAGAAAATTTCAGTCCATAAAGGCAGCCTATAAAAAAGATGGAGAAAGGCTTTTTACCAAGAGTGTATAGTGATAGTACAAGGGGGAATGTTTTAAGTTGAAACCAGATAGGTTTACATTAGGCAAAAGAAAAAAAACAAAACAAAACAAATTTATTATCAGAATGGTGAGTGAATGGACCAGGTTACCCAAATAAATTTCACACAGGTCATCATTGAAAATGTTCAGTGGAGGTTAGAGGGGACCTTGAGCAACCCATTCTATTGGAAGGTACTCCTGCTCATGGCAGGAGGGGTGCAATATGATCTTTCAAGGTCCCTTCCAACCTAAACCATTCTATAACTCTTTATTTATATCTATATGCTGTCTATATTTATTCTAGTTCTCTCTATGTCTTTCTTCTAGCATAGAAGAAATAAAATGTATGCAATATGGGCATGTATATATATGCTACAGCAACCCTCTCATTAGGGGTAGAAATGAGCCAAGACACAAACTTCTTGTCTACCACAGTATAAAAAGGGTCCTGGTTTACCCCTCTTTAAAATTCAGTTATCCTGACTCCAACTATTCCCTGACTCTCTCTGCAGCAAGCTCCTGCTGTTGGTTTCTCTGTCAGACTCTGACTGCAGTTATTTCCTGCTATACTATGACTGTGTGTATTACCTTGCAGACTCTGAATACAGGCTGTTTCTGCTAGACTATTACTTCAGATTCCAACAGCAGGCCCTAGCTGAAGACCCAGAATGACCTCAAAACAGTGATTCTCTCACCTGTTTCTGCTCAGTCCTTCTGGCTCAGCCCCTCCTTAGGATCATGATTCTTCCCCCAGGTTCCCTCCTCACTAGCCAACCCATCCTTTTTATCACACTTATCTTTATTAGTCACAGCTGTGACTCATTAAGAGCAAAGCTGTTCCTCTTCTTTGGTAATTAGTACAACTGTGACTTATCAGGGATGAGGTGTCCTCTAATCCCTTATTCTACACCTACAGAAATATACACATATAAATAGGCTATTGATATCTAAATTCAACATTCCCCTTTGGATGTTTAGCTACAAAAGTCACAGTCATAAAAATTAATTTCTCAGCAGCTATTCAGCCAGAGGTATTCATCTTTCTAGCTATGCCCCTTTTTAACACTAATCCTCCATGTGGTCTTATACTCTTCCTGCATATGTCCAAAAGCAATCTTACATTGATTAGGTTGAATAGTCTTTTACCTTTCTCATGAAAATTTGAAGCTGGTCTATAAACCAACCTTCTTCCTTATGTGAGTTCCTGGAAAGATTAGAAAATGATAATATATTTGACTGACACAGAAAAATTAAAAGAAATATTGCTCAGGAAGCAGGTATAGATCCTCCACCCCATACCAAAACTACTAAGTAGTTGGGGATTTACATAGATTCAACCATTTCCAGAAAAGAAGGCTTCATGGCATGTAAAGATTACTTCTGAAGACAAATGTTATCACTCTGAAAGTCCACCCTCCCTGTTTCCTTCTTTAGCTTTCATTGATGAGCTCACAATGATGTGGTCTGGGATATCTGTTTGTTCACTTGGGGTGGTCTCTCCCCACGGTATCCCCTCACAGATTCTTGTGCACCTTCAGTCTACACTTTTGGGGGAGGGTGAGAAACAGAAAAGGCCTTGACACAGAATAAATGCTGCTCAGCAATAGCAGAAGTCTTGGTATGTTACCAACACTTTGGTCACAGATGCAAACTATAGGCCCACATAATCTTCTACGATGAAAAGTAACTCTGTTCCACCCCAAACCAGTACACAAACACAATCCACAGAGATCAAGATCTGGATCTATCCCTTTTCTGAATTTTCTAACTCTTGGAATACAGAAGGATGTTCACTCCTCTACAGAAAAATTGATGGGATGTATCATGTATATGCAAGTCAGCGACTTCCATTTTATGCTGTGTTGTGAACCCAGAAGGACATGGGAGACTGGTGTCAGCTCCTGCAGAGGCAAGAGATTGGTGATACCAGCTCCCACTGAGCTATTACCAGATACTTAATTTCTGTTTTGGGGGGAGGAGGAAAATAAAAACAAAACAAAACCAGAAACCAACAAAATAAAACACATTAAGTAACATCATTATGCTTTAAAAAGTGTTAAAGCCTATTATGGAAACTTTGGAAAGCAAGAGGTACAAGGAAATAAAAACAGACCTTGCTGGGAAATGTAGGAAAATAATTCTTGATATTGGCAACCATAATAATATATTCATGTTTGTAGACAGGCAGAATATTCTAAATACAAAGAATTTAACTTTTAACAGTTTATGTTTCGACTTCTCCCTTTCTCCCCCTGCACAAAGTAGTAGTGAATATCTGCAGGAATATTGAAGTCTTTAATGTGTTACTGCAGAAGTCCTTGTAGCAAAAGGCTGATACATTTCAAATCAAAACTAAATCACAGAGAGAAGTTTCTTAGGACATACTACTGAAGGTTGTTCATTATCAGAGACTGATGAGAAATGGAGTTACTGAAGGAAAGAAAAACGAAACAAAAGAAGTCCTTGAAGAAACAGCTATAGACTGACCCCTTCCCTCTGTAGAGTGCAAACTCATAATGAAGGATGTTCTCTGGTTTTCAACAGCCTAAAGCACTGAAGAAGATCTCAAGTATCACTTAAGACTGTAAGTGAGAAGGTGAGATTTATTCCCATTTCAATTAGAGCTGGATAGACTACTTTGATTAACTTCAGTTGCCATCATGTTCTCACTACACACCTGTGACTCCTTTCTTGTGTATGTTTATTCTATATGCTCAGTCATGTTGCTCTTTGATAATTTTCTTTCTGAAGTGGCTGAGTGGCACTTAGAGTTACCAAAGCAGGGCATACGCATTCTTTCTCTGAAAAGGTGCAGGAGAACACATTTTTGCCTTTCCTGTCTCCAGAGATCTAAAATTAAAGGCTAGAGCTCCCCCACTCATTGTACTGCACTTTAAATAGAGTGTAAAAGTATTGGACTATAGATAAAATAGCAACAATTTTTCAATATTTTGCAGGTTTTTTTTCTCATTTCTTAAAGTGCAAGTGAAGAATGCTGAGGACTAGATTGTGTTTCAATTTCCACTGTCAATAAAAGTCAATGACTGTGGATGCAGAATGAGGTAAATGCTTAACTGTAGATGCTTTGGGTTGCCTGGCTATAAAGTGACTCCATCTGAGGGCTGAAAAGCAGCACAGCCATGGTCTACCACATTTACACAGATCGTCAGAGATCATAAGATTCCCCCAGCCACACAACTTCTTGTCCACAAAAAAAGTTATGAAGCTGCTGTTTTCCAAAAAAAAGGGGAAAAAATTAGTGT
>JAHXMQ010012338.1:75693737-75707152 GCA_020466415.1 Ammodramus savannarum pratensis | reverse complement strand
TCTGATTCTTTTGTCAGAGATAGATCCTTGTACTAGGGAAAAACTTAAATCCTGAGAAATAGGAAAGGAGGAAGATGCCTAGATTTTATATGGGTAGATGTACCTTCAAATTGTTTGGCAGACCACAATACCTCTTGGAATATTACTTGAGTTCCCTTGCTCATTTAATGTGTGAATTAAACACAGAGCCTTAAAATCAGACAACAGCTCAGGCTGGAGTACACCTTGAAAGATCATCTGGCCCAAACTTTTGTAAGAAAGGAATCTTAGTTTAGATTATCTGTCATGCTGTCCAATGACATCTTGAAAACCTACAGTGATGAGGACTCTACCGTGTCCCTACGGAGTTTTTTCCCAGTGAATTGTTGTTCTTACTGAAATAAATCTGTCGTATTTAAAACTAAAACCTCTCCTTGTGCAATTTGTACCAGTTTCCCCTTGTAGTCTCTGTGGCTCTTTGTGAAGATGAGAGCCTCCATTGTCTTTGTAGCTGCCTTTTAAATACTGGAATACTGTGATGAGGTCCTTCTTGAACACTCTCTTCTCTACAAGAAAAGATCTAACTCCTTCAGCCTGTGCCCATAGAGCAGTCTCTAGCTCTTTGATGATCTTGGTGGAAACATGTCAAACTATTCACCCAGCTATTCATACCTGTGCACTTTCTGATCTCCATAGGTTTCTTATTTGATCACCAATATAAAAGAGGTGAATATCATACCAGGAGCAATTCAAAGGTTGCAATTTCATGTCCTAAACTGGATTTGAAAGTGCTGCTTTCTTGCTATATGCATGTACAAGGGAGATTCAGTATAAATTACCTCGATACTCTAGATCTTCTCTTGCTCCTTTCCACGTTCTTCTATAAAATGCCTGTAATGTTTTAATACCTAATTTTTACACCAAATGCCCATAATAAAACTAATCTGTGATGCAGATGTCTCAAAAATTTCTGCCTGAGAAGAGACAAAGGAACAGGAGGTTCATGAACAAGCAGAATAAGTAAAGAAAAAAGTAAAAACTGTAAACAATGGTGCGACTAAATCAATCATTGTATCTAGAGCTCTCTATGAAATGAAAAAGAGATTTAAGAGAAAATAATCCCTTTTTTGTAAAGGCAATGGAAGTTGCCAAACAGAAATTTGCTTGATAGGTATTTCTTAGACACACGTACATAAATACTTATATATGTGTGCAAGAATATACATGCATACATATATGTGTATACATACACAGAGTGAGGAGCTGTGGCATTTTATTAAAGAGAATTTGAAAAAATTACACTTGAAGAAGTGAATGAATTTCATGTATGCATTTTTTAATAAGAAAGAGAGAAGTGACTGAACATTTGAATAAATAAAAGTCTTAATCTGAGCAGATAATTTTGGAGAGCTTGTGGAATTCATGGCCCAATTTACTTCAGCGCAACTAACCTGTGTCAAAATATTGACTTTTTTAGTCTAAATGAGTTGCCTTGGGTATTCTTCTAGTAAATGGAGACAGGTACTTTAAGACAGATGTCACAACTCACATTTTTGAAATTTATGTGAATGCCATCCCCTCTTCAAAATTTTTTGAAGAACATTAGGAATTTATAAGTATTGCTTCAACTCCAATTGAAAATCTCAATTCAGAACTCAATTAAAATATTTAATACTACAAAATAGTGGTCTTTAAAGCTTAAAATAATTATAGGATATTGCACTAAATTCCTTTTAAATTGCTATGAGTTGAAAGCCTGACCAATGACAAGTTTACATTCAGAAAAAATAAGCTATGATAACAATCAAAGTGGAATAACGTGTAGTGCTGGAGAACAAAATGAAATTAAAAGATGAGCAGATACTCTGGAGCACTTAAATCACTTTGGGGATGATTAAAACAGTTACAGTTTTTTGAGTACAATACCATTGTTTATGCATAATGGTGAAGTGTTGTTGCAAAAAGCAGGAGTCTTTCATTAAGTTATTCCTACCTATGCAGTGTTTATGGCTCTGAATAGATACCATAAACAGAGAAATTAAGGGATAAATATGGCTTCCAGCCAAAAAAGGATAAAGAGAGATGGCATGGAAAATTATCCTCTAAATACTTTAACAGAGGGGGCAATGAAAATTCCAAAGGACAAGGCAGTAGTCAGGAAAAGACTAAAATTGAGTTATTTGAAATATCTGAAATAAGAAAACTTAGTTGACTTACTTCTAATTGCAGAGTAAGAAGGCTTGAATGGTGCCAACAATTCTGCCATCATGATTATGAGGATGTGGAACCTAGCTGAATAGATCATAATTTGCTTAATTTTCTGTCTTTTGCATCTGTATTTTAGTTTCCTTCCTACTAGAGTACCAAGGCAAGGATGGGCTGAAGACTGAAAACTAAGCTTTCCCTTGACAAGTAAAAAGGAAATATGTGTTGTTTGGGGGACCTGAAAGGATATACTCATATCTTATAATTTAGTTTGATTTCCAGTAGTTAATTGGCCTCTATGGACAACAAACTTATCACTGATGCTTCTCACCTCTTCTTCTCTTAGGGTTTTCTTTCACAAAAAAATAATTTATGAAATGTTGAATAGATTTTCTAACTTGCAACCAAAAATTCAAATAAATTTCCAATTAAAATTAAACTATTTCAATATTCCATAGATACATAAGCCTAGTTCTTAAGGGCCTTTCCCTGGTGTGAGACACCTAACTTCTTTCTAACAACAACTGTGGACACCACAAATACTGAGGCATTCAGTGAATTAGTTGTATATAATCTCAACAAAATGCAGAAATTGATAATGGTCTGTTCCAGTTATGTTACAGGGAAATTCTGCTTAACTCCATATGAAAAAAAAATACATTTTTCTAATAAAATGTGTAAGAGTACCCCATAAGAAAATACTAACATGTATTGAATGATTAGTTTTATATTAACATTAACTATATTAAAAAAAAAAAAAAAAAAAAGAAAGAGAGAAAGAGATAGAAATGAGGCCATAAAACACATCCTGGTGAGTACAGTAACAAAAATGTCCTGCAAATAAATTGGGGCACAGCAGGAAGGACTCTGTGCATAAGCAGCAGGCTTCTAAAATTGATCATCTGTCTTGCTGAAAGTTAATGGAGCTCTCTCAATATAGAAACAATATAGTCAATCATGCTTCGTAGTGTAATTAACTACTGACTAAAGTTGGAATGAGTTGAAAATATTTCATGGATATGGCAGAAAGACTAGCAGAGTTGATGATCTTCCTGGTTCTATAATACCAGTGGGGGATGTTGAATGACTATAGTGAGATACTGTGTACTTATGCTGGGTACAGTGTTAAATTATTTTTGCACTGCTGTGGAATATGAAAATGTAACCCTGCCTCTTCATATACTGATACTACTAGAGTTTCAAATCATATATTATAATATGGATGTTTATAAGATCTACATCTGAATTTTAGTTGTGTTTCTTAGCCATGATGAGGAAATATAATCTATCAGGAGTGCCATTGAAATTATTGATAGTCTACCTCCTGACAATTTAGAAACACAGGTGTCAGTGTGTCAGCAGAAAAATTAAACAACAGGTAATAATAATGAGTTGTATTTGAATCAGAGAATATTTTTAATTGGAATAGTCCCACAAGACTCATTGAGTCCAACTCCTCAATCTATGGCCCATACAGGGATCAAACACACAACCTTGGCGTTGTTATTACTACCATGCTCCAACAAAGTGAGCTAATCTCACAGCCATGAGTAAGGCTAGCGGCAAATTTAAAAATAAACTAAGAAAGAGAATGTTAAACTATCTTGATGACATATGCAGAGAAATGAGACTGCATCCTGGAGCGTCAAGTGCCTTTGAAAGAAGCATCAAGACCAATAGGAGTGCAGTCACTACTTTCCATAGGCATAGACACATGTAGAAAAGATGTCTCAGTGCTGTTAAGTGTATGAAAGCCAGGATGAAAATGATTGCATAAAATAAACCTGTTTTTTTCTAAGCTGCAGATGAGTGTTAGCTAAGTTTGAGTCTTTCTTAATAACTGTGCTTTTGGAAATTGCATAGCAAGTTTACAGGACCATCTCTTGTTTCCTTTGGTAAGGCGAACCATGTTTCCCAAGGATCAGAAATAAACATTTATAATTTTTTTAAAATTTTATTTCTAGTAGCATGGAACAATGCTGTGAGTCTTGAAGTAGTGATAATTTTATTATCACTATTTTCATTATATTTAAATAGCATGGGAAAAGGACAGCAAATCAACCAGAAAGCAAAAGCCTGGATTCATTTTCTCAGTGATTAACAGCAGAGATGTTAATACAAATATCAGTTAAAAATATCAAGCTTTAGGAAGAGTTAGAAAGGCCATCTCAGAGGCAATGGTGGTAATATATCAGCAGAATATTAAGCTTTATTCAGGAACCAGTATTGTGAGGACTGTGAGTGTTTTGGATTTCAAGGCGTTAAGGTCAGACTTACATTTTCCTGGTAAGAAGATAAGAGAGACAGAAAATTCTACAGTAACATGATGTACGTACCTTCCTTGTAATGGCATATAAACATAAGCTATGTGTGAAGTATCAGCATTGCTCAGGGTATTGAATGATTAGCCATGAAAACATGAGAGTGAAATTTACTGAAGTAGTTAAATGTCTTTTCTGAGATATTATTTCTCACTATAGAAAAAGTGAGTGATCTGATCTTGTTACTGAATATGCCCATGACTGAAGCAGGAAAATATATTTATTTTGTATTATCAGCTAATTACAGATATGCATCATAGCTTTAAAATAATAAGAAGACAATGACAGGAGGAAAACCTTATCAGCTAGCAGACTGCACTGCAGAAGACTTGAAGAGCTCAAAAGTAAACATAAGTTAAAACTGAATAAAGATTATATATGATGCAGCCATCCTCTTTTTCAGAACCAAATACCTGAGGCTGAATATCTAAGTAAGCAGGAATCTGAAGCCATATAGCCAATATCTACACAGCTGAACACAGCACTACAGGTCATGTTATCTATACTTTTCTTCATAGAGTAATATTATTTCAGCTGATTTTATTCTTGTGTCCTACAAAGTTGCTTATGGAAAGGCAAATTTAAGTCACTAGAAAATAAAAATTTTGTGTATATATATATATATATATATATATATATATATATGTATGTATATATATATGTTAGCTACAGAAACAGTTTCATAAAACATGATGTAGACCCTGAAAAGGTCACACTTCATACATTATCACTACGTAAAGCATTCTATTTTGTATGACTTAAAAAAAAAAAGAGAGCATTACTCCAGAAATACCTAAAAATCACTACCAGGGAGAAGGTATCTTCATGGGGGCACTGGCTTTGTGCCAGGCTCAAACCATGACAGGAATCTTAGAGAAATCTTCTAGTATTCATCATTAAATATTCATCGTCAAAAATTCATCATAAATTTTATTATTGGACTAAGGTTTACTTTAGAGACAGTTTACAATCTTTGGAAATTTTATTAATGACAAGGAAAAATTTCTTGATAGTGTATAAATACTAATTATTTTTGAGACAATATGTTTTATCACATACTTTTCACTTTATCACATACAGTTTCCTTGTTCATTCATTTCACCTGGTGACCTTGAAACACAAAACCTTCCAAAGACTTCTTGAATTTCTAGTTCCTCTAATAAAACTGCAAATCAAATCCCTGAAAAGCTACCTAAGGACATAAGGAAGGCATAGCTCTCTGAGAAGATGTGGGAGAGAATTCCAAACTTTTGAAGTCCCTTTTCTTGACTTCAAAAAGAAAAGGAGAAAACAAAACCCAACAACTTTATGTATTGTTTGCATTAATAAATGACGTTTAAATTTTTAAGACTGTCATGAAAGAAATTTAAGTTTCCAATAAAAAAGTAGGTCTGAAAATTATAGAAACTTTTTCATACAGTTTTTCGCTGACTTAATTTTTAAAGAAAAAATTGCAGTTCATGGACCAAAGGTCAAAACCCCCAAGCTGAAAACCCACTAAAAAATGCTGCTTTTCCCCCGCCCCCAAATAGCTTGTGTTTCCTCTTCAAATGGCCTTGTACAGTACTTACTGAAATCACAGAGGATTTTCTCATTCACTTTGCTGAAAAATGTTTGGGCATTGAATTAGAATAAGAAGTAAATATGACAGTATATTGCAGGAAGCATCATTGTATGAAAAAAAAAAAAAAAAGAAGAAGAGCTTTTTCTGTCAAGGTAGAGCACAGAAAATTGTAAAGATTCTTTCAGAAAAAAACAGTTCTTAACTTGCTTTTCTATTTCATTTTCTTCTGTTTGTACAAGCATATTTCATGTGTTCTTTGTCTGCATAGGTGTACTACAAAACTAATTGTGTCCTCATGTTAAATACCCTAAAAAAATTTTATGACCTTAAACATATAAATACCAATACATATCTTATTGTGTATACTATTTATGTCATATTTTGCCCCAAAGTGTGAAACTTCAGTCATGCAGATTTCTAGGTAATTTTAAATGCCATTTCGTCAATAATTATAAGATCAGTTTTCACTACCCTTGAGGTAGTGATTCCCTTCAATTTAACACTAGCTCTTTTTTGTGTGTGTTTTAAGGTACTGAATTTGCATTAGAATTATTTAAAAGGTTTAGAAAATTATTCAGAAGCATATAAGGGACAGTACAATGTTTTCAAAACCCTCTATACAAAACCCAACTAAAGCATGCAAAGCTTTAAAATTTGAGTGGTGGTGTGGTAATGAATGTGCAATAGGTAACAGGAGGTCTCTATCACAGGGAAAGTAGTGTTAGGGTTTAACCCCAGCCAGAAATTAGGCACCATACAGCTATACCCTTATTCTTCTCTGGTGGGATGGAGGAGAGAATCAGAAGGATAAAAGTTAGAATACTTGTGGGTTGAGATAAAAACAATGTAATAAATAAAGCAAAAGCCACCTACACAAGCAAAGCAAGACAAGGAATTCATTCACCACTTCCCACAGGCAGACAGGTTTAGAGACCTCCAGGAAAGCCAGGCTCCATCAAAAGTAACAGACTTTTTGGGAAGACAAACGCCCTCACCTCTACCTCCTTCACCCAAGTTCTTATGTTGATCATGATGCCATATGCTATGAGACATCACTTGGATCAGCTAGAGACGGCTGTTCCTGCTACTTCCTCTCCCAAATAACTGTGACCCCATCCCCCCACCCCCCGTCTCTTCACTGGTAATGCAGGATGAAAGGCAGAAAAGGGCTTGAGTCTGTGTAAGCACTTCTCAGCAATAGCTAAAGCATTCCTGAATTATCCACACTGATTACAACACCAATTTGAAGCACAGCCCCATACAAGCCACTGAAGAAAATTAACTCTATTCCAGTTAAAACTACAGGACAGGGTTTTCCTAGGGAACTACTTTTTTCATCTTATAGTAAAATGCCATTGGAGCATAAATGAACTGCAGAAGCAGCTACGGGTTCTTGAATCTACTGATGTGAAAAACAAGCTCTACATGATAACAGTGGATTTGCATGATTCATTTGAGCTGTTCAGGTAGTATCTTCTAATGATTAATATCACAAACAAATTAGATGTGCTATGAACAACTCATTGTATAACAGATCTAGACACAATAGGCTCTATGTACTCAAATTAATTCATTAATTATCTTCATTTGTAAGTGAATGAATACAGCAAAGTGCATGATTACTGTATAAAAATTCTGTCAAATGTCATTTTAAATGTAACTGCTTTTTTAACCATAAGCACCTGTTTATGGAATTACCATAAGCTTCCTCCAAAATGTAGGACTGGCTGTGCAATCTAGTCACACATCTTGGCAGGAAGAATGAATATGATCTTTGGCCTTCACATTTCCACAAAGTACACCTATGACACCATAATGGATATATCACTCACTATGCTCTGACTTCAAATGTAAAAATAATTAATTTGGAAAAAAAAAAGTCAATTAACACAAATGAAATTCAGACAAAACAGACTGTAGCCTATAGGTGGCAAATCACTGCAACTGTGAAGGAAATGAGAAAAGAAAAGTGATATACAGCTGTTCAAGACAGGTCATTTTGTAAACAGATAAGGCCAGAACTCAGCATCTTCCCTCTATTTCAGCAGATGTTCTACTGTTAGAAAAAGGCATTTAAGTGTAACAAGCTGAATGCAGTCACAGTTGTCTAGGGTTTGGGTTAGTTTTCAGACATAAGCCTCTCATGGCAGCTGAGACACCATACAGTATACAAGATTTCTGTATGACTAGCTGTAATGACACAGGACTAGAGGAAATCTGAGATTTTGCAAATTGGCAGCTAGGGGACACCCTGTAAAATCTACAGCTCATTAGATGCCTAAGCTTAGGTGACTGAATCACACTGCAGTATCCAATCATCTCTGTGACAAGAGATGCTGTTTTTTCTAGTAGAGGATAATACCAGAGTAGGTCTCTCCATATGGAGTGGAATAGGTTTCTTGACAGGAAAAGCAGAAACTGAACGTAGTGTGTGATTATTCAGTCTGTGAAACAACTCTCTTCTCCGTATCTTATGCTACAAATTTGAAAAGCAAGAGGTTTGTTTCCCCAGGGTGTCACCAGGGCCTCTGTGGCGTTGTATATTGTGCTGAGGAAGAGAGAGAAAGCAGGTACATGGCAACTTCACACAGAGACACACTAGAGCATTGGCATATTCTTTGTCATAGGCAATCTGTTCTATGTACTGCATCAGTCATAATTTAGTTGGAAGATCTTCCATGGCATATAATGATTCTATTGCAGCAATATTCGTGTTTCTCTGTGTTCAAGAAATTAGTTACACCAGCCTGGACAACTAGTCATTTTAACATTGAGGAAAAGAGTGTGATTGTTTCTTCATTCATGTACAAATATATATATATATACATAAAAGAATTTTCCAATTTAAAAGCTTTTTTTTTTTTCTTTTCCAATTCTAACATGTAAAATGTAAAGCATTCTAAAATATTTGCCATTGAAGTAAGAATGCCTGACAGTAAAATGTTATTAACGTCCATAGAACAATCAAACCGCCAAACCTACTCTATTTAAAGTCATCAATATAACATATTTCTTTTCTACCTCCTATCCCACTTCAAAATTATTTTGTTACTTTTCTCATATTATTCTGTCTGTATTTGAAATGTCTTTATTCCTATTCTGTGCATTTACCTCATTCTCCTTTTGCCATCCATATACAGCTCTTCAATAGAAAACTGGGGTAATACCATGCCTGCACCATGTTGCTGCCAGCTGGCTCAGTGGGTTCAAAGGCCAGCTTCAAAGGACTAGGGAGTTTTTTTTAATGTTGAAGTGCTTCCAGATTCTTTCATTGGAACAGAAACAGTAGAGCACCCCTACTTGCAAAACAGCCAGATACTGAATATATAGAATTGTGTCTGCAGACACAGTGGGCCTTATAAAAATTTTGTATGTATGTAACTGTTGACTTCAGCAGAAATTTTCTTGAATTTGCTAAGTGTATGTGAAAGCATATTCCAGTCCAGTGAGTTTATGAAGCCCTTAGGAAAGAAATGCTAGTGTATTCTTGCACCTGATTATTTCTTCCTTTTTCTTCGTTTTTTCTCTTTTTCCCCTGTGTTATCTTCTCTCCCCTCTCCATGATCATGTGGTTAAGCAAAATTTTATTTAGATTTTTTGAATCTTTTTTGTACTTGAAACTCAGCAAGGGCTCCTCCTTCTAATCAAAAGCTTTGTCTGGATTCAGGCTTCACTCTCATACTACTGTGGCAAAAGGAATTATCTGTGACATTTCTTCAGCAAGCCTTGATCTGGGACTGCCATCTTGACTAATCAATCATGAAAGAAATATTTTAAGGGGAAATAGTTTCATATAAGTTTGTAGTGAAACTAAGTTTTTAAGGGAAATACAGAGAACTAATGGTTGATTTTTCATATATCATATTTATTCCTAAGTATTTTTATTCCTTCTGTAATGAAGTCTGATTACAATAATTTAAACTGTGTAACAACTCCAAAAATTTGGACACAACTTCAGAACTGCTCTATTCTGAGTTAATTGATTACAGCTCCAAAAGCCACATTATTAGAAAAGTATGGCTAATCATGGCTCCAATCACCTTTCCAGGTACAAATAGGGTTGGATGAATCACCCTAATGCATGTAATTGTGTAGCTTTACCAGCCATGTGATCTGTTTTGAATAGAATACAACAAAGCACCTCAGAACTGTGCTTGAAGTGCTATAGCACTGTCTTGAAGTGCTATTCCAGATTTACTGCTCCTCATCATTTACTTACACAAGGAAAAAATGCCTTCTAGTCATATATCACTCCTTCTCCTCGTACACATAACTCGGCATTCAGATTATATTTGCAGATTCACATATATATCTGTCCGTGTTAAAAATTGGTGGCAGTCAGCTTTGATGGAAGCAAACATATTGTGACAACAGCTACAGCAGTCATAATTCACAGCTCAGTTGCCTTCTGAAGCTACATAAGGATGATTTTTTTATTGCACTTCACCTAAACCAATCTGTTTCACTGATTCTACTGTGATGCACGTGCACATACACAGAATTGGGATTCCATTGCAAGATTTTTTGCTGGCAGGGGGGGCTTCAGGGGTGACTTCTGTGAGAAGACACCAGATACTTCCCCCACATCAGGCAAAGCCAGTTCCAGCTGTCTCCAGGGCAGACCTGCTGGTGGTGAGAGCTGAGACAATCAATGACCTTTGTGGCACACATGTGAATACATATTTAAGAAACTGGACAAAGCATTGTGCAACAGCAGATGGAGAGACGAGCAATAATATGTAAGAGAAACATCCCTACAGACATGAAGACCAGGGAAAAAGGACAGGGACAAGGTGCTCCATGCACTTCTGTACAGAGATTCCTCTGCAGCCCGTGCCAAAGACCAGGGCAAAATGAAATGAGCTGTCCCCTGCAGCCCATGGAGTTTCATGAGGGAGTAAATATCTAACACACAGCTCATGGATGATTACACTCTAGAGCAAATGTCAGAAGAAGGCTGTGACTCCATGGACAATGTGTGCTGAAACAGGCTCCTGGCAGGACCTGTTGCTCTGTGGACAGGAGTCATGCTGTTACTGATTTTGTGAGAGGATTTGTTGGGAGCCCATTCTGGATCAGAGAATTTCTGATAGATTAGTTTAGTTTAAATTTGACTCCTTTCTGGACTTAGTAAACAATAAAATTAGTGTAATCTTGGCGTCCAAGTTCAATGTTGGAAAGATAAAGCCTAGGAGAGCTACAAAGTATCATGTTGTTAGCTTCCTATGTTTTATTTCAGGCTCTGTAACTTCTGATAGAATCAGTTCACTTTCAGTGTAATGCCAATTGAAATTAAAAGCTGAAACCCCAACAATACAAAAGGAATTTTTGTTGCCACTGTTCTAAAGGATTTTCTTTTGAACTAGTCTGGAAGAAACAAAGTACACTTGCCTTGCTCCCCTATGTTTTCACTGAAACGAGATATTGTGATTTCAATGGGGATCAATAGGGAAAGCTTTGGTTCATTTCCCTGCACTTGATGGAATCCCATGCCTTTTGATGGCTTTCAGTTTTACTACAATTTTTTTTTTTCCAGGATCCATGCCACATCTCTCATATCTTCCTCTCAAAGTTGTATCTTCTTCCTGAACATTTTCCCCTTCTTTGCAGCATCTGTCAGCTTAGTTTACGCATCTCTCAGCCCTTTGCACTGCACCGCATGTAATCCTGGTCCATTTTCTTGTAGTCACAAAATTACCCAGTTTTCTTTTTTTTATTTCCTTCAATTGCATTTCCTTTGATGGTATCCCCATTCCAGAGCATTTCAAAGTCCTTCTTTTCTGTTTCCAGGATTTCAATGGTGTTGAATTTTGGCAAGTTTTGGCCCAGGTCCCTGCACTTGATGGCATCCCATGCCTTTTAATGGCTTTTACTTAGGTGACAATTTTTATTTTTAATTTTTCTTTTCAGTGTCCACGCCATGTCTCTCTTATTTTCCCCTCAAACCTTATGACTTCCTCCTTGATTTTTTCCCTTGATTTTGCCCCACCTGTTAGCTTAGAATTGGCATGTTTTGGCCCTTTGAACTGCACCCCATTTGCTCCAAGTACACTTTCTGGCAGTCAGTAAAACTCACAATGATCTGGTTTTTGGGGTTTTTTGCAATTACATTTCATTAGATCATTTTGAACGACCAGAGTGTTTCTAAGTATTTCTCTTCTGTTTCACTGCATTTGGTTTTCCTTCAAAAAATGAAGGAAAATAAAGGCTTTTTCAAGATCCAAGGCTCTTTCCTAGGAACAACCCTAAACCAAGACTGCTCTTACTGCTTTCGGTAAGGGTTAGGGTTACACCAAGCATTACCATTTGAAAAACCACAGAGCCCAGTACTATGGACACACTGCAGGTGCCAAAGGCATCTAGAGTGGAATGCAAAAGTGCCCAAATATGTCTGCACCCACACATTTTTTCATTGGAAACAGACGTAGGAAAAGGGCAATTTTCCTGACTAGGGTTAGAGTTAGAGTTAGGCCTTCTGATAGGGTCACAAAAAAAACAGAGACAAAACTCTAGGAACACCATACCTGTGAAGGGAGTCCCAAGGGGAACGCCAAACTGCCACAACATGGCTGCCTCCACAGCTTTTTCTTTGGGGCCAACCCTAACCCAAGGCAATTTTACCTACCTAGGGTAAGGATTAGGGTTAAGGCTAGGGTTAGGGTTTTTATAAAAAGAAAGACCTAGCTTCAGGCACAGCACAGCAGAGAAGGGCATACCAAGAAGAGCACAAAAGTGCCAAAACATGGCTACCTCCACACCATTTCCCTTGGGAACATCCCGAAACACGGTCTGATTTAACTGCCCAGGATTAGGGTTCGGGTTACGCCTAGGGTTAGGGTTTTTGAAACCAGGAAGCCGTGAGCACCAATCGCACTGCAGCTGCAAAAGGAATCCCAAAGTGAGAGCAGCAGTGCCCCAACATGGCTGCCTCCAGGGCATTTTCTTAGGGAGCATGACTAACCCTAGGCTGATTTACCTACCAAAGCTTAGGGTTCAGCCTAGGGTTAGAGATTTATAAAGAAGGATTTTGTGAGGTCCAGGCAGACTACAGGTGAAAAAGACATCCCAAGGGGACCGTAAGAGTGCCGCAATATGTCCGACTCGTGGGCTTTTTCCTTGGAACCATCAAAACCTAGGCTGATTTACCTGCCTAGGATTAGGATTAGGGTTATGCTCAGGGTTAGGACTTTTTAAACCAGGCAGCCGTGAGCTCCAATTGCACTGCAGCTGCGAAAGGACTCACAAGGGCAGCAGAAAAGCACCACAACATGGCTGCCTCCATGGTTTTTCCCTGGGAGCCTCCGTAACCCTAGTCTGATTTACCTGCCTAGGGTTAGGGTTAGGGT
>JAHXMQ010012338.1:75683252-75693637 GCA_020466415.1 Ammodramus savannarum pratensis | reverse complement strand
TTGGGACCATACCTAACCCTAGGCTGATTTCCCTCTCTAGGGCTAGGGTTAGGGTTACACCTAGGGTTAGGGATTTTCAATCCAGCAAGCTGTGAGATCCAATCACAATACAGCTGCGAAAGGCATCCCAAAGGGATCGTAAAAGCTCCATAACATGGCTGTCTCCAGGCTTTTTTCCCTGGGAGCCTCCGTAACCCTAGCCTGATTTACCTTCCTAGGGTTAGGGTTAGGGTTACGCCTAGGGTTCCATGACCTCCAGTCACTCTGCAGCTGCCAAAGTCATCCCAAGGTGTGTGCAAAAGTGCCACAACATGGCTGCCTCAATGCCTTTTTCTTTGGGACCATAGCTAACCCTAGGCTAATTTTCCTGCCTAGGGTTAGTGTTAGGGTTATGCCTAGGGTTAGGGTATTTTAAACCCAGAAAGCCGTGAGGTCCAGTCACACTGCATTTGGGAAAGGACTCACAAGGGTAGCGCAAAAGTGCCACAGCATGGTTGCCTCCAGGGCTTTTTTCTTGGGAGCATCCATAACCCTAGGCTGATTTCCCTCTCTAGGGCTAGGGTTAGGGTGCTCCCATATAATATTATTCTACATGTTCTGTGACACCTGATATATCTGCAGAGACCTGGCAGATAGGATTCGACTTTTAGAAGTTAAGTTTGTGCCCAGTGGATTCTCAAAAGCATGAGATTGTTAAATCAAGTCGTATATGTAGACACTTACTTTTTTTTTCTAAAATAATAATATGAATCTTCCACGTCAAGGCAGATCACTGATTCACAGTATGGGTAAGGTCATCTGGCCCAAACCCTTTATCAAGAAGGGCTTCCTAAAGAGGTATGCCCACGACAATGAATATCTTGAAGGAGGGAGATCACAGACTCCCTGGGCAACTTGTACTGGTGCTCAATCAGCCTCAAAATAAAAATGTGTTTCCTGACGTTCAGATTGAACCTTCCGTGTTTTAGTTCGTGCTGATTGCCTCTGGTCCTCTTACCAGTCTGGCTCTGTCCTCGCTGCAAAATCTCCATGGATATTTGCCTGAATCGACAAGATCAATCACCCTGAGGTGATTTAGGCTTGACCCTTCCAGTTCTCTCAGCCTCTCCTCATATGAGAACTGCTCCAGTCCCTTCATGGCTTTATGTGGACTCAACCTTATGGCCTTTCTGTGGATCCTCTCTAGTATGTCCCTGTGTCCCTTGTGCTGAAGACACCAGAACTGGACACAGTATTCCAGGCACATACACCACCAGTGTTTGAATAAAGGTGAAGAATCACCTCCCTTCATCTGCTGTGACAGACTGAACTGCAGAGTAAATTTACTCCTATTTGAGAGTGGAATAGGTAGCATTAGGAAAAATTGTCATCTACTTAGCCACCCCCAGGTTCATTTATTTCTTTATATTCAAGAAAACAGTTTTGATGTGGAATTACAGTATTCAGACAGTTATATAGGCTTCTAAAGAATGATAGGTGAGACTAGATGTACTTGCTGATCAAGTGGCAAAAATCTGAAATGCATACATTAAATTTATAGAGAAAATAATCCTAAAATTGTAGGATAAAGTTAAAAATTTGCAAAGAACATAGAATCTTTAACTGTATGGCATATTTTGTGCCACATTTTTATTTACCTTCCTGGAATCACCTTTGGACAATAGTGCTGTAATTATTGTTTGTCAATTACAGAATCTTATAAGTATCTGGGACAGGTGATTTCCAAGATAGAGTACTTACACACAGGCAAGAAGAATTTTAAACACAGAATTTCTTTCCTTATTTATTTTTCTTTTAATCTTTGTCTTTTTTTGCTCTCTAGTTTTAATGCTACCAGTCCTTGAGGACATTTGCTATTTTCTTAATGAAGGGCATGTGCATTCTACCTGAAAACCTGAATCCTATGAGGAAGAGGGCACTGTTTAAGAAATTCAGGAAAGCTTTATCTTTCTCATGCAGTCTTTCTTTCTTCTTAAGGAGAACATAGTATGTTCTGCAGTGTCTTGAGATTGTGCTTAGCATTCTTATGCTGAAATTGCTAGCACTAGAACAGGGAATCGCCTATTTTGCCTACTAATCACAATCTTCCTTTTGTTATTTACTTTTCACCTACTACTGACTACTTTTCTCTTTTATTATCTAGTATTACGTGTTTCTTCTTCACAATGTAAAAATTGTCCTTCATAATAGCTAATAAATTTAATTAGTTGAAAATTAAGCTTGTTTAGGTAATTCCTTTATAGTAGCATACTTTACAACAATATATCGCCTTAGATACTGACATATATAAGGAAACATAAAGGAAAAAGAGTTCATATCAGGCCAGTTGACAAGAACTAGTATCTTTCTGTCCTTGCAACAAAAGCATTCCAGTAAACACAAGTTCTTTCAAGTGCCTGAATTGTCCAACTGTGAGACATGTCCCTGAATTGTTGAAAGAAACATGGAAGAGTGTGCCGTTAAATGTCATATTGCAAGCAACAGAGTGCCATGAATTTTCCATTAGTTTCCAAGGACAATTCATGCATTACAATAAATCAGTAGGACAGCTTATATGCTGTAGAAGCTATTTCAGACTACTACATTTATTCATTAAAAATTTCTAAAACAGAACTTCTTTCTCCTACTGATACAATCAAAATTACGACTGTAGTTTATTGGCACAATTTACCCATCCATAATTGCTCTATTTCACTGAAACTTTTAGGTAAATATTCAATTCCTACAGAGCAGGAATCTAAAACACTGTTGTCTAAGCAGTGTCTAACTCTCATAATGGTTTTATAAAGATATAAAAATGCAGTAGTCAGAACTTAGAGAAGTGGTCAACTGTATGTAAAGTGCAAAGTCTTTCCTGGCAATGTAGCTCTCATGACTTCAGTGACTAGTATTCAGTAGGCAAATATGAAATTCAAAGCTGCTTAGGTCAAACAGAAGCTTTTTCCAAAATAAACTTGGAATTGACATACATCTCTGGTGCATTTTTTCTACTTATCTAGTGTTTGCAAGTAGATGAAAAACTAATTTATATCAACTTACTTAATAATCTTAGGAAAACTCATTCATTGTTTGTCTGAAAAGCCAGTTAGTAGAAAAACTTAGAAAAAAGTGAACAATTTTTAAAAAATGATAATTCAAATGATGGGTAAGATTTTCAAAGACATTTAGCCATGGGTCTAGCTCTGCTCCTTACAATTTATGCTTTGCATATTTGGGCGTTGCTTCAGAAAAAAAAATATTCTAAGCATCAGTATCCTGTGTAAAAACTAGAAATATGTCCTTTGGCATTTTTAATAGTAATTTTAAAAGTCTCAGTTCACTTCACATGAGACAACTGTTTTCACCTCAAAGTATAAAAAGAGTTTGAATTTGAATATTGGAAATTTAAGCAGTTAAAGCATATGCACACCATGGAAATACTATTATAAGAAATGAATACTGCTTGCTCAATAAAAAATGAGCAATGAATAACATGGAAAGATCCCTTCAGACCTGTTTTTGACTTGCTAAAACCATAAAAGTGTGTCTGTCAGATTGCATTGCCAGCAGATTTACCTACACAATTATGATACAGATCTGAAAAAAATTTTATTATTCATAATTTTCTTTCAGAAGGAAAGAAATGAAGATTAAATCTCTAATAATATGTAAACAAGTGTTTAGGATAATCTAATTATACTGTTTGATTACATTAGTTCAGGAAACAATCACTTACACTGGTTTAGGATTGGAAATAACTTACTACAAACATCTAGCCAGGGCCTCTATTACCTCCTGTGTAAATCATGTCCTTCTCCAGGAATTTGATGGATGAGTCTCTGTTGGAACCCTTTTCCATGCCTGCTTGAAATACACATTTTTTGAACACATTATAGCCTCTTTCCAGGCCATAAGTACCTGGCACTCTGTGAAAAGTGAATACATCTTTCCAACTGCTATTTGGCTCTGATATGAAGAAATTACTGTCAAGGTTAATTATCCCATTCAAAACCAGTTCTCACCTGAAGGCTTTCCAAAATGTTTTTGAAGTACCAGAGAGATTAATTTGCCAGACAAACTGTGTGAGATGCATGTAGATGTGTTAGTATAAAATTCCTCATATACTTCAGATCCTAAATTTTTCTTTGAATGTAAAAATTAAGTCATATATTTTCAGCATTTGGAGGTATGTATGAAGGCCCAATAAAATAGTAAACTGCTATCAAAAAGAGCTTAAGAGTTGCAATAACTACATTTCTGAAAGTATTTTACCAAACCCAAACTGGCAATCACCTTAATCCAGTTTGCTTTGCTGTACTTGAAGTTGTTATTATCTTTCACATATCAACTGGATAATACTTTTTTGTTGCATACATTAACTCTTTGTAGTTTTTTAGCTTTAGAATTATTTTTAAATGCAGAAAATACTTCAATCAATTTCTCATCTTATATAGAACTAAAAATGATCTACAGTGTGATTTTACAAGTAAAAAAGGTGTCTTTTGCTATAATGACCAGCACACAATCCCCAATTACTAGAAAAAAAACTCTTGCAGTATAGATTATATTGCTCTTGTAAACCAGTTTTAAAAATTTGAAATGTTCCCTTTTCTATTATGAAGAACCAAAATTATGTTTTAAAGCATTTTAATAAATTATAAACACATTCAAAATATATGTTGAATATGAGAATATGACATTTTTAAATGATCCCATAATTTTAGCTGCCATCAGTTTGCCTATAGTTATGCCTCAATCCCAAACTTGAGGATTCTTTTAAAAAAATAATGTGTTGAAGTTCAGCTGGCTGCAAAGGAAAATCTGATTTGAGCATTGTATGAGCACCAGGGTGGAAATGGGTTGCAATGAACACAATATAAATATGTGGGTGCTGTCATGTACACAGACGCTTCAATAGCTCTGAATCACACTTGTAGTTCAAGCAAATAGGATGCAAACCATTATAAGCTCAGCAGTGCAGCCAGATGTATATTGTGAAATTCACTGTGTGGCAGCCTGTAAGCTGTAATCAGGAGTTGTATTTTCTCAAATGCTAAATTCTCCAAAGAAATAAGGAGAAAAGACTGTATAACCCACCATCAGCAATAAAAATTTCATTACTTCACCCAAGTTCTGCTGCCACACAGAGATTGTTATGGTTCTGTGAAACTTAGTAAGCATAGTGGTTATTGGAGTGAGCACACACAGTCCTTCAATTCTCAGTGATGGCATTTTTTGTTTGGAGAGGAGATGACACTATGCTGCTTTGATTAGACCCTGTCATCAGCTCTCACTGAGATCAGTGGATTCCATCTGAACACCCAAATAATGGAGAATGTGTTAGGTTTATGAAAATTGTGTCTGGAGGCTTGTGCTTCGATTTAACACAAATTTGATGAAATTATTTTCAATGCAGTCAGTACAGACCACTGAACAAAAGCAAATTTCTGGGGAAGGAGGAAGGGAAATGAGACAAGGAAGAAAGGGGGAGAAGAGAGATCTGAAAGGACATCAGCCTTTCTGTACTTCATTGCTCACTGACTTCATGAGCCAGAGCTCCTCTATCACAGCTCCCAGAGCTCTCCATAGCTTCCTCTATCACTTGCAATACCTACATGTCTGTAGCCATTCCCTTCCAAAACCTGCTTCCAGGATATTCTGAGAAAAATCACTCCAGCTAAACTTCCAAGCTTTATCTCTAAACAGAAAAAGTTAATTTGATCAGCTTATAAATTAGAGATTTTTCTACTGATGTTACAATACAATTTTGCTGCATTTAGACCAAAATTGTGTTTATTACAAGTCTTAAGTACTGAAATCCTTAGTGGAAACTAGATCAGCTTATTCTGGCTATTTGCTATCCATTAAAACTATGGTGCCACTCTAAAAAAGAATTGTATTTTGTTTCATTTCAGTTTTACTTTGGATGTCATCTTCTCACTACAGCACCAGTAGCATGTATGTAAATAAAGTAACAACAATAATATTTACAGTAGGGGCTTAACTACAGCTAAGCTCCACAAAGGCAAGTGTTCACTCCCTTCTAATGGGAAACGCAAAGATAAAAGTGGGGAAACTAATGGATTGATATAAAGACAATACAATAGGCAAACTAAAACCTGCACAGAGAAGCAACACAAATTTTAAAATTCTAGTCACTGCTTCCCATCAATCGGTAAGTGTTCAGCCATCTCTAGGAAAGCAGGGATCCATCATGTTAAATGGTTACTTGGGAGGACAAATGACACAACTCCGAATATTCCACCTTTCTTCTTTCCTTATGATTTTTGGGGGATTTGGGGCTTTGGTTTTTTTACTGAGCTTGATGTTATATGGTACATAATATTCATTTCACTGGCTGGGGTAATATTTTGTTACCATATTGAATTTCAGAAAAGTAAGATTATCTAAGCAACCCTCACAATAGTTTTCCAGGTGGTGTATTAGGTTAATTTTGCAGATACAGGAACACCAAGATGTTAGGAATTAAGTTTATGCCTAACATGGAAGGAAAATTAAAAAAAAAGAAAAAAAAAAAAGAAAAAAAGAAAAAAAGACAAAATATAGCTCTCACGGGTATTTTGTTCAACAGTGGATGAACTTTATAACAAAGGTTTACAGAGGTTTTGTGACTTTACATATCTGTTTAGATGTCTTGTAGTGTGAATGGTTATTCTGCAAATCATGTCCTGCTGAGAAATTTTGGTATGTTGCTGTTTCTCTTGGGTGATTTGTTTTACACATATCCAACCTAAACTGGATACACAACCAGGTGCTGAACTAGCAGACTAGTTCTACCTCTTATTTTATCTATATAATATTGCATGTTAGGATATTTCAGATACACACATATGTAGTTTTTATATTTTGTGGTGTTTGAATAGAAATTTTGCATTTGCACAACCTAGTTTTGTAACTTATCCAAATTTAGCAAAACCACTACTTTAAAAAATATTTTTACATGGTATTAACTGAATCTTGTGAAATGTAATTTAATTGCATTTATAATATGACTGTTGCCTTGTCAATTTGCCCATAATTATGTTCCTTAATATTTGCCTGAGTGGTTGCCCATCTTACTCGTATTGGAGATAAAGGATAATCACGCCAAAATTGTTGCTACTCAATATCCATTTTTATTCTCCTTTGAATATTTTCTGCCATTTATTCATGAGGAATGGTAACATAAACATAACTTCGGCTATGATTTGTAATCAAGCTTTTTTCAATATTCCTTGTATGGATAACACACAGGAATATTACTAAGTGAAAATTTAATCATAAAGAGATCAGTTCATTTGCAAACAAAAATCAGGAAGGAAAAAACATTCTAAGATTCTGTGATCCTTATTTGGAGTCACACTGTTGTATTTCTCTGTGCTTCCCGCAAGATTACTTTAGTCCACAGCCAAGTCAGTTTTGAGGATTTTAGCCTTAGGGGATAATTTGAAGAAATGCAATTGTAGTCCTGTCTGTAGGAACACTATTTATGGGTCATGATGTACAAGGACTAAAGAATGCAGACTGATTATAAAATCTAAGAGGAAAAACTACTACAGATATTTTTCTTCAACTAAGGAAGTTGATAATGTGTAGTTACCTATAAGAGAAGAAAATACAGAACATAAGGATATAAGACTAAAATATTTTTCTATGCAATGAAACGATATCTTGGGCCTAATGTTCTCATTAAATTAAATTTAGATTATACTAACTGCAGGTGTTGATGATACCATAGAAACCAGAAAAACTAACCAACCGACTAACTAACCAACAAACCAACCAAAGTAGCAATTTAATGATGTCTACTTCAATGCAAAATACCCAAAATATTTGTTGCAATTTAGCAAACAATGAAGATACTGTTCTAAATGATTAAAATGTAAAAAAAACAATGACCATCTTTTTAATTTTTTTTTTTGGGGGGGGGGGAATAAGTATTTAAGATGTGATTCTAGAAAAGTTTTATGTCATTAATTAGTACCTCAGGATTAAATTATATAGCTTCCCATTAACTTATCTGAAAATAAATTCCTTTATGTGTGAAAAATAACCTTAGGTAGAACAGTGTCTCAGTTTTCCATTTTGTACTTCAAAATAAGGGGTTTTGCTGAACTGGGACAAGTTATAAAACGAAGCCTGTGCAAAGACAAAATTTCTATTCAGATTCAAAAGAACATTAAAAAAAGCCCTATAGAACTTAAATAATATTATAAACCACTTTAAAACAGGAGACCATTACAAAAACAGAAATGATGGTAAATATAATAATGCTTAGCATGAAAATATAGACATAAATTGAAGAAACAATATGAGTGAGTAATCATATAGTGTATTTAAAAAAATACCGTAGTAGCAAATGATTACAGACAAAAATCAGCAAAAAATTTGAGAAAATAAAATGTATTGTTATTTTAATTTTAATTTATATATATATATATACTGGTTCATAGTCCAATCAGAAAGCAAAATGAACCTGCTCTTAGTTGGTTGTAACAGAAAAAGTGTTGGACACCAGTCTACATCACTAATAACTTATAAGTAAAAAAGATTGAGGGAAACATTTTACAAACATATTTGTAGTTCATAAAAGGTTTCAGTAAAAGCAGGAACACTGCTTCAGGCCAAGTTCACCTTAGAAAAGTATAGAAGGTAGGCATTTTCTGTCAGATTTATATTTTTCTATGATTTGTTTTTTAATTCATAGAATACAGATAATGAAACAGCCTCCGAACTAGACCTAGAAAAGAGCTTGACTTGAATCAAAAGATCATAAACCATTCAGAAAAGAAAAAAAAACTCTTTTTATATAAAGATGACTTGGTAACATACATTTCAAAAAGATGAAGGTAATATTTCCATTGATGCAAGTAACAAACAAAAGTTAAAGAAGAAATTGTCTGTCAAGGCAGAATAATAGAAGTCTACTGAAAATAAACACTTAAAAATATGTTAAAGCAAGAGACAGATTGAACTTAAGGTGTACCTAACATTTGCTGCCACAATGCTGTGTGGGTGTTAACATGCAAGTAAAAGAAGAATGAAAAGCAATTTTTTCCCTCAGAAATGAATTCCAAGAGTAGTACTCACATTTTTCTGGGTACACAAGTTTAAACAATGAATTCTAAAGTAGAGAGAGGAAATTAAAAGCGAAGAAAAAATTTGATAGATGAAAAAGTATTATAAAAAACTTAAACCAATTTTAAGTAATTAAATTAAAATTAAGGATGCATGAAAATAAAATAAGGAATTGCACATAAAAGTATGTAATTCAAAATTATTTTCATTTGAAGTAGTGCAAAGATAAAAGAAAAGGGGAAAGAAAAAGTCAACGAAGTCAATGAAATCTCCCTGAAGAAATAGACAATAGAGGCATATTTATTGCAGAGTAGATTAGAGTAGTATCTATGCCTTAAAAACTGCGTCTGCCTCTAATACCCTTCCACTCAAAACAAGTCATATGAGAAGTAAAATACAGTCAATGGCAAAAAAATTATCAAAGAGAACTTCCTTACATAGGATGAACAGTTGAGGAATTCAAGATGATTTAAAGTTCAGAAAGAAGATAACTTAAAAAGATACTAGAAATTAAAGTTCTTAATATGGGTTGTTTACTACAACAAAACATCTAGGGGCTTGAGAAGAATCTGAAATGTGAAAAGCTGAAATAAAATCAAGCGGTCATCACTAACTGGTAGACCTGTACAGCTTCTGGAATAGCCATAGAGTCATAAATCATAGAATAATTTACCTTGAAAGGGACCCCTAGGGATTCTTTAGTCCAATTCCCCCAACTGAAGCAGTTCCTATCAGACCAGATGACCCAAGGCTTTGTCACAGTCTTTGTAGGCAAGTTCATGCCTGCTGCTTTGAACTCCCTTTTGATTAAAAGCCCAACCAAATAAAACCAAAAGACCTTAATAAAGCAGCAAAGAAACAAAGCAACCTTTACTTTCTATCTGATTGGAATTTTCCATGTTCCAAATTGGATTAGTGATTTTTTTTCCTGTTACTGTGCGCATTAGAGAAAAGATGCCCTTTGTACCATGCTGTGAAGCCATCAGTAAGACCTCCCTTAGCCTTCCTGTTAAAGATTTACAAACTCAGTTTCTCAGCATCAAAGTATGTGAATATGTCTGCAGACATCTGTGTATTGTCATCATCAGAGATTAAATGCTGAATTAGATGAATTTGCCTTGAGCAAATATGGACACTGTGCACTTTACTACCCCCCTGAGCCTACTGGGAAGAGAGACCATGTCCAAAGGAGAGCAACGAGGCTGGTGAGGGGCTTGGAACACAAGCCATATGAAGAACGACTGAGGGAGCTGGGGTTGTTCACCCTGGAGAAAAGGAGACTCAGAGGTGACCTTATCAGTCTCTTCAACTTCCTGAAGGGTGGCTGT
>JAHXMQ010012338.1:75663292-75683152 GCA_020466415.1 Ammodramus savannarum pratensis | reverse complement strand
TCTCTTCCAATCTAGAATTTCTGTGATTCTGTGATTCTGTGAGATTTACAAGGTGATAAAATGGTGACAACAGCCAGTAGTGAAACAAAATGTGATGAGACATCAAAAGCAAATTAATAATTTGAATGAAAATTAAGATGGTTTTATTTTCTCAAGCTTTGCCTTCCCAAATCTGCTAGATACTAATAAATTCAATAAACTTCTCTTTCCACAACATAGTTAAAGGTATCTTATATTCAAATATGTTGTGAAATAGTTTATATATTTTAAGGATTTTTCCCTGTTCAAAATGATTAATGCAAAATATTATAAATTTCACAGGATTTCATTACAAACAAAAAGTGATAGGTTTTGATAGTAGTTTTTCCTCTTATTTTTTACCCCACACTTACCACTGACTTTTCAAAACTCTTCAACTTAGGACCAGAGGTAAATGAAAGCAACAATAGAACAGAAATTTTGCTACATTAAAGTTTTAGAAAATATTGAGACAAGCTTAAAAATATTTGCCTGTAATAGCAACAACAACAAAAAAAGAAATACAAGACAATTTATTTCTCTTAAACTCAGATGCAAGAACATAAAAATGAAAGAAAAATAGTAAAATGAAAGAAATATAAAAGAAATAGAAGTAAATTTAAAAAATTTGAAAAAAAGGAAGAAATAATTCTGGGAAAAAATCTTACAGAAAATTTCTAGAAAATCAGTTTCTTTAGGTAGCCTTTTGCATCTAAAAGTAGTAAAAAAACCCCTTTGTTTTTACATAAAGACTTATGTATTTGAAAATCAATAAACTGTTTCAATTTCAAAATTGCAGAGAATTGAAAGGGTGCTATTCAGGAAATATTATAAGTCACAAAAAACCCATTTCCTTTCAGGAAGAGAAAGGATATCTTGTGAAACAGAGAAGAAAGACTTACAAATACTCTGGAAAAGAGATATGATCAAATGAAATGGAATTGTACGATTACAAAATGTGTAGTGCAAAAGAAAAAAATGTGACAAAACTAAGCTCAAAGAGATGGAAAAATCAGGAGAAAAAATCAAAAAGGAAGACACAGCTTTGAGGGGAAGATATGAGAGACATGGCAAGGATGCTGGAAAAAAAAAAGAAAAATTGTCACAAAAGTGAAAGCCATCAAAAGGCATGGGATGCCATCAAGTGCAGGGACATGCACCAAAGCTTTCCAAAACTGATCCCCATTGAAATACAGGAAACAGAAAAGAAGCAATTACAAATGCTATGCAGTGGAGATACGATCAAAAGAAATTAAATTTAAGAAAAGTATTTAAAATTTTAGAAAATTAATGACAAACAGAAAATGGATCAGGATTACATCTGGTGCTCGGTAAAGGACCAAATCAGGCCAAAACAAACCTCACAGATGCTGCAAAAGCAGGGGAAAAATCATGGAGGTATACGCGACTTGGAGGGGACGATATCAAGGACATGGCAAGGATACTTGAAAAAAAAAAAATTTACAAAGTCAAAAGCATAAAAAGGCCTGTAGGCCAACAAGTGCAGGGACATGCACCAAAGCATTCCCAATTAGTCTCCATTGAAATTGCAAGATTACGTTTCCCTTCCTGAAAGGAAAAAATATTTCCTTTCAAGAACGGAAACAAAACATGCGAAACTAAAAAGAAAGCCATACAAAAATGCTGGAAAGCAAATACGATCAAAAGAACTGCAATTAAAAAAAAAAAACAAACCACAAAAATCCCAAAAATCTAGAGATTTAGAGACTACAGGAAAATGGACTGAAAAATTACATCTGGTACAACAATATAGGGGAAGTTTTCCGTTCCACTTCGGAAGACTTTGGCAGCTGTGATGTGCCTAGATTTCCGTGCTCTGTGGTTTTTGAGACGCCAACACGTTGTGCAACAATAACCCTAACCCTAACCCTAGGCAAAAAAAGCAACCTTAGCCAAAGGGTAGTCACAAGAAAAAAGGTGTGTAGGCAGCCATGTTCTGGCACTTTTGTGATTCCCTTGGGATGCCTTTTGCAGCTGCAGTGTGCCTGGAGCTCAGGGTCTTCTGGTTTCAAAACACTAACCGTCGGCGTAACCCTAACCCTAGGCAGGTAAATCAGACAAGGATGGAATGCTCGCAAGGAAAAAGCTGTGGAGGCAGCCATGCTGTGACAGTTTTGCATTCCCCTTGGGATGCCCTTGGCACCTGCGGTGTGTCCTGAGCTCAGGTCTCTGGGGTTTTTGAGACGCTAACCCTAGGAGGAACCTTACCCCATACCATAAAAAGGAAAAAGTAGACTTGATCCAGGGTGATCCGAAGGAAAATTATGTGGAGGCAGCCATGTTGTCACACTTTTGCCATGTTGTCACATACCCTTGCGATGTCTTTCGTGCCTGAAGTGTGCCTGGATTTCGGAGATTTCTGGTTTCAAAAACCCTAAATCTAGGCTTAACCCAAGCCACAACCCTAACCCTAACACTAGGCAGGTAAATAAGCTGAGGTGTAGGGATGCTCCCAAAGAAAAAGCCCTGGAGGCAGCCTTGTTGTGGCACTTTTGCGCGCACCTTGGAATGCCTTTTTCAGCTGCAGAGTGCCTGGAACTCATGGCTTCCTGGTTTAAAATACCCTAACCCTAGGATTAACTCTGAGCCCAGGAAGGGATACCCTAACCCTAGGATTAACTCTGAGCCCAGGAAGGGATATCAGCCTAGGGTTAGGGATGGACTCAAGGAAAAAGCTGTGGAGGCAGCCATGTTGTGGCACTTTTGCGTTCCCCTTGAGATGACCTTGGCAGCTGAAGTGTGCCTGGAGCTCAGGGCTCTGCGGTTTGTGTTATGCCAACCCTAGGTGGAACACTAGCCCGTACCCTAGGGAGGAAAACGAAGCCTTGGGCTCAGGGTGGTCCAAAGGAAAAAGCTGTGGAGGCAGCCATGTTGAGGCACTTTTGCACTCCCGTTGGGAGGCTTTTCACCACTGCAGTGTGCCTGGATCTCAGGACTTTCTGATTTAAAGAAACTTAAACATATGTGTAACCCTAACCCTAGGCAGAAAAATGAGCCTAGGGTTAGGGATGGTCACTAGGAAAAATCGCTGGAGGCCGCCAAGTTGAGGCACTTTAGGCCTCCCCATTGAATGTATGTGGCCACTGCATTGTGCCTGGAGCTCAGAGCTCGGAAGTTTTTGAGATGCTGAGTCTAGGTGTAACCCTCACTTAACCCTAGGCAGTAAAAGTAGCCTTGGCCTCAGGGTGGTCCCAAGGATACACCCATGGAGGCAACCATGTTGCAGCCCTCTTGCACTCGCCTTGGAATGCCTTTTACCACTACGGTGTGCGGGAAAGCAGGGCTTCCTATTTTAAAAATCCCTAACACTAGGCCTTACTAGGACCCTAACCCTAGGTGGGTAAACCAGCCAAGAGTTAGAAATGGTCCCAAGGGAAAAACTGTGCAGGCAGCAATATTTGACACTTCTGTTCCACCCAACGGAGATGCCGTTCGCAGCTACAGTGTGCCTGGAGCTCGCGGCTTCCTGGTTTAAAAACCCTAAACCTAGGCATAACCCTAACCCTAACCCTAGGGAGGTAAATCAGCCTAGGGTTACGGACACTCCCAAGCGAAAAGACCTTAAGGCAGATATGTTGTGGCACTTTTACATTTGCCTTGGGAAAGCCTTTCACAGCTACAGTGCACTTGCAGCTCATGGATTCTTGATTTCCAAAATGCTAACCCTAGGCACAATCCTAACCCTAACCCTAGGCAGGTAAATAATATTAGGATTAACAATGTTACCTAGTATAAAGCCCTGGAGGCAGCCATATTATGGCAATTTTATGCTCCCCTTGGGATGCCTTTCGCAGCTGCAATGTGCCTGGAGCTCATGTATTCCTGGTTTCAAAAACCCTAACCCTAGTCGTAACCCTAACCCTAACCCTAGAGAGGGAAATCAGCCTAGGGTTAGGTATGGTCCCAAGGAAAATTCTCTTTAGGCGGAGATGTTGTGGCACTTTTACACTCACTTTGTGAGTCTTTCGCAGCTGCAGTGCAATTGAAGCTTATGGCTTCTTGGTTTAAAAAACCCTAACCCTAGGTGTAACCGTAACCCTAACCCTAGGCAGGTAAATCAGCTGAGGGTTCTGGAGGCTCCCAGGGAAAAAGCCCTGGAGGCAGCAATGTTGTGGCACTTTTAAGCTACCCTTGTGAGTCCTTTTGCAGCTGCAGTGCAATTGGTGCTCATGGCTTCCAGGTTTAAAAAATCCTAACCCTAGGTGTAACCTTAGATCAAGAAAGCACTTGTAACAGACTGAGACAAATACATACCCATACAATGTGTTAATTTTTTTTAAATGAAAGTCAGTAGAAAAAATACAAAAGTGTCAATTGGACTTCAATTTAAAGAATCATTCCTCAGTTCTTTACCCTAGCTCAAGCCCCAACTGAAGCTCAGCCTGCATGGAACATGCATTTCATAAAAGCAATGTCAGTTGTCTGCACTTCAGAAGGCATTATCTATTCTTTGTGCTCTTTGAGAACTTCCACAAACAATTTCAGAATTAGAGAGATGATAGTTTATGTAAAATATAAAACATCTATGAAGGGTTGTTAAGCAGAACAATGAGAATGGCGTTCAAATTAAACTTTACACATTTCTTACATTTCTCCTGATGCTGTTCTAGGCCTCAGTGTAAATTAGGAAAAATATGATGTCTTTCAGTCTTAACAATCATGTTATTTCACAGTTCCCCAAGTTGTTTTTTTTCTTGATTTTACCCCTCCTTCTTCAGAATGAGGCATAGAGTCACTTAATCCCATTCAAAATCCCAAATTCTTCTAATCACATAATTCTCATCTAGATGTAATCACATTCTTCTTTTTATGCGCTGGAACCAGTCAAACACTTTACAGTCATCAACGCAGCATCACTTAAGCATCCTTTTGCTGAGAGGTCAAGTAGACATTTCAGAATGCAAATGGTCATGTGGTAACCCAAAGCAATGGTGGCCGTTGCAATTTTTAATTTTGAAAGGCTATGGGAAAACAGAACTGCTTACTTGGATCTATTGACTGGACTAAGTTGTTAATGGAAGAGAATAGAAACTCTGCTCTGTAAAGTGTCATTTCTAAGATATAATCACACTGTCTCCCTCTTGAAATAGTTTGGATTAAAAAAATCATAACTTTTGATCTATAGCAATAAGAAAAGCACTTGAATATTAATTCTTACTGGGAAAATAATAGAAATATCATGCCTATTTTTTCAAGGACAATAAAATATACCTAAAATGTGATGTCTCTTTTTTTTCTCCCTTTAAATAATTCTATGATTTACATTAGTCAGTGAACTCTTGATTATGAAAAGATAATTTTTCTCCATGATCTGACTACTTGAAGAAAGATACAGTAAGAAATAAAACATTAATATGCAGTTTATTTAAGATATTTCTTTAGATTATTTTAAAAGAAAAGTAATCAAATGGATGTGTGAATACACAGCAAGCAAGAGCCAATTATGGAAATGATGGCTCAAGGTTAGCTTGCTGCAGTATTTTTTAATTCAACAAATAGTGAAATCAACTTGTTGCTTCCATAATAGATGGTTATGACAGAGCTAAAGAGCTCAAAATGTTTTTGTAGTCCCCTGTCTAATTAACATTGTATGACCTACATTTCCCTGAACTGTAACTGCAAAGACCCCCAAAAGCCTGCTTTGGTTTGAAAAATCTTTTGTAACATGTTTAAGAGATCAAAGGCAAAGCAATGAGTGTTTGTACGCCTTCACTTTGAAATAAAAGTGATAAAATAAAGTCATATTGCTGCAGCAACTTGCAGAGGAAAACCCCATGCTAGTTTCTCTCACTTGACTCTAATGGACACCTACAGATGCTGTGCTGTAATAACGTGTGTGTGAGTTACATTTCTTTGATTTTTTTCCTGTCTTTTCCATTTTATCTATTTTTGTTCTTTTAGAATGGAAGAAATATAGAAAGATACCATGCTGAATGTTTTAATGCTAATGATGTTCTGCTAAGTTCTAGTTACCATCAGAATCTAACACATCAATTTTCTATGGTTACAGAAAATGCAGTATTGTAGTCAATAAGAATATGAGTAGTTATTTTATGGACAAATACTAAAATCTACATTGCTAAATATTTTGAAATTATTCTTCCTTTTTATCTATATTTAGACATAGATGAACTTTAAACTTTGTACTGGATATATTATATAAAAATGTTCCTTTTGTATTTTTTTTTCTCCAAGGTGCTAATGAAGCTCTCTCTGGCTCTAATGTCTAAGTCAGTCCAGTGGTCTCACTTTCTGCTTAATATAATAATTTGTACTGCAAAAATCACAGAATCACAGAATACTCTGAGTTGAAAGGACCCAGAAGGATCATTGAGTCCAACACTTAAATGAAAAATGCTGCAAGTGTACCAATTACAAGCCAAGAGAAAAATAAAGAAAAGTGAAAGAGACCTAGTGCAGATATATTTGAAATTTATAATTCATATAAATGTATTGTTTCCCTACTTATTCTGAAATTTTGTTGCCTCTAAGGAAAGTGACCTGGTATTTGTATTGTGGCATTTATAAGCAAACCCAAACCCAATACAGAACTGACAAGAGAATTTAAGAAAAAAATTTAAAAATCCATAAAACTAAAGGGAGACAAATATGGAGGAGTGCTGGTGCAGGGAGGAGTGACCTCACTACTATCTAAAATTTCCTCATGAGGGAGAGCAGACAGAGAAAAAGATCTCTTTTCTCTTCTGTCTACTGATAAAGCACAAAGCATTGATTTGCAGCTGCAACAAGGGAAGTTCAGATTATATAGCAGAAGAAGTTTTTTCAGTGAGGGGATTGTCAAGCACTGCCACCAGCTCTGTGGGTAGGTGGTCATGGGCCCAACATTGTTTGCATTCATGAAACATTTCAGAAATATGGTTTAACTTATATTTTGCCCTGTATGGAGTCAGGAGTTGGATTTGAAGATCCTTCTGCCTCCCTTCCTAATCAGGAAATTCTAGAAATCTGTGATTTTTAAATTCTGAGAAATGGATGTTATGGACAGACTTGTAGAGGTTGTATATTGTCAAATTTTTAAGCTGGGTAAATGAACCTGTTTTGTTTCTGTGCCCTCTTTACTGAGTAGAACCACAAAAGGCACATTGCTTTTCCTTTCTAGTTGAAGTCATGTCTGGAAAAGAAAAATGGGTAAGTGTTTAAAATGTTAACTAGTATATTGTATTTATCTGTGTGGAGGAAAAAGTATTAATATGTCCTTATAGGCCCACACCACTCAGCTGATAGATGTTGGCAATCTCATTTTAATGTCACTGGCAACAAGGGTTATTTCCATCTCAAAATCTCTGTAGATGCTATAATTGGAAAATAAACAAAAAAAAAATAATACAGATATTGCCTTGAAAAACAGTCATAACCAATTTATATTTGACTTTATATATCAGAAGGAGAAAATGTTCACTAACTTGTACCAGATTCCTATATATTGCCCTTAATAGATTTTTTTAGACTCTATTTTTATTTAACATTTTAACTGTCAGTCCACCATCCCTTCTGTTTCCATAAGGCAAGTAATACACTCCTGTGGAAATGATGTTGTTTTTCCTTTTTAATTACTCCAGATGATTTAGCTCATCATGGCCATTACAGAGAGAATTGTCTTACACTGCAAGTTAACTCATATCTAACTTCTTTCTTTCCTACAACTTTCGGAAAGAAATATACAATCATCTTGCACTTATCCTGTTTTCATGTAGTACTTCTTGCAATAGAAGTGATTTGAATGGTTTATAAAACTTCATGTTTCATTGGACCAACTGAAACAGAGCTAAGGTTAAGAAGATTTTTGTGGAAATAGTCTGACATTAACTTTGTCTAAGTTACTGTCTTCTATTTATTAATCTTGTTCTGAGACATGGGATTCAACATTTCAAGGAAATAAGATAACTACTTTAGGGTTCCTGAGTGATACTCTTTTTAATTTATAAAGTAGACTTCTGAATATATTGATTAGTTTGTTATGCAAGTTTAGGGCACAGATTTGTAATGTTTTATTCTTTTAATAAGTGAAGTGTCATTTTTTTTCATTGCTTCCTAAGTTGGTGTAAGATAATTTTTTTTTTTTTTTTCTAGACAATAATGTTTAAGCAGAACATCTACTCTGATGATTTTATTAAGGCCAAAATGCAACAAGTCTTTACACACTAAAGATACTTAGGTGAGATAAATAGACTCTGATCATAGCTTCTGCTCATTTCTTTTAAAACAAAATAGAAAATCATAATTTTAAAGAGTTACTTATGGTTACATGAATATCCTGTAAGATTTTTCTGGTGGTCGCTGACAGGGGTCTGCAGATTTTCTAAGAATTCCTACTTAGTGGTAACTTCCTCAGCAGGGAACTTATATTAGGATCCATTCTTTCCCCTTAAAGTCAAAGTCTTTCAGACACCAGGTGAATCCACTTCAATATAAAATCACCTTCCTGAATAACCAAGTACAGCTTCTAAGCTACTTGCATAAACTATTTCATATTGTTTATTCCTCAATAACTATTGCTTGGTATCTAAATAGTAATATGTATGTACACATAATTGCTGTTATTTTGAAGACTTACTATCTCTAAAGTCAGGTGTATCCTTTTGAATCCAAATTTTATGTTCATGTCTACTTGTTCATGCAGCTTTTCTAGTTTAATGTAGAGTTCTTGGTTCTCGATAGAAAAGCTGCCTCTGATATTAAAAAAAATCATAATTAGTTTGCTATTGGATTATCATTTTGACTTTTTATGTTATCATTCACTGTGAATGGTTGTGGTGTATACGTTATTTGTCTGTTTGTATGGGGTTTTTTTATAGTCCTTTTTTTTTCTACAGTCAACAGTCAATATTAAGACAAAAAAAAATCTGCCTTCACATAAGTAAACAAAATTGTGATCATTGTGGTACATTTGCTGTTTTACAGGATACATAGCTACCTCACTAGAAAGTAGAATATTTACATTATACCTGTGTATTCTATTATCATGCACAGTTAAAAGTCACATCGCATCTTTCAGTAAGTGCTTTGTTCCTGGCCACTGAAAAATATAATCGGGTATTAAAATTGGTCAAGTGTGGAAAAGTGTCATTAAGCCAAAAAAGGCTATTTTGGTAACTTGATTAAAAATAAATACATTTGTAAAATTTTCATCTGATAGTGAAGGAGTTGAGTTTTGTGATAAGACATTGCACACATGTGGTCTAGATCTAAACACGATTATGAAAATTACTTAAAATACATTTTATTAAATTTATTTAACAAAACATATTTTCAATATATTCACTTATTGTCTGTATTGAACTGTATTTTTAGTATCCAGACTAGAGTGCTCATATGGATGAGCTCTTTTTTTGATATAAACAGAATATGCGTTAGTTGAAACAGTTTAAAGGTAAATGTTTTCTCTGAGGACTGATGCAGTCCATCAAAAAATAAGAAGAATTTATTTTATTAGTTATAAACAGATGGGAAATGCAAAATTCACATTATCTGTAAAAATTTTACAACAGATTGGGCTTTTCTGGGTAGGGAGTCATGGGGTTGGCAGGGGAAGGAGAGAAGGCTTTTCCATTTTTATATCCAGGATATAAAGCTCTTAACTAAACAAGAAGTTACAGTCAGTGTCAACCAGAAAAAAACATCCCTCTTATAAAGCAACAGTGTTAACATCGATTTAATCAATAAGGTGCTGGTTTATTTTCCTTCACTGGAGTTCTTCCACTGTTGAACTGTTTCCCTCTATTATAATAGATCAGATATCCTCCTTATGTTTTCCAATGGTTGCTGCAATTTTTATTACAGGACTAGCAATTTGCTTTAACTTTCATTCTAAATGTATTTTTATGTCCTTTGCACAGATAAGCTTTCTGTAGCTTTGAAGAAATAGGAATCATCTCATCATGTAATTTAGTGCACTCAAAGTGTGTTCAAAACCCTGTGATTGCATATAACCATGACTATATTTTACTTAGAACACTCAATCTGCTATACATGATTATTTTTAAACTAGCTATTTAAAAAATATCTGAAGAGATCTCAAGGTTATTATAAGAGCAAGAAGAATGTAAGAAAGAAATAACTCTTGTCTATTTGTTTCCCTACATTACAGATCTCTTTTTTTGTCTTCCCAGGACTGTCAATTACATTCATTCTCAATACCCTGTGCCTGTCTGACTCATAAGAAAAAAACCTCAGATTGTTCTTTATCATTCAGTATCTCTATGGGTGAATATTAACGTACCTAGATTTGATTACCTTCTCAGTAATATGGCCTTGCAAGATGAATCTTAAAATTAAATTGGAAGAATTCACTAAAAGAATAATAAAATTATGAATTAAGTGGACAAGAATCTGAAGAGAAAATAAAATTATTCATCCCTAACAACAAACATCAGCAAAAGGTTCAGCTATACCGATAAAAAAAATTACCCTAAAAGCAAAGAGTGTTCATAACTGGGCAGAAAAATGTAGTCAAAATCTGAAATGCCCTCATTTTGTTTTCAAGATCAACTGTTAATTTTCAAAGCAAGTAATATGATACAATAAAAATCTGCTTTGTGTCCAAGAAATATGGAGCAAGATGAAATACTTTTATCAATAATTTTCAAAACATTGCAAAACAGATTAAATAAATTAATTTTTATTACTTCAAATAATGAAAAACTTCCCAGAAATATGATCTCCTTTTTGAAGGAAAATGCGTAGAAAAACACATCCGTATTTTCTAGCTGGGATCTCCATGGAGTCAACTTTAAAGTCAAATACAAAAGTTTTCAGAAAAAAATGTAAGATTTTTTTTCTAGATTTCTAAACAGTTATTATTTTTTGCCCAAAGTTTTGAATGTATGAGCATGGTTTTGTAATTAATGCATGTGACCGTGTCCCAGAGGCTTGGTTTTGTTTCTCTTTTTGTTGTTTTTTTTTTTCTTTTAACCAAAATCTAATCCCATTGTGATTTTTTTAACTGCTTTTAGTCCTGTAATTTATTCTCCAGGATTATTCCCTTAAACCTTACTCAAATTTCTCTTAAGTGTCATGAATTAAACTTCTGTTGAAATCAGCACCTAAAACACACTGATCTCTACATCTTGCATCACCTTTTAGATCCTTCATTAGAAATGAACTGATTTTATTCAAGTGCATGTTCTCAGGAATGCTGGTACCTACTTGTAACTTAATTAAACTTTTCCACAACACATGAAAAGCAACCTCCATCTGTGTTTAGCTTTTTATGAAATGGCAATAGAACTGTTCACAATATGTATAATGTATTGTAAAAAAAAAAAAAATCATGCTTAACTTTTTATGTAAGTCAATTCATCTTTAGAAGTGCTTTGCAAATCTGTTTACTCACTCAACTTCTTAATTCTAAAATATCAAGTAGAAATCTGATACTGTAAAAATAATTGAAAGGTACTGTAAAAATCACTACGCTTTTCAAAATTACTTATGTTAAGAATAGAGCTTTAGAATAAAAACTTTATTGAGGAAAAAATACTTGCACCAATTCTTTTTATTATTAACACTAGAAAAAAACAGAATAGAGGTTCTACTATGTTCATGGATAATAAAACACACCTAATTATTCCTTTTATTTCACTCTGTTAGAACTTTCAGATTAAAAGATACTAGAAAATAAACTGTAGACTAATCCTAAGGATTTTATTAGTGCTGTGTGTGGACTCTATATGGAAATCAAATTTCCCATAAAATTTGATCATGAACTTGTTTCACGTAGAGGCAAGAAAACTAGAGATACACTGGAGAAAGCACTATATATTCGCTTTAGGAGTGAATCAGCTAGTGAAACCATTCAGATTTTATCTTTATTAGATGAATGCTAAATTCTCATTTCCATATTTCCATTTTTTTCTTTAATTTATGTAAAATGAACTTGATGTAGTACAACAGACAGTTGAGACTCATGCAACTTTTGAACCAAGTATTTATTTCCTATAAGATCATGACTGAATAAGAAACCACTAAAATTACAGGTATGGATTCAGAATTTTAAGTCTCCCTCTCTTCTAGGTAAATCCTTTGGCATAATTTGCCTTGTATTTTTTTCTCTTTTCCCTAATACCTCTGATACTCTCATCCCAAGGGGCGCTAGAAATATTTCTATTTATGGTATTCATGTTCTAATGGAGAACATGATCATCTGTGGGATAGGAGAGCTAAATTAGAAGGTAGACTCATACATTAGAAGGTAGACTTTAAATCCGTGAGTGCATACTTTCACTCTACAAGTATTATGTAAAAACAGAGAGAGTCACACTTCATTCTACATCTGTCTCCTTGAAGGACCAAATCCCAAATGGATGTGTGTACAATAAAGGAGTTGGGATTCATCTTACAGCAGCCTTCCAGTACCTAAAGTAAACTTAGAAAAAAATGAGAGAACAACTTTTTACACAGGCAGATACTGATAAGACAAAGGGGAACAATTTAAAACTAAATGAGGGGAGATTTATGCTAAATGTTAAGAAGAAGTGTTTTTCTCAGAGCATAGTAGAGCACTAGACCAGATTGCCAAGAGAAATTGTGGGTTTCTGGAAGTGTTCATGGTCAGCTTCCATGGGACCTAAGCAATCTGATCTAGTAGGTGGTACCCCTGCCCATTGCAAGGGGAGTGGAACAAGGAGATATTTTTAAGGTGTGCTTCTAACCCAAGTAATTTTATGATTCTGTGATCCTGTAATTTCCTGTGGTACCCTGTGCTCCAATAAGAAGAAGTAGAAACCAAACGTAAACACTGTTGTCTGAAGGCATTTTAAGACCAGATACATAAAATGGAAAAGAAAAGCATCAAAATTATATGGATTGCTTTAATCATCCCTGCATACCTAAGTTGTTTGCCTGTTCATTGACAGCATAGGAAAATTATTCAGTTAAGTTCAACTGAACTTACCACCTTCCTTGGGACTGGCAATCTAAAATTCTAGAGGGCCGCTCTTCCTTGTCTGAACAAAAGATATATCATCCTGTATTGCATGCAGCAGAATGAACCGACATGGATCCATCTACATGCATCCAGACTTAATATTATTTCTCATTCTCATTGCAACCATGCAGAACTACAGTGTTCCGCTTTCTCTTAGCTATAAACATTGTCCAACTATTGTCTAAGGTAAGATAATTTTATTGCCTCACATATGAACTCTAACACTGTACTTCTACATTGACCCTTACAGCTTTCAGTTTGACTGGCTGGACATCCAACTTATCTTATGTTTATAGCCTCAACAAACTACTCAGTACATTCTGAGCAGGCTCAGATAGTGAAGACAGCAGAAACAGATATAAATATATCAGATATAACAGATATATCAAATATGTAAGAGCCAACAGAAGTAGAAAGCAAGTAATTTTACTAGATTTCAAATCAGTTTATTCCCCAGTCATCAGCTTTCAAATTATTTTTAAGCAGTTGGGTCCTTCTCTAATATATTCCTGAAATATGCCTCGTTGCATTGTAAAGTGAAGAAATGTGTTGACTGTGAGATTTTATTCATATATGGCTACCTGAAAAATGAACAAAAGTTAATTAGACAGTCAAACTAATTATTGTTCTGTGTTTTAGTAGAGTCAAAATGAGAACAAAACCTGGGCTTTAATCTAAAGTACTTGATTTTGTGTCTGATTTCAAAGCAAGAAGGCATGCCACTTGAGTATGGAAAACTGGCAATTTCTCTTGTCTTAACTTTGGGAAACAATTTCTTATAGCATTTTTAAAATTCTGTAGATCATTTAGTGTTTGCTAATCAATCCTATTTGTTTTCAGGAAGTCCCAAAATGAATCTGCTTTTTAATGTAAGAAGAATTCTTGTTATCTGAATTTGCATGGTCTGTTCTTATGTCTATTTTTCTTATCATGAAAGAACCTATTCCTGCAATTCATTAAAAACTAATTTATTTTTCTCCTAGCAGGATTATCATTCCCTTTGTTATGATTATCTTTACTAATCATTAAATTTGTTGTACAATTTTTGTTCATGCATCCATTTGTTCATTTTTTTGTTATTTTAGTCTGTGATTCTGTAACCTAAAGCTGTGCTCATTTTTCAAGAGTAAATTCTATACTAAATGAAATTTGACTTACCTCTTCTCAGGTAAATTATGTAAGACACGCATTAAAGAGCAGGAACCTAATTATATAGTGTTCATATTTGTCTTTGAAAATATTTCTAGACAGTAGTGTAACAAAACCTGAGGTTCAGCATACTCACAGAGTCAGCACTATAATTTTTCCATATTTTTATTTTAATTTTAATACAAAGCATTTTCCAGAACTGGCTGTACATTTAGATCTTGCAGAAACATGAAGTAAGGAAAATATAAAGAACTGCTTTTCTTTGGCATGATGAAGAGACTAAAGATATACAATTCTTCTTATTAATAAAATGTTTATCTATGTAGTCACTTCAATCTGAAGAAAAACCTGTATATCTTTAGTTTCATCTTCACTCCAAAGAAAAGAAGTTCCTATTATTTTTCCTACTATCATCAACCAGTAGGAAAAATGACAACAAAACCAACAAACTCAGCATCCATGTGATCACATGCAAAGTCTTGAAACAAATTATTTAAAATTTTTCAAGAGAAAAGTCAAAAAAGTGCAAAGATAGTAAAAGTGGATGTGGTAAATTTTTGATGTCCTAGTTTCTGACACGATCTGCAAGTGACATAGGCTGTGGTGAAACATATGAGGGGCATTTGATATCTGAACCTTACAAGTTAGGGGTTTTTATGTTGGTTTTTTTTTTTTTTTTTTTCAGGAATCTACATGGAACAGATGGTTGGTGTCCATTCTGATAATTTTCAATAGCTAAAAATATGAAATTTGTATATTTTACTAGTTTGATTTGAGGAGGTGTGTGCAAAATTTCTGTATTTTTATCAACTTATGTATGTTTCTCTATGTTACTTACACTACAAAAATCAAAAGACACTATTAGTATTCATATGTATTATGGTGTTATTTGATAACAGCCATTAGAACTTTAAAATATTAGCTGTACCCTAAAGGAAGCCATGTTACTTCAATATCATTATGCAACGTGGAAGGTAGGAATGTGATTAAAATGAATTAAATATTCAAAGAAAAAAAAGGAAAAAAATGTTGACACAGACTCAGGAGTGAGAGTTTGTAAAAGAGATTTCTCTGTTTGCCCAGGGAAATCACTATTTAGCCAGCTGGATTATAAGTTCCCACTAGGTTCTCCTGTACTCACAACTTTAAATCATGAGAAAAGCAATTCTTCTTAAGGCACTTTACACAAGAGTATGCTCTGTTAAAATTTAGCATTAATATGCTGGGAGTTATTTAAGATAGTCAATTCATCTTGTGTCACAGTATTCTTGCACTAGCTAGATAAAGGAAGCATAAGAGAGAGGAGCTAAGAATCCAGCTATCATTCTTTGAGGATCCTGTACAACTAAAGAGACAAGCAAATAGGAAGGAGAGGAAATATTGAAGAGATCTTAAAATTGAGAAATGAAGCCAGGGATAGATGAGAGAATGAAAGGGGAGTAATTCCTCTCATCTTTGAATATGTACTGTGATACAGGGAAAACTGAGGTACTGGGTTGTGTACGTGTATGATTTCTTGGTTTGCTATCTTCTCAAGATATTTTAGAATTTTGGAAGAGGCTTGGGGCTACTTAAAGAAAGACAGAAGCAGCTTGGGGCCACTTGTCGAAACAAAATATCAACTTTTCTTATTGCCTATCATTGTAAATTGTTTCCCATCGTATGGCATATTCTAGGAAAGGATTTTTGGGCAACTCAGTGTTGGTAGTGAAAGTAGTGAAAATGGTCTAAAATAGTTGATTGCACTTCATGGATAGTCTGTGTGAGATTTATTTGACAAAACTTTAGAAGTTTGTGACACAGTCACCTGGGTTCCCTCATAGCTCATTCACAGAAGTATTTCCAGCATAAAATGACCTGTTTTAATCATATCCCATTCATCTGTGCCTGGAGGAAGGGACAAAGTCAAGGCAGGCAATACTTTACTCTAGGTCATGCTCTAGCTTGAAGACTTTAGGCCCAGAGGATAAGACTCACATAGAGAAATTTACTAAGTGTGGCCAACGCTAAGGTTTTCTCTGAAAGATTAAAACTGCCAGCATTGCCTGTAGTACATTCAGAAAAAGGAGAAAGAGACACTCTTGAGAAATCACCAACCCCTGTGCTGTAAACCCTGTAACATCACCTCTATATGAAATAAGGTCTTTTAATACAATGGTTAAGGCAGACTCACAGACATGATGTGGTTAGCAACTTCTTTGAAACACAGATTTCAAAAGTAATTTACATTGACAAAGTACTGTACATGACACAGTTATAAGATTATTCAGTTTTATATATTTCCTTATTTTTCTTTGAATTATGAGAAAAGTAAGATAAATGTTATTCTTATACTACTGGAATTTATTTTTCTTTTTAACCATGTCCTTATATCCAATGTCAGTGGTCTCAGAAGAGTTTCAGAGAATTCAATATGTTTTCCAAAAATGTAGCTTCTTATGGCACTAGAAATGCTTCACACACACATAAAATAAGTTATTTTTTTCTAATTTTTTCAGTGAGTGACTGTTTCTCCAATTTCCTTTTTTGTGATTCCGGTATTCTATCAGTTTTCATTATTTGTCTCTCAGAACACTAAACATTTGGACTGCTGTTTTCCATTTCCCCACAGATGATTCCATCTGATTATAATAAATATTTAATGCCAAAGACAAAATTTGTACTATTAGGTTCCTGATATGGATTCTCATCCTAGCTGTCCAGATTGGGAGGAGTTTGTCATAGTGCCTTGACATATGTCTACCTGAGGAATCAGAAAGAGATGTAGCTGTGAGATACAAGAGGCAAAGGAAATTGATGATAAAAGCACTAATGTGCCTTTGTTTGAGATTGTGGGGTCAAGACATGGCTGGAAATGATGGCATGATCTTGAAAGCTTTTCCATAGATATTAGATCTATGGAAAGCTTAGATATGGCGTACAAGGCCCAAGTTGCAGACATCTTGGCTCTTTAACTACTGGCACAGAAAAGATGCTGAGTTTTTTGCAGGGAAATAAAAGATTGCAGGATACTGTAGAACATTTTCTTAAGCTTAGGCAACGCTTAATTTCCAGGCAGAAGGGGAAAGTGGACCTGTGTGCATATGCTGGTGCTCCCATATTAACATTATAATAAGATATGACAACAGTCTAGAGCAGCAAATTATTTACCTCTTAGAAGCAAGTAGAGCCTCTGGCTTCCTGTGATTTACTGTCACACAAGTTAGGAATTTAGAATCTAACCAAATATTTTTAATGTTTGACACTAGCTGAAATGCATTGTCTTGTGATCAGACTAAATCATTTAACAGCGCCTCTGGCCTTAGATTCTAAGACTCTAATCAAGTCACTGTCCCAGTTAGTACAGTGTGCTCTTTCCAATAATGATAAATTAATGACTTTTTGAAGAGGAATAGTTAACCCATATAAAATCTGACAAAATGTAAATTATTATAGGTATCAGGGGGGAAAAAATCCTTTCTCAGCTCCAGTAGGAAAGTGTATTTTTTGTTTGTTCAAGAAAATGAGTCAATTTATTTCAGCAAATTATCAGATAATATGTTTTTTTTTCATACCCCTCTGTTGCAGACGGAGTCATGGACTTCACTCACAAGAGGGAAGAGATGATATAATTTATCGATACAAAGCAGTGAGTTAACAAAATTTAATATTAATGAGAAAAAGGTTTAACAAGATTCGATAACAAGGTGCTGTTGATTATTTACTTCATAGATGGCAGGGTCAGACAAAGCTGTCGGGGAGTACCACCCACTGAGTCATGGTTCTGGAAGGATGTGCTTGCTTTTTAAACTCCATCTCAGAGAGACATCTAGGTGCAGCTGGATCCAATCCTAGGCCCATACCCGGTCAATGGTTTATGTCTAAAGGACGAGATGTGCACAATCAATCCCTTATATAACTTGAGGTTTCAAAGTTTAGCATGCTAGTAATCACTTACTGGGAATCTGTTGTGGCAAGGAATCTCTCAGCCTTGAGGAGTAGCATTAATGGCCATCCCTACTCAAGGGGATATCCTGGTGTGCTGCCCAGGGCTGTGCAGGAGAGATCTACAGGCTCAGGCTGTCCACTGCTTACAAAGTAATGACTGACTTACACTAATATTTGTATACCTACAAGAGATCTGGGTCACTTTTTCCAAACGGCCCCTGGAAATATTGTCATTGGTTCCCAAAATTTCACAGAAAGCTGGATACAGCCATCACAGACTCCACTGGTGGCACTGGCTTAAGACATGACCTTTTAAAGAATCACACAGTATTGCATTTCTTGTATGTTGCATCAAGAGATGTTAATACTGTCTTTTATGTATATATTTTTGTTTAATTGCCCTCTACAGCATGTCATAGTACTTAATTACAAAGAAAACATTTAACATTATGTGACTCATGTATTTGTGAGCACCAAGAAAAATTAAGGATGATTTAATGATATCTGCTCTCCACTTTTGTAGCCTCTTTCATCACTTGAGCTCCAGGTGCTGTGTAGACTTGTTCATTCAGCCTGTGAGAGTGGTAGGTGTTATTAATGTTCACTTAATCTACCACTGAAATACAATAAGTACTGAAGAACACATGTGAGCATTACATAAAAAATTGAATCAGAAAATCTAGAAGAACAGCACAACCAGTTGAAACCCAAGGAAATGTAAGTAGACAGAACCTATTTACCCAAGCTGGAATGAAGCAAACACAGTGGGAACTAGTCTAATGTAGTGTACAATGGGATCTCAAGTTGCCTGATTCTCTGAGGTCATGCAAATGATGACATATCAAGTGTCACTGAACACCTTATCCCTAAAGTATTTAGGGCAAACTTGTACCTTCTACCAAAATGCAAACTCAAGCATGGCCAAACAGCATCAGAATCTTATGGTCCTTACCTTGAGCAGCCCAGATTTTACTATTCTGTTCTTATTAATGTATCTCAGTAGCTTTGAATCATCTATAAATATTATAGTGTGTCAGGAAGTCCATTAAGCTCTTAAGGATGGAATTCATCACATCTGACTTAAGCCATTTGAAGCTTGGTCACCTAGATTTAACTCTTTGTTCAGTAGCATCATCTCTCTCCCTCTCTCCCTCTCATTCCTCATTAGAGTTGAACACTTCACTAGATACCTATGCTTTAGATAGCTCACATCAAAAGAAAAGAATTACCTGCTGAGGGACTGACCTCTCTGGAAGACATTGAAATCAAAATAATAAAATAAAAAGGAAAAAACCCACAAGAACTAAACTGAGCAAACAAGCAAAACCAAAGGGGAAGAAAAGAATAAAAAGAAAAGGCAAGAAGTGTAGAGTACCAAATATCATATTTCAAATCATTTTTGTGAGCTTTAGAGACAGAGTGTTTTGTATTTTGACTATTTTAGTTTTATTGTGTAAGGATTAAGAGAAGGGTGTGTTTCCATGGTTAATCTTGCTTAAAAGGAAAGCTTCTTTTTGGTCCTAATAACTTAGTTTTTAATAGTGGACTGGAAATAAATCATGCTTAGTGTGTATGTGTCCTGGAAATCATAGTCTCAGGACCATGTTGCTTGGTATTTTATGTAAAACCATGAATCTATCTTAATTGTGTGCTCACTGTACAGAAGTCTATATGAAAAGAAAAGCAACAAAAAATCATGGTTAAATCTGATGTTCATTGTTGTAATACACAGTATTTTTACAGGCAGAGTTGTAAATGGGTATGTGTCCTGGTTTAGGACAAATTAGGGGAAACCTCCAAAA
>JAHXMQ010012338.1:75638092-75653592 GCA_020466415.1 Ammodramus savannarum pratensis | reverse complement strand
TCTCTTGGTCTCTTCCACTCTTCCATCCTTGGGCTGAAATGTTGTGGCAGAGAGGCAAAGACTTCTGTGACTGAGAAAAGAGAAATATCATGACAATTTTTTAAAGGGTGAAAAGGAGGACCCTGGTTAACAACAACCAGTAAGCCTCATGTTTGTGCCCAGAAGGATCATGGAACAGATCCTCACGTAACATATCTCAAAACATATGGAAGATAGGGAACCAATTAGAGACAGGTAATGTGACTTCACCAAAGGCCTGTTTATCTATAAGTTTATCTATCTGTTATGTTTATCTATCACCAACTTGCCTGGCTATCTATTGTCCTTCTATGATGGAGCGACAAAGGAAGCATTATTGAGGTGCTATACGCACTTGAACTATATATACCTGGACTTCTGTAAGGCCCTAGATACTGTTTCCCTTAATGTTTTTGTCACTGTAGTGGTGATATGTAGGTTACAAATGGATTCAGAGCAGTCCTGAAGAGAAGGACTTGGGGACACGGGTGAATGAAAAATGGGACCTTAGGTGGCAATATGAGCTTTCAGCCCAGAAAGCCAACTGTATCCTGGGATGGATAAAAAGAAGTGTTACCAGAAGATTGAGGGACATGGTTCTCCCTCTCTGTTTCACTCTAGTGAGACTCCACCTGGAGCTCTGCATCCAGGGATGGGCCTCAGCCCAAGAATGACATACCTGCAGAGGAGGACCAGGAAAATAGTAAGAGGAGTGGAACAGCTCTCCTACAAGGACAGGCTGAAAGAGCTTGAGATTCTTCAGCCTGGAGAAGGCACTGGAAAGACCTTATTGTGGCCTTTCAGTATTTAAAGAGGCTGATTCGAAAGGTGAAGAGGGACGTTTTTACTAAGGCCCGTAGATGTCACAAGGGGCTTAAACTGAAAGAGATTATGTTTTGATTCTATTGGACAGTGATATTATATTGGATAGATAGATGATCTCTAAAGGTGATCAGGAAGTGTGATAGCAGATTGAGGGAGATGATCCTTCCTCTCTACTTAGCCTTAGTGGGGTCACATCTGGAGTGCTGTGTGCTGTTCTTGGCTCAGCAGTACAGGAAAGACAAGGAGCTATTGGACAGGGTCTGGCAGAGGATTACAAAGATGATGAGAGCTTTGGAGCATCTCTCTTATGAGGAGAGACTGAGGCAGCTGGGCCTGTTTAGTATGGAGAAGAGAAGGCTGTGAAATATTTATATGTATCTATACATATAAATATTTCAAAGGTGAGTGGTGCTACACTATTTTCAGCATTGTCCAGTGACAGGAGGAGAAGTAATGACCATAAACTAAAACACAGGAAGTTCCACTTCAGCATGAGGAAGAATTTCACAGGGACGATGCCAGAGCACTGGAACAGGCTGTTGTGGAGTCTTCCTCTCTGGAGGAAGACTTTAAAACCCATGTCTTCCTTGCTTGAGGTGATGCTTCCTTGGTAGGGAGTTGGATTGGATGGTCTCCAGAGCTCCCACCCAACCCTAACTATTTTGTGATTCTGTGATTCTGTGACCTTTCCAACCAAGCATTTTTTGATTCCAGAATTCTATGTTCAAGAAACATAACAAAACCAGTATAAAGTACCACATTTCAGCATTAGCTCAATGGTTCTTTAACTGCCACTATAAATTCAATGGATTCACTGCATTCATACAGTTACTGGCCATAATTCTTTTTTTCTGTCATAATAAAGGTTTCATTTTCCCCAGGTGAGCATTAGAGAGATTTTCCTCTGACCCTTTTATACTTTGATCTTGGCAAAGGTCTCACAGAAGGCTGCCCTCAGATTTTAAGGGCTTGGGTTATGACTGAAATGTTTAAGGAAGACAATTTTTCATTAAAAGAACGTGCTGTTATGGCACAGTGAAAAAATAAAAGTGTTATCTAAGTTATCACACTGTGAAAAATATGCTTCTAAAATACACTTATTTCTGTATTCATCAGCTGAAGAGTAAAACTAGGGAAATTTCAGGAGGACACAGTGGAATAAGATAGACAGGGAAAAATTCAGGGAAAAGGTACAGGTATAGCAAAATTACTTGCTTGCATACAGCATCCAAAAGAAGAAAAACACACATAATCAAAATTGGAGAATTTTCATTTATTTAACTCAGGTAGTAAAAATTCTGGAAAGTGACTGATTTTTTTTTTTTTTTTAATAACAGAGCTTAAAAAGACTTGCTTAGAAAGCTTACATAGTTACCTTATTTTTTCCAAAACTGTGGAACTCCTTTGTCGGAATGAAAAGTTTTACAAGTCAGTCTACTTCTTTCTCATTCTTCTTTTTATAGAACTATTTTAATTATTAGTGAAAAGAAAATAGCATGAGGACTTCATAAAAAAATGCCACACAATCCTAGCACACCTTTTCCTAATGAGGGTCTTTTCCGTATTAGTACTGTCTCCAGCCACCTGTCTTCTGCTTTTGCCAGACTTAGCAAACATTCATGACACATGCAGCAGAAATAAGCATCTGCTTAGTTTTCCAGATCTCTCTTGCTGTTCTCTCAGACAAAACAATGGAGAATAGATGAGGAAACTTGATTTTGTATGCCTCTTGCATGTATGTTCTTACTAACATAAAATCCAAAGGAAAATATTGATGAGCAGGATCCAAGGTTGATTTAATCTTTATCATCTTTGCTGTTAATCAGTTTTTGCACCTCGTCTCAAGTTTTGTGATTTTAATGTTTATAGTAATCTCAGTAAGAAAAAGTCAAGATAGGGGACCTGAACATTTCAAGATAAAACTTTAAATACACTTAAATTACAGAAAGCACTATTAAAAATGGCTGTTAAAATATTGAATATACAACTAGGCTTCCACTGCCCTAAGTACTGAAAGAGATATTTTTTTTTTAACTACAGCTGTTCTGATAGTGTTGCAAGAGTGCATAACAGGCATTTTATCATTATGTCATGTAGTTCTGCTCTGAGTGGAATTATCATGAGGGATAGTAGTAAAATCTAAAAATATAGTATATAATTCTAAACAGGTAAATCAAGCAGTAAGAAATCTCACCCCAACAAGTGTTTCCAGATGGACAATGAAATATATCTGAATATTGATATTGATTACTGAATCAATAAACTAAGCTCCACTTATTCCTGTTGGATATTCTTGCAGTAGTTCATTAGAGTCTCTAAACTAAAAAATATTTAGAAAAATGGTAAAATTCAAACCTTGCAGGTTAAACTGGGTCTTTGGATTTATGGAGTCAGCAGCGAAGCCTAAGAAACAATAGCCCCATGGTCACTGCTTAGAGAAACCTACCGATGCCTCAGCTGGATTAAGTTCCACTAGCAGATAAAGTTTTATTATTTTAGATGTCCCAGGATATCCAGTCTGTCCTTTATCTGCCACTCCAGAAAGTAATGGGCCTTGAATCATTGTTAGTAACCTGACATGAAAGCCTCAGGTAGTCTAAAGCATCTAGAAAGAAACAGGATGTCTAAGTTTTTATCACTTTGTATCACTTCCAGAGAGACAATTTTTTCCTTTTGATATTGTCAGGCGATGTACTTATTTTCTGCAGAATCTAACAGAATAAACTACTCTTTAATATTTCTGTTATTAATAGAAAAATATTTTAATCCCCCAAGGAAACTTGAAACATTTTTATTACAATTATAGCATTATGGTAATTCCTATATTATAATTTTATTTAATGGGTTATAGTTATAGAATATCAATATAATCTAAAAGGCATTATGTGTGCACCCTAAACAGGATTTCAGTACCATTATACAATGGATGTCATGATATTTTCTGTCACTAATTGTTTAAAAGGATTAATATTTTCCTGTTTGTTTCCTGTGGCCACAGTATGAGCAAATTGCAACTTAGCATTTTTTAAATTGAGAAATAGTTACTATTTCTTGAATTACGTATCTATGCTCTTTTCACCTATGGAAATTTTAACACAACATGAGAGCTGTACTTCTGAGCATGCATAATAAGCCCATGTATTGGTTATCTTGGCAGAACTCACTGGAAATATATTCAGGATTTTAGAGCAATGCATTTTGTAAGTTGCATTAGGCTCAGCTCTCGGCCAACACCCCCAAATTATCTCTCCTGGATGGTGCTTTACCTTTGAATGAACTCCATCAAGCCTCTAGTAAAAAAGCAGTAGAAAGTTAAGGCATCAATTATCCAGCACTACAAAGTGCTTAAATGCAACTTTAATGCCTGGATAGATCATTTAGAACTAAAATTTAAAGCACAGTGTGCCCAACTTAGGCAAAATGTACTACATATTGGTAAGAAAAGGAGCTACAGAAGATATTGAATGGTCAGAGATTTAGATTACAAATAAAAGACAAATTTAATAGATAACACATTTCTGCAGGTGGAAATTTTCCAAGGCGAATATTCTGCAAGAAACAAAGTCTAAAATTCCAATACATGGGCATATGTATGGCTACATATTACAAGGCTTTAGCAGTAATAAAACATTGAAGAAGTCAGATTATTCACATACTCAAATTCATCAGCTCTTCTGGGTACTCAGCAAACACCAAGAATTATTTGAAAAATGCTCAGAGCAAGAGGAGAGCTAGTGTGAATTTTTTTAGCCCCAGGGAAGCAGCAGTCTTGTACCCCCTGCCCTTCTGCATTACTATTATTTGTAAGAAAGCCACGAGCAATCTCTTACTGAACATTTTCCCATCTTCACTGCTCGAGGCAATGCTGGGCACTGATTGTAAGGTTCCACTCCTTCAGAGGAAGACCTGAAAGACTACACTAGCCCTTTGCTCCACTCCTTATCCTCTGTTAACAGTAAACTAGCAATTATTCTTGCTGATGTGTCAATTCATATTGTCTCAAGATTGAATATCTTGTTCTGCGTTTGGGGTTTTTTTGGAAATGCCTAAGAGCAAATTGACACAGCAGATGCCTATACTAAGTAAAAGCAGTAAAAAAGAGACAAAAAGTAAATTTAGTATCTCTATCTGAAAATAGTTGTTTATGTGTAAAAGAATAGAAAATACAAATTCTGTTTTAATGAACCATTGTTAAAAGCAACCACTTTTGATTGAACTCTGATTTTTTTCATCAGAAATATATAAATCATAATAGAATGCACAAGGCAGTGCAACAAAGAAAATAAATATTTTTCTGTCCAGGTAGACATCAGTAGGTCATCACTTAACATTTACTTCCTTTTCTTCTGCTGCACAGAATTTGCTTTTTGAAAGTGATCTCCTGCATTGCTCAGATGGCAATCCTTTTTGGATTTTCAGAAGTTTTCTTGACACTGTCACAATCTAAACACTTCAGAAAAAAAAAAAAAAAAAATTTGTGAACACCTCTGATTAGATTTTACTTGTGATTTAATTTTAGCTTAATATCTACACTGCCCATGTCTGTTACTGGAAATGAACCATTAGATGACTTACAGAAGATACTCCTGGGCTCATTTTACCGATTCATCTGCATTAACTGTGCAATTAAAAGTTGTGTCTTCAGAGGGAATTTTTCAGATTACTGAAAAAAAAAAAACAACCTCCTTATCAGTTTCAGAAATGCACTGAAAATTTTTGTTTTTTCATAATTCCCAAAAAATCACAGTACTGTAACACCAACCCGTGAAATTATTGGGTAAAAAACTGAAACTTTAAGTAATTAACTGAATATGATTTGACTTCTATCCCTTTAATGTCACATTTACAATATTTTCAGCACACCCTCATGTTTTATCCTTTCTCAAGAGGATAAGACGCCAGGCACCAAGAAGTGTACTTTGCTTTCAAACCTCCTTTACTTAGTAGACTTTAATATGAGCAGACAAAACTGGTGCATTCAAAAAGACTTAGCAAAGCAAAATATGATTAAGCTTCATCAAAGTAACAATAATATATTTTACATATGAATTCTTGGACTATATTTTCAAATCCTTGCAGGTAGTTTCTATTTAGTGAACTTGCTACTTACAAGAGATTTAACAGAAAACTGTAAAAGAATCCCTCACAATAAGATACTTACTGCCATTTGAAAGACATTTTTTGCAAGGTTATAGAAAATAAGTACGCCCTTTTTTATATATGATAGAACTGAAATTGCATTGAGTATAGAACAGGTGCAGGCCAGTATTTTTAACTAGCGACTCACACTATGTAATAGCAAGATGTTTCTTCTTATCTATCTATCTATCTATCTATCTATCTATCTATCTATCTGTCATTTTAGTTCTTGTTCTAGTTTTTTTTTTTTTGGGAATTCCTAAAGAAAAGTGGCTCGTGGTGTGAAATACGGAATCTTACATGATTTTTAATAATTCCATAGCATTATGCTTTTGTACATGTGATTGAATGAATTCTAGCTATTTTTTTAAATTTCTTCTACAAAAGTAAAGTCTGGAGAAGACTTTACCTAGAACATTTCAGCTGAAGATTGCTGTTTGACCAGAAATGTAGCTGTATTTCCAGTGCCTACCAAATGCTGCTAGTTTAGTTTTAATTTATTCACTTCAAATTATTTTGGTCAGAATTGAAGTAGCAATGAGAACAGAAATCAGGAGTCATGATTTCTAATGTCAGAGGAAAAGATGCATCACTCAATATGACATTAAAGCTAGGTTCTACTATTAGTTGACTCAGAAATATTATCTTTTAAGGTGCAGGCACTTCAGTGATATCTGCACTGACAACTTAGTTTCTTTTTTATCTTGCTACATTGGTGGTCACTATTTCAGATATTCTTGGATTATCATTGTGCTATATCATTGTACTTAATATCACAGAGGTTTTTATGGAAATCAAAAGAAACTGTCTATGAATTGACAAAAAACCCTCATAAAAATATAGTAATTAATATCCAAACACAGTAATTTTCTGAATATATAAATCAGAAATAAATTACCTCATAACTGACAAAAATTTAGAAAAACAATATAGAAGAACAAAAACTGTTTTCTTATTTTTGTTGAAACTGCTAAATATCATTAAGTCAGTGAAGTCTTTGTGGAAAAAGTTATAGAAAATGAAGATAAAAATAATGGAATACCACATTTAGAAGCATAAAAATCAGATAACTGATTTTTATAAATGGCTCTTTATCTTTTTTCTCACAGAAGAGGTTACTAGGAAAAGCATTTATGAACCAAGAATAAAGTACGGTTTTAACCATACAATCTCTCTCTCTTTTCAAAAAAGGTGGAACTAAGACCACAAAACAATCAAAATGTCCATCATTTTTGAGGGGGCAATAGGAAACTCATTTCATACTAGGAGCTACATGCCTAAATTGCCAAACATTAATGTCACTGGTTTTAATTTACTTACAGACTTAACTTAGGAAACTTGAGCTTCTTCTTTGTGTCAAGTTGTCTATTTCTCCAAAGAGATCAGCAAATCTGGGAGCAGGCAGTTCAAACACTGGAAATCAGATAGTCTCTATATTTATTTGGATTGACTCCCTGCCATCTGCATGAGACATACGCAACACAACACCTTTCCCAACAAACATATATCAATGTCATATTTGTGTAAAGAACGTGTAATAAGGAGATTACTCAGTAATACCTTTTAGAAGGCTGGAAAGTAGTGAGCAGATTGAAATCCAGAAATCCAGAAGGATTCCCATAAGAAGTGTTTAAAATAAGGCAAAATGAACCTAAGCATTAACACGCAGGCAGTTCAATGTGTGTACTGGGCCACTGCTTGCTCTTATTTCCTTACCCAGTGTAAAAGCTGCCAAACTTAGAGCCACAGCAGACAAGCTGCTTCACCTGACATCACAGCTCACCTTTCAAGTTCTGCTTCAAATAAGCCATTTTCAAACACCAACATTCTACTAAATGGTGATGCTTTGACAGTTCTTCCAATGTGTGAAACAACGTAATTGATGGCAAACTAGCAATACCCAAACTCACTGAACTGTCTCTGCTGCTCTGTCAAGAACACACACATGGAATTACATGGTGATGTGTTATGGGAGTTCAGACAAGGCATCCTGCTCACACCCTGCGCTCCAGGGTGATGCCAGAGTCCTGCCTGTCTTCTCTAAGAAACAGAGGACTTGACAGCAGGAAATGAGTTGTTCTGTCAGAATGAGGTGAACCATGCCCTAAATAGAATATACATTCAATCCACCTGCTTCTGAATGAAATTCAGTTCTCTTTTTTTTTTTTTTTTTTGTTTGATATCTGTCTTCCAACAATTTCTGAAACCTTTCAGATGTACTGCCAGAAGAAGAGAGATTGGCCTATATGTCTGAGCTACACTTGCATGAAGCCTCATCTGAGTATTGGAAACAATAGAACTATTCAAATCAAGAGGGATGGCCAGTTTCTTGGACAAATAGAAGTGCACTGCTCATCAGGCTATGATCTGCTACTTTCTATCCAATTCCACACTTGGCTTTCCTTAAAATAAAGTTCCCACCAATCTCAGTTTCTTTTCTTTCTAGCAATAGGAGACAATACAAAATTCCCTTCAGTCACTTAAAGAGAAATAAAATATAAACATAAAAACTGTCCTGATATATTTTGTGTAAGAAATAAGAAATTTTCTTTCTTGCAAGAAAATTTTATTTTTGCTTCTCTTTGTGCTAATAATTTTGATTATATTCTATGAAATACTCACAGTACTGTACCATTAGAATATGTGTACTTTTTATGGAAAGACAGTAACGTCTCTGTCTTTTAGACACAGGAAAAGTGAGACACAGAGAGGAATTATTTGACCAGTGTTATTCAGCTTAATCACCTCCTTTCTGCCAGTACATGCAGAAACCAATGCACTGTTTTACTTTTTATTATAATGGAAGCACTTCCTGTAATCCCATAGCGAAGAGTAAGAAAAGGGAAAAAAAAGTAAAATATCAACTTTTGGAGTCCTCTTAAATATAGAAGATTTGAAAGGGCTCTGTTGATAACACATAATTATGAATCAAAGTTCTCACAGAAAACCAGCTTTGTTTTTTCACTTACTACCACAACATTACAATTAAAAAACATAATTAGCAGTTCAATTAACAGAGGCAAAGAAATTATAATAGCCATTAAAGTATTTGTTCCTTAATTTATAATAATAATTATGCAGTCTTATCTTCAGCTCTGCAAACCTTTTTGTTGGGCACTTTTTGAAGATTAATGTAAGCATCTTTGTAAAGTGTCATTCAAAAGGAGATGAATGTGGATGGCCAATGAGCAAAGCAGTAGCAGTCGAGTACTGTTTTCAAAAGCTGAAGCTCTTGAGTATGTTTGAAGAACTCCTGTATTATTTTTCCAAATTAAAAACTTAGCAAAACAAAACAAAACAAAATCTGAAGAAAGAGAGCTGAGCTATGTTTGATTTTCCTTTTTTAAAGGGAATTTCAATTTCAATTGAACAGTGTTTCATAAGAGCTTACAAGTAATAATTCTTCCAATTGTTTTACTGTAGAAATGGAAACTGGAGATTAAAAGTCTGTAGAAGAAAGGCACTGTAGGGACTTTTGTTAGGTATATTCCCATACCCTATCTATAAGATACTTCAGAGTAATTAGGTCAGTTTGAAATATACAGAAAGCATTTGATAAACAGAGAAGTGAGTTGACAGTAAGTCATCAGGGCTGCACAGCATTTCCCTGAGATATTTGGCAATCACCAAATATAAAACTGTAGAGCTGCTGACCAATGTGTGTGCAGCACATCTTTAAAAAGAACTAGAGTGAGACATCAGTAATTTCAGCACCACTCTGACAAAAGGAGTGTCCAATGTAATCTCCAGTTCTATGAATGAGTCTAGGCTTTTTCAGATAAGCTTGAACATGAATAAGCATGAGTCCTACTCAGGAGCTTGTTTCAGAGTGAGGTCCTCCAAGGCTGCAGATGGGTTTCTGTTCCACCATGGACTTCCATGGGCTGGAGGGGCACACCTGCCTCATCATGGTTTGCAGTGAAATCACAAACTGTAGTGAAATCTTTGATCTGAAGGGCCTCCTTGATGCCTGCAGAGTTACTGCAGATGTGTTTCACATATTCTCACTCCTCTTTCCAGCTACATGTGCTGTTGCACAGCAAATTTTTCCCCTTCTGAAATAGGTTGATAAAGGAGCACTGCCATCATCACTGATGGACTCCCCCTCATTTAGCAGCAGGTCCATCCTGGAGCCAGGTGGCATTGGCTCTGTCAAACATAAGGTAGGGGAAGCTTCTGGCATCTTCTCACAGAAGCCACTCATGTGTTCCCTCCACTACCAAAACCTTGCTGCATAAACCCAAAAAGGTCTATTCTCACAGCTATGTTTCTGAAAAGAGCGAAGGGATCCGCTTTTCCACTTTGTTAAAAATGGAATCAGAAATGAACCGATTAAGGCACAAGGCCAACTTTTAAGTATGCCAGTTTAGTTTCAGCTTAGAAGTGGATCAAATCAAAGTCAGAAGCAGAACAATTTATGGAATTAAGGAAGATAATAATGACTTCTAGAAAAAATATATGAGAGAAATAGGAAAGAAATTATTATACCAAAAGATTAAATGAAGAGAAGGATTGCATAACACAGGAGGATTTTATAATATTTAGAATACTGCTGAATTGCCATAAGATTAGAGTGCTAGAGAGCTAGCTCACACTGGAACTACTAAAAATCAGCTTTTCCAGCTTCCATTTCACTGCCCTAGAACAGTCAGTCCCAAAGGACAGGCAAGAATTTCTATCCCAGGATATGTAGGAAAAGATTAAAGCCCTTTTTATCTTCCTTGTTCTGAGGTTAATTTTAAGATCTGGTAGCAGCAGTTGAAGCTATGACAGAGGTGAGTCAAAAATAGGGTGGGAGACAAGCAAGAATATCAATCTCAGTGCAAGAAGCTAGTTCCTAGACAAGACTGGTACTATTGAAGCACTTAAACTTCTGGTAGCCAAGGTATTTCTTGTTTTTGGGAACTCCAGCAAAAGCACAGAATTATTTTCATTTAGGAGAGATTGAATAGTATTCATTCCAAATTGCTGGAATGTGATGAAATATTTATTACTGCACAAATACAAATTTAGTGTATATTATGTGAGTAGTAGATTGTTGCCTTGCTCTTCCTTACAATAACAAAACTGAGTTTTGGCATTTAAATCCTTCCCTCCATCTTATTATCTGTGTTTACACTTTTTCTCTAGCTCTCCTAACTCGTATCCAAACCATGGAACTGGTTTGCCTGTCTTATAATGTCTATGTTCAGTATATTAATTAGCATGACATAATTATATAGGGTATGGTCATGCACATTCTACTCATCATTTTTGTGTGCACTTACATTTTTTCAGGAAGAATGTTTCACACAAAAGCAGCAGTTTAAGTATTCTTATTTTTCTGATGCATAATTGGAGTGTTTGAATAGTCCATAGTCTGAATGGGACTTTTTTGTTTACTTTTTTTTATAAGATTGATAGCAACTAAAGAAAATGCAGGGGTTTTGAAGGGTTTGCCATGCTGTACAATTTTTCCAGTGGCAATATTGGAAGCTGAAATGAAACTAAAATTCATTTATTTCCGGATAATTTCAAGGGGAAAAATTTATAAGTTTGAACTTAAAGCATTTTCTACTTTTCTTCTTAAAATCTATTTTTAAATGTCATTCTAGAGATACTAAAAATATTTATTGATTTTTCCTAGTAAATCTTAGTGTGTACTTCTCAGTCATTTAGGGATTACTGTTAAAAAGATGTTAGGATCTATTTGTGTCATCCTCATGAACGACAAGCAATGCATTTCTCTTGTATTAGACCACACAAGCACCTACCCTAAGAAACCAAATGTTTTCCAAAATTTATATTATTCCGGATCATAAATCAACTTTTAGGTTTTTAAGCACATAGATTTTAAAGCCATTAGTAATCTGTAAATCATCTCACCCTTTCCTTAGGAATATAAAGTAAAATGGAGTATAAAATGATAAGCCTGTCCAGAATTACATTAATTAACTCAAATTCTTTCTTGCTGCTTTTGCTTTATCCATTCTTATGGGATTGCCCTCTGGGTTACAGCCTATTTAAAAAAAAAAAAAAAAAAGACTGGATCAGGACTTGATGTTATGTGGCTATATTCTCAAAATGTCTTTAACTTAATTTTTGTTTCTAATTCTCCAAAACAGAAAAAATTACTCTATTGATTATAATTTTAAATTAATTAATTCCTATGCTACTTAAGCAAGGCTGAAGTGTATAGATTTATAATATATAAGTGTATACATTTGATGGTCTGCACTCAGTGAACTGAAATGTGAGAAGATAGGAAAAGGCAAGTCACTTCATGAAAAGCATGGAGGAAATGTTGATACAATGTGTATATTTATATATACACACACACACACATATATGTATATATACAGTATACATTTGATTGTAAGGCAGTTAACTTACTATATAAATTTTAAAGTATCTTGGATTTTAAAGGACTGAGATCATTGCAGATGTTTGCCAAGTGCTTCCTTCACTGTTAAGGGTAGCATAAAAAGAAAATCGTGGATGCTGCTTAGAACTCAATGAGAATGAAAGCTGGAATTACTGGCATTGAAAAGGTCAGTCGATTTTCTTCTGACTCATGAAGTAGAGAATGGGAATAACAGCCTTGTATTAATTTTGATTTTATGTGTTAGGTATAAGGAAACCAAAGGAGGGGTGTGCTGCTGTTGTTAGAGTTGGTTATTATATTGTCAATTTTCAATTTGTTTTCATAAATTCTGCTAGAAGCAAGAACTTCCATTCAAATGGATGAGATATTTTGTGTGATTGGATGTAATATCAGCTCTACCTTTCCATACCTCTGTAACAAAGTTAAGGAAAATTGAATGAAATGGCTACAGAAATTTGTATTTTCTAGTTCTCCTACTGCTTGGACTGCTCAGCAAGAAAAAAAAGTGAGGATGTCAGACCCATTTTCTCCTTAGCCTACTGAGAAACAGATGTGAAAGGGTTCATTTTGCTAATTTTTCAGCCAGCAGGCATTGTTACAATTCTGCTAACAGGCATAGAAGCCAACAATCAAAAAAATTAATAACTATATACCATCTCTGTGGGCTAGAAGGTTATTGTAGGCTGGAGCGATCAGCAATGCATTTTCACAGGAAACTGATGGAGTAAGTAATTTGGGGGTTATCTTATTACAATTAATTCAACCCAAAATAGTAAGAGTCAAATGAAAAAGATATTGTGTTTCCATCAGATAGTCTTAAAAAAACAAACTCAGAGATATTAAGTAGTGTCCTGTGCTAATTAATGGGGCTACTCAAATATCCTACTGTCATGAAAGAACAAAATAAACACATAAACACAAAAAATAAGTCTATTCAATAGAGATTTCAGTATCTTTGTACTTACTTATTTGTGAAGACCATTATGAAGATTTAGAAAATGGTTTCCAATTCTTCTGCTTCAGATCTACATTAATTTCTATTGGATTCAGGTTTAAACATCTAAACTCAGAAAAAGAGTCCGTATTGAAGTGTATAATGATATTCTAAATTTCAAGGTCTGACAAATGTTTTCAGGAGATATCCACAAGTTTGGACATATTTTTGAAAGGAAGTGAACACACACACTTTTAAGCAACTGCAAGATATGACTGGACTCTCCAGATAGGGAGGTTAGCTGGAGTCAGTATATCATGTTGGGTTCCCAGTCTCCAGGTTTTGTAGTGCTCAGTTAAATACTTGAGGGGAAAGAGGAAAGAAAGGATCTTGATTCTTGTCTGGGTCTCACCTCCATAAGGTCAGAACAAGACCAATAGCTTAAGAGACCCTGAAGATATTCCAAGTAAGTATCCTGTGTTTTATAAACTCCAAAGATCAAGATGATTTTTTTTGTTCATTTTTAAATTACTTTATTTATTTGCTAAAGTTTTGGTGTCGCAAATAAATCTGAAAACAGATTGTTCTTCTATGAAATTAGGTACAGCAATGAGCCTTTTCATAGCTTGAAAATACAGAATGGTGAGGATAATAATGTGCAGCAATTATTTGGGGTAGTACTTCAAATAATTTTATTACCATTTAATCCACTTCTAGAATCGGTTTTACACACACTGCTAGCATTAAAAACATAATGACAAAACCTGTACCTGTTAAATTACATGTTCACAATTTGTTAATCTAGTAAATGAAATGAAAATATGTAATACAAAGAAAAAAATATTAAAATTTAACAATAAAAAAAATAAAATCCAACACCCTTAACCTGGCTACACTAAAGATTTGATGAAGCATCTTGCAAGTCAACAAACTCAGATTCTAGTCAGCCAGATAAGTAAATGCACTGAAAATTAAGACCCTGTTATTTAGGAAAGGTAAAAAATATCATACTCAATGCACTGTAACTGTATAACTATGCAACAAAGACCACTGTAATACTCTTTGGGTAATTGATTCAGAGCATTTAATTTTAGGTAACCAACTATGCAACCATAAAACAGCCAGATCTTAACTAAGAACCTATCTGGAGAAGCTATTTAATGAAAAAATAATTTACCTCTAAATGTTACTTGTGGAATTTAAAAATCTTTCCAAAGGAGCCTAAGATATGCAGTTAACTTAAATATAAGTATTTCTTTGTCTTCTAGGTAAAAAATTTTGATCAGTGCCACAGGGATTAGACCAGTGATTTCTTACCAGTTCTAAATTTGCTAATTTGTATCTAAGATAAAAGATTTAAACTTAATATTTGCAAATACATTCCTCTTTAAATATATTTAAGGCCACATCCACACATGATGTGAAATAATGTGACTTTAAAAATCAGTGGAGAAATACAAGCCTGGTTCTCAGCATCCTGCACAAAATTCTGAGTTTACTGTTGTCTAAATCAAATACAGAGTTTTGTTTGAACTGTTCCTTTCATGGATTTCATGACAATTTTTTCAAAATTTTCATAGGTTTGCATTTTCTCCTAATCCTAATTGATTTTCTGATTGCTTTTTGTAGCTGTAGTTGTTCTAATTAAATGCTTAGCCAAGTAATAATGATGATCTAATTAAAATGTTCTAGTTAATCTCTATTTGTAGTAGTTGTTTTCTTTATTAAGTTGCTTTATATAAGGAAGCCTTAATAATTTGTTTGGTATTTGTGGATACTGATCTCTACTTCTTCCAATTTAATCTTCCTCCCATACAGTTTTTCCCTTTGATTTAGGATCTCAAAATACTAGAATAAGTTAGATGTTCTGTTCCCTGCTCTTCAAAGACGTGCTATTATGTTTTTACAGAAAAATACCCTCTCTGTTACGACAGCAGATTTCCTGGGGTTTTGTGACTGGAGCTTCAGAGAAAATTTAGCAAAGATTCTGTGTTTAATTGTATTTCAGATGCATGTACAGAAAGCTGCAAAATTTCTTAGGTCTGACCTCTTAGGCTGAGTTCACTTGGTCTGCTCAGCCTGGAGAAGAGAAGACTGAGGGGGGACCTCAGCTGTCTACAGCTTCCTCATGAGAGGAAGAGGAGGGAATGATCTCTTTTCTGTTGTGCCCAGTTACAGGACTTGAAGCAATGGCATGAAGCTGAGTCAGGAGAGGTTTAG
>JAHXMQ010012338.1:75615834-75637992 GCA_020466415.1 Ammodramus savannarum pratensis | reverse complement strand
GGACCCAGTAAATACCACACTTCATCCAGAGAGTTGCTGTGCACTGGAAAAGGCTTCTCAGGGAAGTGGTCACTGCACCAAACCTGACAGAGTTCAAGTGTTTGGAATCATATGATTTTTTATTCATGTTATGAAGGGACGGGAGTTGGATTTGATGATCCTTGTGTGTTCCAGGATTTTCTGTGATTCTATAGTTAATTCTTAAAGCAGAGCACTACCTCTGGCAAACAGTGTAATGCCTCTGCAGTGTGATATAGTGGGTGGGACAAGCACTGTGTTGGGTAAACATGAGTTAGCACTTTTGTTGTGTTTGATCTGAACTAGTTGGCCCAAAAAGGCTGCAAGCTTCACTTTTGGAAGAACACATTAGTGAAACTACCTTTGACTTTGGTTTCTCTGCCTTACGAATATCTTTAAAATTGTCTGCCAGCTCCTCCCAAAATCATGGATATTGTATCAGGAGACAAAGGCATGACTTAAATAGCTGTTATTGAGGTTTTCAGACAAATCATAACTGAGTTCCACAACTCTCATAGACACAAACTAAGTCCACTTAGACTGTTTTGTAATAGATGTTTTAGGGCTTGGGAGTCCCAGCTGTAAGTGTTATGTATTGCCAATATACTCAATCTACTTTAAAGTGAATTCTAGGCACTCTGTACCTTTCAGCCTGAAGACTGTGGATCTTTTCTTGGACAGAGTAACATAGTAGTGTGGGTCTAGACTCATTTATGCAGTTCCCCATGGGAACTACTTTACACCATTTCTTGACACAGAAAAACCTCTCGCATTTTAAGGATAGCAACTTTCTGTCAGAGAAATGCTGGAAGCCACAGTGAATTAGAAAGGAAATGTGTTACCTTCAGCAAACTGGATTCACATAATATTATCAGAAGTATTGCCACATTATTCTGTAATTTCTTCTGACAGCATACATATCTATCCACACAAGAAAAAAAAAATGTTAAGACTCTTATTGAATCAGATATTTCTGTGTGTCATACGCATCATTATGCATCTGTAATGATAGTTTCCCTGTGGTAAACTTAGAAAAATGATACAGAAAGAAGTATAACTTACTTCTGATATCTATCATAACTTACATCTGAAATCTATCATTCATTACCCTACTTGACTTTTTTTCCCTCATTGATTATGAAAATTGAATGTTAGCATATGATTATGTTCCCCTACCTAATTTACTAATACATGAGCTCTCTTACTAACATTATTTGGTCTTAAACTCAAAGCAATAAGGAAAATTAATGTTTATGTAATCAAATATAATGGCTAACTTTCTCACTTTATTAGTTTTACACACTACCTGAATCCTTCTGTTTCCTGAGAAATTCCTTAAAATGAAATTATAAGAATTTCGTTCTCATAAAGAAATAAGATAAAATTCTGGTCATTCAATGTTCAGAGAAGCCATTTTTAACAAACTGAGAGGGATTCAACATGTCCACTCAGGTGCCCTAGGATATTACCTTCCTTCTCCCAAAACATTTTTTATAGGGACTGGTCTTTTAGAAGTGCTGAGCCATAACTGTCTTTTCTATCAGGATGTCTCAGACACCAAGTGGCAAAGAGTATATAGTGAAGAAGTCATGACTCAGGTGCTGAACCAGAGATTCCTGAGAAGTCTTAAAATATGAAATCCATGCTCCATGGGGCTGGAAGAGGACCTATGGGAGCCATGAACTTTGTAAAGAGCCAGATGGAGCTAGGTGGGTTAGTGTAGGCTTTTAAAACATCGCTAGCTTTCTATGTTCAGGCAACTGAACAACAGTATAATATTTCAAACAGTGCTAAAAATCAGTCTAAATGTAGGCAACTGAATTGAGCCTAGGAGTTTAACTGAAAACCTACTCTGCTGACTAAATCAAAGGACTCTTTTCAACTTCATAACCTTCAGCACATACAAGTTTGAAATGTTTTAGGATTTCTTGATGTTTTTCAGGTGCCATTTACAACATAATTTAAATCCATTAGATACCTCTCTTTTTCCTTATAATACTGCAGTGTATTGTATTGTATAATATAAAGACTTTTATATAAAGCCTTAAAGAAAGTTGATATGGCTGAAATAATTTCAATGTATTAAGAGTAGCATTGTTTTAAACTCACACCACATTATGCATATATGTAAGCCATGAACTTATGATCTCATGTCTACTGAAAACCCAGTGAAAAACAATGTAGAAGTAATATAAAAATTGAAAAAAAAAGGAGGCAATATTCCTCAGGTTAAAAAAGCACAGCATCACGTGGTGGTTTTACTGGGTAGACCAGATTGCCTTCACATTCAGGTAATGTGATTCTGATGAACTTTCTCATCTGAAGCCCTATGCAGTGGGAAAGATCTACTGATTGTCTTAAATTCATGTTTTGCAAAAAAATGTTACACACATTTCCCATATTACTAAAATGCATAGTCTGTTTCTTCAGGCTTTCCTTTAAAATCTCTATTTTTGGATATTAACAATTCAAGAGGAGCATAATTTTCATCTGCATAAAATTATTCACAGTATTCATTTTTGCTTCATCTTAAATAGATTTTTTACGGAAATTATCTTAAATTCAGAAAGTACATCTTGAATTTAATCTTCTAGACTTACAAAAATGAGGTTTAAATATGATTATGAAAAAATGAAACATGGGGAGCATTAACTTAACATATATGCTATCAGATTTAACATTTGTTTCCATAAATCTCTTCTGTCTGAGCAAAAAGGAAAGAAAAAAAGTAGAACTTTATAATATATGTGACTATCATTTTAATTAAGTTAGTGTCAGCATTCATATGGTGTTAATAAACACTTGTATTTATATAGTGCATTTATAGGAATTAATTTATTCACTAATATTTACAGCTTGATATAATGTCAAACTTCTCTAGTATGCAGAATATAAAATATATGGGGTAAGAAAGGAAAAGTACCATATTAAATTACTGCAGATATTTTACATTTTTGTGGAATTATGTTATCATTTAAGCTGTAAATTTCCCCAGACTTTCCTATGACTTCTGACTGGATTTTAACTGATTGGTATATAAGACCAATCTGTCTTATGTACAGATACAGTGAGAGAAAGGTCAAAAGTATCCCAGTCAGTGTATGCTACAAAGCATCCTTTTGCCCAATTGGAGTCAGCCCCGCAGCACATCTCCTCCTAACTTCCTGCTCACCCCCACGCTGCATGGAGGGGTAATAGAGTGGTATGAAGAGAAAGGCTGTTCAGCAGCAGCAAAAGCACAACACCATACATGTTGCTCTGAAGGATGTTAACTACATCCCAACCAGACCCAGTGCACTCATGATGAATTAAAATGAGAGGAAATAGTGAGCATGAATTACATAAGATAGAGTCAAAGACAGTTGGCTATGTGTGCTGATTTTGGTTGGGATAGAGTTAATTTTCTTCATAGTAGCTGTTATGTGGATATTTTTTTGGATTTGTGTTGGAAACAGTGTTGGTTGACAGAGGAAATTTTTTGCTACTGCTGAGCAATTCTTACACAAAGACAAGGCCTTTCCTGCCTCTCATCCCACGTCACCACGAAGCTGAGGGTTCATAAGAAGTTGAGAGGGGACACAGCCAGGACAGACAGACACAGCCCAAGTGATCAAAGTGATATTCAAGACCATATGGCATCATATAAAGCTGAGAGGAGAAGAAGAAAGAGGTGGGAGGGGAGTGCTGGCATTTTTTCTTCCCAAGCCACCATTCCACATGACGATGCTCTGCTTTTTTGGGAATGGCTGAACACCTGCCTGCTCATGAGAGCTGGTGAGTGAGTCACTATTCTAATATCACTAATTGGTGAGTGAGTTTTGTTATCCTTTTGTGCATGGCCTTTTATGTATTAAACTGTCTTTATCTCAACACACACGTTTTCTCAGTTTTACTCTCCTGGTTCTCTCCCACATGTTGAGAATGTTGAAAAAGTGGTTATGTGGTGCTCAGTTGCTCTCTGGCATTAAACCATGGCAGTCCTCTTTGACATCCAGCATAGGGCTTGAAGGGCTCAAGATAACCATCAGGTTTTATTGGAATGGGCTCGGCTGTGGTTGCTGTTTAGCTATCAATTGTCAGACCCCTGTGCAACAGGCACATGTTCAACAAGAGACAGACTAGGTATAAATTTTTTTTTTTTCCTAAAAGGAGAGTCAGGAAATGGGTCACATAGCTCTCAGAGATTGTGCAGTTTCTAGTTTTGGAAATTTTCTAGACCTAACTGGACTAGTCAGTTGGACCTCAGAGGTAAACGTACTTTAAGCAGAAGGTTGGGCTAGATCTCTCCCAACCCTATTTTCCTATTATCCTATGAAATACTTCTATTTTCTTGTTTAGACACAGCTCTTAATACCACTTCTCTGTAGACTTTTATTAGCATCCAGAGGAAATGTTTATATGTATATAATTACTAGTAATTTTCTACCTCTCTTGAGAAAGACTGTAAAAATATTATTGAGAGACAGAAGCTGTTATATCTTTTTATTGAGTAGACATTATTACAATGAACATCATTATTCCTCTTCAACTGAATTACTTTCTAAATAGATGACCTTTGGGAATATCTGAGGGGTTTTTTACAGTATTTGATAAAATGTTTGATATTCTTACTTGTAGTAGTCCAAAACTGTGCCAAACTAACAATGAAGTCATAACATTGCCGAAGTATAATTTTTGTATCCTTATTTTTCTGTAAATTACTGTGCTGTTTTCTGAGTCATTCTTTTGGGGGAAACTGAAGTGAATTTGAAGATTTAATTGTTTTCAGTGTAAATTAGATGGCTACTTAGCACCTATGTTTTAGGTAACTCATCTTAAATGCCACCAGCTAATATGTGTCGTTGTAATCTTGCTACTAAGATTTATATTTCAGATGTCTAAATTTAGCTGAGATGATTGAAATATGAGCATGAATGTTTTCTGGATTTGAAATTTTAGTAGCAGTAGAAAGCACACAACTCAGTGGCAAAATGAACATAGATTTTAGGATGAATTTTAGAGTTCCTATTTCCATTAAAAGCTGGCATAGCTTTTGTTGTGATGTGATTTTTGGAAAGAATGGAATTGACTAGTTTAAGGAAACTTAAAAATAAGTGTGGGTAGATTCATTTGAAATCCTGATAACTTGAAAGATAGCCTTTACTCAGGAATCCCCTCGGACAAAAATTGTCTTTTAATTTTCCTCATGAGAATTTTTGTGTTCTATTTGCGGCAATCCTGAAGTTAGGACTAAGGAAGAATAGTTTCCCTTACTGTGCAGTATACAGTACAATGATGCTTTAACGGAATCCCAGAATAAACTAGGTTTAAAGAGACCTTTAAGATCATCAACCCTTGATCTAACACCACAGCACTAAGTGCCACATCCCGACTGTTCTTGAACACCTCCAGGGATGGTGACTCCACCACCTCCCTGGGCAGCCCGTTCCAATGTCCAATCACCTTTTCTGTGAAGAAACTCTTCCTAATGTCCAACCTAAACCTCCCTGGTGCAGCTTATGTCCTCTTGTCCTGTCACTGGTTATCTGTGAGAAGTCACCAATCCCCATGAGGCTACAGACTCCTTTCAGGAGGTTGTAGAGTGATAACATCCCCCACCCTGAGACTCCTTCTCTCCAGGTAAAACACCCCCAGTTGCCTCAGATACTCCTCAGAGGATTTGTGCTCCAGTCTTGTTGCCCTTCTCTGGACATGCTCCAGCACTTTAAGGTCCTTCCTAAATTGGAGGTTGGAGGGCCCAGAACTGGACACAGGATTTGTGTCACCAGTGCCAAGTGCAGAGGGACAATCACTGCCCTGGTTCTGCTGGCAACACTATTGATGATATAGGCCAGGATGCCACTGGCCCTCTTGGCCACGTGAGCACACTGCTGGCTCATGTTCAGCCTGCTGTCAGTCCCTAGGTCCTTTTCTAACTGGCACTGGATCAATTTGTCCTTTTGTGGCATATGACAGCTAACAGCATATGCAGCTACTAATAATACCTAGAATAATAATTTATTGCTGCTCAATCCTAGATATCCTGCAAGCTGTTACAGTAAAATACACAAATAAAAACAACTTTCTGAAGACTAGAAATTAACTAAGTTAGAATGTTTCAGAAAATTTTTACCATCTTTTACGAATGTGAAACTGGTATACAAGGAAAACTAAGGAAGAAGAAGTCAACAATAGCATAAACTTACAAAGCCTGTCTGCTTTCTAAGCATGAGTACATTGAGAGTGTCTTGCAAACTTTCACCATCTAATTATTTTCCTAAATGAAAATCTTGAAAACTTTTAGTCTATTTAGTACATTAATTGCATCAGATACATGTAAAATGAAAATTAAAGAGATGAAAATATGTTTCATTTCACTATTTATATCCACATTATAATACTTAAAGCATGAAAATTCAGACATAGGTTTTATTGCTTTTTCTAATATGCTCTAAAATTTTAGTGCTAGCATGCAGAAATGTGTTTTTGCCAGTCCTAATATGCACCCCAAGATAGCAATGTAATAGTTATACTTCTTGAGTTTAACAGCATTAATAAAGGTAATAAAAACTTTTCATTCATGTCTTTTGATTATAATGACACAAATCTAACCAATCAGCATCGTGAAAACATTTGCATTAATTATCAGCAATTAGATGAACTATTTATCTTTCCTTAGCCCTGTGAACTTCTGTTAGACAGCTAAAATGAGCTTGCATGTAAATTTATATAACTTCAATAATTTCAGTATGTGAACTTGTTTAAAGCTACTGAGAGAAAATAACGATGACTGGAAAGTTGGATGTTGTGAAACCTGTCTGATTTGTTTGTTTCACAAATATCAATAATTGAAAATAATTTTATAATGTGCTGAGATATGACAACTTTGTGTTTATGTTAGGTCTCATGTAGCTTTAAGAAAAACCGTGAGCTAATTACTAAGGTACTTTATACAAATGATTTATTACATTTTTACTCAAAAGGCATTACTGAAGGATATTCCACCACTCCTTGTACATGAAAAATTTTTGAAATTTAAAAACAGTGCATAGTTTATCTAAAAGTTTTTTTTGGCAATCTTGCATGGATGCTGTAGATTACTGTTAGATTTATTCTAATTCTGAGGCTAATTTCCCTAAGACATATACAAATAATGAAATAAGGTTTCTCATTTATGTAGCTGTCCAATATATTATACTGCTATTTAAGAGAGAATTACTTTTTAAAATAACTCCATCATTGTAAAACAGAAAAAGGACCATGGGGAGGAAATATCTGTCAAATGCATCCCCCTATAAATGTTTAAGATTAATTTTATGAAATCACTTGAAATCACAGTTGATAGAATTGATAACTACTGAAAGCTTGAATAAGTTTCAAACCTCATAAATCTGAGTAAGGGATAATGAGGAGTGGTTAATAAAAAATGTAATAAATATAATTTAATTGAAAATCTATTTAGATTGCACTTAGATTTCCTAATTCACTTGGGTTTGGTCTTAAATGCTGTATCAAATTGATTGTTTGTCATTCTACTATATTGGAGGAATTTTCAATATATTCATTACTTCTCTATGTCTTTGTTATTTGAAGATTTTTTGTTCCTAAGAGGAAAAGTCATCATTATGTGCATATAGTCAAAGCTGTATATTATCATTATTACTAGTCTTCTGCTATATTCTTGTGTAAGCATCAGATTTTTTTTGCCCCTACCTACATACTGAAAACTTGAATACAAGGTTAGCGTATGTTGTAAATGTAAAACAAGACAAACTTGCAGTTGAGAAGTGCCTCTTATAGGGTTTAGATATACATATATGTATATATATATATATAAATATGGTGCTGGAGATATTTAATTTTGCCTAAACTTTTCTTATGTTGTTTATCTTGATCATCTTCCTTTTTTTGTACTGTTTCTGTTAGTGCAGTTAGTATCTGTTAGGTGAGCTAACAGAGGTGAAGCTAGTGTTTAAAAAACTTATTAGAGGAATTGTTAGAGGTTTTGTACTTGTTTGTTTATCTGGGTTTTGTATTAGGTTTTTTTCCTTTGTTTTAATTAGTTTTTTTTATTTTTCAGTATTTTTCTAAATAAGTTTCAGAGCAGTCTCTATAGACTTTCTTGCAACCAGTACTGTACCCTTCCTATTAATGAATTGACCTGATTCATATAGCCATGTATGCTACAAATTTTACTAATGGCCTCAATTGCATGTTGATAATTAACTGAATAAGTGATTCTTTTGCCAAGATGGTTATTTATATGCAATGTCCTTGTTGAATAATTTATAGTATCTCATTTTGTTAATAAGAAAAATATTAATGATGCTTTCACACACTGAAAATGACAAAATTATTTATTATATGATGGACTGTCAAATCATTTTCTCAGTCCTAGTTACAGATCTAATGCTATATCTAATGTAATGAAAAGATCCCAAGAAAAGGACTTAAGTGAAGCTGAGGTTTACAAAATTATGATTCAAAACTTTCAAACTTTTAGAAGATGCCTGAATCTGTTGGGGCATAATTCTCAAAATCTTCTTTGGCATCAGAACTAAACCGATATCAAGAGATTTATCTATGCCTAGATCTTCTGTGAGTCTTTGCAAATCATTTCTCTCCTTCTTTCAGAGTACAGCAAGGATGTAGGAACTAAACATCCCCTTGACAAATACCCTCAATATGGACTCAGCTATGGCTGAACGAAAGAGACAAAGCAAGGAACACTGATCAAGGCATTCAAGGCAAAAAAATAAAAGAACATTCACTGTTCTATTCTTTGTTTCCAATATTGTACCCATTTGTGTTTAATTATTGTATAATGTAAAATACAAAACTAAGCTTGGGACTAAGCAGAAGCTTGAAATCTTAGTAACAAAACCATGCCTGATAGTTCCCAGGTGAATAGCAATGCATACAGGTGTACCAGTGAAAGAGAAGCATGGCCATTCTGCTTGGATCTAATGTAGGAATACAGGGAATACTGGAAAGCCATTCATATTGGAGATGGCTGTATCTTTTTCATATTAGGGAGCCGAAAACCTGAAGGTGACTAATATGTTTTAAACTTAAGAAGACACATATATGTTTAGATATCTGAATTCAAATGATTCCTTCCTTTAATTTAGGAGCTTGGAAAGGAATTCCTTTTCAAGGAATTCTTCTCTTTCACAAAAAAATGTCCTTTTCATGAAAAGGAATTGAAAGAGAAGAAATAGGCATCAATATTATTCAAAGTATATTTATTTAGATTAATCAGGGATTATTTTTCTTCAGATACAAATTAAGAGTTTTAGTATATTGTTCTACCTATGTGATGGAGTGTGATCCTCCAGTTTGGAGACAATTGACAAGTTTGATCATGTATGCATTCTTTTTCCATTGTTTCCAGATTTGAGAAATTCAAGTAGATAAAATCAAAAGCGTGCACACACAGAGATACACACACAGACACATACATATATATGTATGTATACATATATATATAATTAACCTCTGGAATGTGGTTAGTGACATCTTAGCAACTAACTGATATAATTAATACCAATATTGAACTTCTTTACCTGAATTTGCTGCATATGTGTATTTTTCCTTTTCAAATGATATATATAATACTGAAAATTCAGGTGATCATTCCCACAATATAAAAAAAAAGAAAATAGACAAAAAATTAAACATCATATTTACAGCTTCATTACTGTCATCTTTCATCATAACACATAACATACACTAAATGCGGCCTGGATTTCTAATGATAATGTGATTTTGGTAATGCTAATCAGATTTGGTAGGAAGATGTAAAATAAAACAACATTGACTCTGTATCCTTTATTAGTGCTGCCATTCATTTAATTTTAAGGAATGTCATAGTATTTTCTTGTTAAACAAGAAAAAACTGAATTGAGTCAAAAAGTTTGGGATCATATGTTAGTTTTTCCTCAGAGACAATGATCACCACCAAATCAGAATAACAGTGTATTTTAAGCACTTTTCACAGCCATAGCTTTCCTTATCCCTGGAACACCAGTGGGTGTGATATCTGTAAGTAACACCAAGGTAGGTGCAATGATTGTTGTGACTATAAAAATAAATGGATATAACCTCATAACTGATTTCACAAAATTGATGATGGCGGTGGCCACTGACTATAAACATTGCTGGCGCAGCTATCAAAGTTTAAAAAATTGAGCTAAGAAAAATTAATATGCGCAAACAGAACCCATGGCATGCAGCTGTTTCTTTACAAATGGTGAAACTCTTCCAAGCAAGCTGCATTACTTATGAAGAGTAGTTTCACAAATGACTGTGCCATGTTATCACAAATCTGCTCCCTGGGGTGACAACCAACATGACTTGCAGTTTAAATAGACTCCAAGAAAGTCTGAGGCTAAGAGAGTCTGATTTAATCATACTTATCTTTGAAAAATAATACAACTGGATTAAATGTGCCCTTCTTTTCCCTTGTGTTTGTACACTGGTTCATCTGTGGATTTCATGGAAAGAAGTCATACAAAGGACAGTACTACATCATTTTTGGCCCATGTATCAAGAAATAAAAGAAATGAACCGCTGTCACTTGCCATCAAGACTTGTGCTTTTTTTCAATTCATGTGCCTTACCAAAGTCAAAGGCCAAAGAGTGAAAATACATTTTTAATTGAATTTTAAAACCATACAGGCTAATAAAGTCAGTGAAGTGCATACAAATCATATTACCCAGTGCTTCTAGAACCTTTAATTCATTTTGCCTTACAGCTAAAGAAAAATGTGTGCTCATCGTAGGAGTAATAAACATGGGTAATTATGCATAATTATAGAGATTAAGTTCCAATTAAGGTTCAATTTCTGTAATAATCCTATCCAAAAGTCTTTTAAGGTTTTTGGTGGCACTAATGAAGACCAAGGTAACAGAACATAGTAAAGATCTCTGTGATTATAGGCAAAAAGTGACTGTAGATCTGGGTGGCTTGAATGCATTGACGTGTTTTAAAAGCATTAGGTTTTAAAGCGTGTATTTCTTTTTGCTTTAAGACTTCTAATGCTTCCCTGTAGCATCATCCTAGATCAGAAGAATATTTTTATATCATACAGAAACACTCTGCTTGCCATATTGAAAGAGAATTTGTTTTGTGTTTTGCATTTGATAACAGAAAATGATGCATGCTTGTATCTCAGTCATTTGTATACTTGCCAGTTCTTCTGTGCTAAAAAACAATATTCCAAATCTTGTTCCACCTAAGTTCCTTTGTGTTTTTTGCATATTCATTACTTCAGTGAGATTGAAATATTTCACATTTTATTTTATTAAGAAATAAAATAATCTTTACTTATAAAAATAAAAATCCATACAATTAGCATATCCATATTATATTCTGCAGAAAGTGTTCCCTAGCAGTAACTACTGAGAACATATATATCACTCAAATTTTTGTAACATAATTTTGCATACAGTCAACTTTTGCTAATTTAATTTGCTAAACAAGAAGCCTGTTGTAGCAATATATTCAATGTTTTAATTAATATTCCTGTGCAAGAATAAGTAACTCTGCAACTCCAAGTGAAGTATCATCCAAATTTTTTTTTTTAGAATTCCTGAAGAGAATAACTGCAGAAGACTCTTGCTTTAGGTAGCTTGGGAGGTAGACAGAGCCAGATTAAGTGGTATGACTACAAATGAGGCAGGCAACTAAATGTGTACTCAAGGCAGATGGAGACAGGAGTTCTAAAGTTTATTAAAAATAACAAAAATAAATTAGCATGCATTAAATAAAACATTTTTACATCTTAAAATGGAATAAATTTAAAAATAATCAGAAACAAACCATTATTGATAGGAAGAATTGATCAAATTAATGTAAGTATGACTCACTTGGTAGACTGTGCTCCTTAAGGCTGCATATCCATTGCAGCCCTACTAAAGGGGAACTCACTTTCTACCACCAGAGTAGAAAACTAACCACCAGTAGTAATCAAAAGAGTAAAAAACCCTAGACTCAATAAGACCAAATAGTTATTTGCTGATCTCTTAAGAACTGTATTCTACCTCTACAGATTCAGAATACAATATCTTGACCTGTCTACAACCTTCAAAAGCAGCTTCAAACCACAGTTTGCTGGTAGTTTTAATAATATACTTGACTGAAAATTTATATTTTTGCAATCACAAGGCCTTTAATTTTTAGCAAAGAGAAGACTATTGTATTGTTACAACTACAGAAGGTATAGCATTAAGCATGAACCTATTCTTCCCAATCTATTAGAATCCTGGAGATCTCAAAGTGGAAGTAGGGAAATTTGCCTTATTATCTAGCTGATTGGGAAGCTAAAGAGCTGGTATTGTCAGATATTAGAAAATAAAATTTTAATTTATCTGTCCTTTCTGTATTAAATTCATCTAGCATTGCTAGTGGAGTTTCTTGAAGTTATTTGACTCAGATAAAGTTAATAGCATACAGGTTCATATGATACAGGTGGGATTAAAATCTTTCACAGATACAGTTGCATCTATAAGAAGATATTATGGATCTGCATCTCTGTTATTTCCTATTTTTAACATTGTGACTTGACATTGCCCTGTTATGTTAGAAGCTAAACCCAAAACCAACTCCAGACATGAAGAATTTTGCCACTACTGATCATCAGGACCACAACATACGTGATAATGTAAATAAAACCAATATTTAAACAAATGTTCACATGGGACATAATTTTAAAAAGTCATAGAATCAGTACACTCACATTAGTATTTACCTAATCTAGGCCACTACAGATCTGGTCTGAAAACCTTTGGATTTATTTTGTACAACTAAGAATGCAAAATACTTGCTTTACTAATATGATAACTAATATAATGAAGACTAAAACACAAAAAATATTGCTTGCATATTTACCTGAAAAATTTAGGTTGAAAGGAAAATATTTTTTTGCTCCAACCTCACACCTTTACTTATGGTTTCTCTTGATGTCAAATCTATTTCAAAAGAACATCACCAGGACATTAGAATTTCTCACTAACCACTGAAAAAAGGTAATTCAAAAAGGGTCCCAGGTGGGATATAGGTGCTCATCCAGAATATAACTCAGCTATTGTATCTTTCTGCAGATGGTTATGTCAGTGTGCAGTGAATCATGACATTTCCACTGTGTTTTTTCTTGCTGTTCTCTAACCAGAAATAGGTCAGACTTTATCAGATACATCAGTCAACCATTCTAGTTACTTACAGTAAGAAGAATAATGATTATGGTTGCTTGTAATGAATTCATTTGATTCAAAGAAGTTGCTGTTTCACCTTGACCTTCAGGAAATATTATTCTATCTATTGGCATAACTGTGTTAATATTTCCAGGTGTTTACATGTAAATGTGCAACATAAAATGTTTTAAAGGTTATTATAAAGTAAATTAAAATGCTTTAAGTAAAATGTAAATTAAAATAATTTAGCTATAATTTAACTAAAAGAATTTTAGGTGTAATTACCATCACATGCACTGTTTTTTCATTTTGGAATTACCTACACAAATTACATATGGAATAGTCATAATGATAAGAAGAATATTAGATAAACATTGCTTTGCACTAGCAATAAAAAATAATGTATGGTGAGGAGTGAGGTTTATAGTCTTACAAAGTTGATGCTAGGAGCAGTATGAAAATGAGTCTGTGTATTCTCTCTTCTCTTGCTTAATTTGAAGATAACAGGAATTCTTCTTTCTATGACTTTTTCCAGTATTAAAAACATCATTGTTTAAAATCATGGTAAAAATTTAAGGATGAAAAACACCTTGGCCACAGAGCTACTGGAAAAACTAAACTAGAAATTCACACTGGCAGCTGAACACTGCGTAAATAGGTCTTGGAAGAGTGAAAATGTGTGCAAGGAATTTATCAGACAGAAGCAAACTTTTGATATTGAGGTATGATATGGAGCTTATCAAGTTTCTTTAGCTACTAATTCATAGTGGACTGACACAAAGAAAAAAATTTATAACAGGTGAAATAGACCACAAATGAAGGAAAGTAGGAAACAGCATTAAGATTACTAAACTGGAACTAAAAAGCAGAGTGGAAAAGCAGACGAGTTCTACTTCTTCAGCCTTTAATAGAGAAGACTCCAGGTGAAAATACCCTGCAGTATATAAAGTGAAATGATAATGAAAACAGAATTTAAAAATACTTTTCAAATATTTTTCTGTTAAATTTATTCTGGCTCAGTAGCTCAATGACTCAGTGAAATCTCGTGGGTCCCTTCCAACTCTGGATATTCTCTGTACATTTTACCTTTCAGCTTTTTATTTACTTGATAATTTCAGCTTTTTGTCTACTTGAATTACAGCATTTTCCTAAATGCCTCTATGTCTTTCTAGTTTTATTACAAGTTTATTGTAATTGTGTCTAATTACTATATTTAGAATCAGCAATGTGGAAAGTCTGTAATATCTTATTAAGTCTTCGCAGCAATGGCTGTTAACAGCTTATTGTTTTGAAGAAATACATGGATAAGTTATGCTTCAGCTTGTGGTACTATGACATTTAATTTTGCCCAAAGAAAACTAGCCTGATTGTGCTACTAGATTCTACCAAATAGCTATTTCTCTACATATTGTATGCAATTTTAGGAAACAGATATAAAATATTGTGAGTAGAGAAAGAGACAGTCCGATGAATATTGCATGAACAATCTAGTGTGAGTATTGTTTCCTGCAGTATCTCTTGCAGAAAGGTAATCTCTGAGAATGAGTCAGGGGAGGTTTGTGTTAGGTTTTTGTAAAGTTTCTTCACCCAGAGGCTGGCTGGGCACTGAAACTGAATTCCCAAGGACATTGTCTCAGCATCAACTCTGACAGAGTTCACGGAGTGCTTGGACAACACTCTTGGGCACATGGTGTGACTCTTGGGGTGGTCACCTGCAGAGCCAGAAGCTGGACTTCAATGATCCTTGAGGGTCCCTTCCAATTCTGTTGTCTTCACTTCACCCAATCGCTGTGTGACTTTATCATAGAAGGATACCAAATTAGTTAAACAGAACCTTCCTTTTGTGAACCCATCTTGTGGACTATATTGTAGGTGATACATGATGTATGTTTCTTTCTGGAATGTTAACTGGAATGGAACAAGCTTACTCCATGGAACCTAAAATTTCATAAGATTCCTGTGTTTAAGGACTGGATCTTGTACAAAATCAGCAACATAGAATCATTTTTAGATTCAGAATCTTGAGGTTATATATAAAGGAGGTCTAGATTTCCAAACCTCCCTTACATTCAAATGAGCTTCAGGAACTGATGTGGTTATATTCTAACAGTTGTGAGGTGTAATTTCACAGGCCATCGTGTAATCAGGATGTGTGGAAGGCCAATATGCATGACCCTGGACTTAAACCTCTGAGAACCAAATAGTTCCAGAGTAGATATTAGAGGTTTCACAATGACTAATATGATCATAAACATTAATGGATAAATGAATCTTGCCTTTGATGTCCATATTGGGCTGAGCTGAATAGCTCTTCTGGCTTTTCTGGTTACTCCTCTGTCAGCAATCCTTCTTCTGAACCTTCCTGCAATATAACTATTACAACTGTTCAAAACAGTTGTTAGAGAAAGATCACAGCCCAAACCTGTCCTTAGCTAGATGGTTGTCTTAGGTATGAGGCAAAGTTCCATTTGTGTTATCAGTGAATACAAGATCAGTAACTCTTTGTCTTCTGAGACACCATTTTTCTCCATTTTGTCTCCAGAGGGAAGTAAAGGCTTTCAAAAAACATTTTCAGAAGGCACCTTTGAATAAGTATTTTTAGTGCTTTTGTATAAATTAAATGAGTTATTTGTGAACCTCAAGTAGTTGAAGGGCTGCTGTGTTTGGCAATTAATTTTTGTAAGCGTTGAACAGTCTGTGGACTACATTTTTATGCATCTGCAAAAGAGCTAGGAAGATCAAGTAGGACTTATGTCCTCATAGAGATTCTTTTGTTTCTATAAAAAGTTGCAAGTTAATTTGTTTTAGGTTTAAAAATCCAATTTTCACCTAAATATACTCAAAATGTTGCTCTCATTTGTTGAACAAAGAAAATTTCTCTGTTAAGTAAATTTCTCATCTTTTTTGAAAACTGATGAGCCCTCAGAGCATTCTTCAAATAATCTTCAGGTTCTATTAAAATAAAATGAAATCAAAGTCATATTTGTTCCTGTCTGCCTAATGTATGCTGTGTTCAGATTGCTTATTGTAATTTTTTCAAGGAAGAGACCTGTGGCCAGCAAAAATATATTTTAAGTAGATCACACACTGTTCTATGATTGCACCTTCTAAAGCATATTAACTAGACTTTCTCCCCATTTCACCTAACCCTGTATCTCCTCTATAGTCAACAGAATAGTATTATTTTGCAGGTTTGGGTTTTTAAAATTCATTTAATGCAAAGGATCTGATATGTTGCACAGGTTTTGTTACACATGCAGAAATCTGTTTTAAAATATGTAAATTTGATTTTTAGTTGCAAAGTAAAAGTGTGCACAAGCTTCTGGAGCAGTATTGAAAGGTTGAACAGACCAGAATGATGTGATATTCTTCCAATTTCATCTTTTCTGTCTAGTGTCAATGCCACTTGAGAACTACACTTTCCAGATGTGTATCATGTACCAAGAAGTATTGGTTTCTAACAACACATTTTTATGAGTCTGGAAATATAAATTTTATAGAAATGTCATCCCAAGATTGGGAAAAACAGACCATGAGACAATTCTGTGACCTGAAAGTTTTATTCTCAAAATCAGAAAATTTATAGACTTAAAACAATATCTAATTAGAGTTTTCATAACACCTAGAAAACCTAATGTAGTTAGAGAAACTAAAAAACAAAGAAACATCAAACCATGCAAATTTCAAATGATTGAATGGAGTGGGGGGGGAACTTTTACACAGAAGCAATATTATTCTGTATTAAAATGTTCTATAGAGACATGTCAAAGAAAGGAGAACTTGGTCTCAGAGCTAAGTCAACAAGTTCCATTTAAAAGTATACAAATCAAAAGGTTATTCATTGATCAAAATAGTCCCATTGTCCCATTTATAGTTTTACAAAAAGAATTATTCAGAGCATAGGAAATAAAATTGGAATTTTAAATACTTCTAGAAATTAGAATGAGACAGTTACAAATATTTCCTAATAATATTTTATGTTTTACCTACAGTTATTTTGTAATTAATTGAATATTTCTAATTTGATATGAGTACTTTAACAGATAAAAACAATAAAAAAATCACATCCTCTGATTAATGCAGCACAAATGATTACAGATAAGCATCTAGAAGTCTCAAATAAAAGTAATGAAGAAGAATTTTAACTTTCCTTTATGTGCCCTTTCTTTTCCTTATAATATTTAATGCAAGTCATCAGGGATATAAGGCATACTGGCTGTATGACCAGGCAGCACACTTCTAAAACTCATGAGGATTTTTAGTGTGAGAGAATGAAGTCTTCTCAATTCCCCTGTAAAATTCTCTGCAACGGATTACAATTACATGTTACATTACAAGTTCCATAAAATGTCCTAGGGTGAAGCACTTAGACAAGATTTTAAAATATTTTATACCTCCCCCAAGAGCAGTGATACTATATAAATATCCTCAATGAAACAGTGCTTAGTTTATTTAAGAAAACTGTGCCAAAGATGCTGCAGACTTCAAACCAAACCAAAACTGCTGAATTGCACCAAACTCCATTTTGGTGTCTACCGGTCCTGAGTGAAATTTCAGCAGAACCAGACCCAATTAAATCTCAATTACAAACATACTGTGAAATGGACAGCTTCAAGTCTTCTCAAAAGCTATTACATATGAATTTCTTTCTTTCTTACAACTACATCCATGAACTATGAGATATAATCAAGCTCACTGTATTACAAAAAGCTATAATGACTTCCATCATTCAGGCATCTAGTTCTAGATCCTTCCATCCTTCAGCATGAAGCTATCTGTTACCTGTCACTGAATATTTGCTATGAACATTGGATACTGAATTATTATTTAATTTCTATTAAAGGAAACATACTGGAACAAATAATTGAAAATACAATTCTAATTTCTAGTATGTTCCACAGACATAGAAAGTAGACTGGAAAAGACTTTATTAAGAATTGACAATTTCTTATTAAGATTGAATTACAGTAGAACTGTTTGTCTCCTTTATTCTGCCTTGTTCTTTTTTAGTTTCACTTACAACGTCCAAAATATTGATGAATCTGCCTGAGGAAAGGAGATTACGGTTACTATTCTTGCATCATGCAAATTAGTGCACTTGAAAATCTTGATGAAATGCAGATTTAGCCACATTAATTCTTTGTGTGGATGATACCATTATGACTAGGATTATAATGAGACCGGGAAAAGACAGTAATAAGTTCTGCTTTCTTTCATATGACATGCTATTTCAATTAAACAAAATTCAATACAAGTATGTATAACGTACACTCAAATGCATGTAAAATAAAATTAATTTTTGCAGTTATTTTCCTTTAAAAAACACTTCTGAAACTAGTCCAAATAAAAATCACCAATTTTATAATTTGAGTTAAAAATGAATTTCTGAAAACATTATCAGTCCATATTTGCCCTCTATACTCATGAAAGCACTACTTATACTAGTACTACTGTTGTGATAGATGTTTATTAAGATTCTATAGTCTAAGCTTCAATTTTTATTCCAGCTCATAAGGATCTGGAATATTTACATGATTTACTTTTAAGATGGAATACATTTTAAGGCATTTACATTACTATCTTCTTTTAAGCATGGGGAATAGACATTGATAGCAAACAGTATGAAGAACAGTAAGTGTGACGTTGCTGATACTAAAAATGGAAAATCTAGAGTATACTAATACTAGGGAACTTTTCGGAAAGATAGGAAAAAGAGAGAGAAAAAAAAGTGAGCAAAGAAAAGGGTAATAGAAAGAAAAAAGGAGATTTGAAGACACCATTCAGTTTATGCATTAGCAGTTATGCAGCATGAACTTAAAACTGTTTTCTTCAATTTTCACATATGGTACCAGGTAGTGCTTCATAACTGGTCAAGATAATTTGGCCTGTATTTTTTCTGCTTCTCTTCACACAACTTGGGCTCTAGTGGATAATTTATCAACTACTTCAGATGCTGTTTTCACTAATAGGAGAATTTAAATGAGTTTCAAGTTTCTTCAAGGAAAACACAAGAGTTCTAATTTTCCATGTTTATATTTTGTCATAATTTCAATAGCTAAAAAATGAAAGGAGATGGGATTCCAGCAAGCTACAGAAGCCCACACTTGTATAAATGTACAGTTCTTATTCTAGTAATCAAATATTTTTGTTACTGTGCTTTAGTAGAATTGCAGCTGCTCAGAGATACAAGTGTTCTAGTTACTTTTAGCCAATTAAAATATCAGAAAATTTAGCAGAAATTATTCTTCCTCCCCTCTCAAAACCAAAATTAAAAAAAAAAAAAAGAAGAGCAAAGATTTCAATAGAGTTACAGTATTTTGCCAATTTTTTTTCAGTACATCAGTGAATTATAAGTATCATAAAATAATTTGTATTCTCTTGAACCCTGATGAAAACTTATTTGCAAGATCTTTGATCTCAGGCTTTTTTATAATTATTCGTAACTCTCTTCTGATTTTCCTAGGAAGTTTTCTTCACTCAACCTTTTTCTCCTTTATGATGTTATTTCTGTTGATATTATATTGCTGAGTCTGGAAGCCTTTTCTGGGTTAATTGGTCCAGGTGGATTAATTTGGCATCAAATTATAAAGCTCATTTTTTTGATTCTGCACAAAGTTTTTTGGGGTCACACTGAGTGAACTGCACTTGGGTACTTTTTAAAAAAAATCAGGAATACTTTTGCAACATTTATTTTCTTAATCTAATTCTGGGCTCAGTCCAAATCTCTTTTAATTTTGTGGCTAAATTCTCATTGACTTGATTGGGCACAGAATTGGGCCTGAACTCCCTATATAGATTTCTTTTAAGTGGCTCATCTTAGTGCATTAAAAAGTACACTCTGTCTTTGAGCTGTTCAAAATGCTTGCAGAGAAGTCGTACTCCTTAGGGTGTCTCTCCTTTTTCAAACATACACAGGTAACAATACACACACATTTGGTTTCTACAATTTTTAGTTGTGCACTGCTCCTCAAATACATATAAATACACTTTTTTCTAATTTTTATGGCCAATATCTACTTTTCTACATGTGATATTCCCAGATTTTGTAAACCAATAAAGGATAGATTTGTTCTTAAGCATAGATGCGTAAAGATTGATTGTATGAATTGCCTGAACCTAGTGGATCAGTGATGGATCTTAAGTGTTTTCTCTACTGTCATCCTTAATTTTGTGGCATCTTTGCACAAAATATAAGACTCAGAAAGGTAGAAAAGAAATGCATGGTTCTTTCCTAAATCTCCATATGGTGCTATGAAACACACTCAAAAGTCTAGATCACAACAAGAAGTCAGCTCAGGAGAACAGGCAATTGATTATGATTTTTACCTCCTTCCTGTCATGACCATCTTATTTTTTACATACTTTTGACAGTTAAAAATTACAGGACTAAACTATGTATTATAATATTGTATTACAATATCGGTATTGAAATACATTTATTCTTTAATTAGGGAAATAATAAATTCCCAAAATAAAGCCATACAAGTCAAAGCCAAAAGAATGGCAAAAACCATGCAGAGAAATTATACTAGTTCTAGAAGACAAGGACAAAGAAACAAGCATACAGGAAAGCAATAAGAGAAGGAAAAAAAAAAAAGGGAAATACTGAAATACCTTTCTGGGCTAGCATTAGGTCAAATGAATATTTTATCTTCAATTATTCTAAAATGACCAATGATGTCTAAGTGCCAGTGAAATGGGTATATTTACCCAAGACTAAGAGAAGATTTACATTTTCAAAAGCCTTTGAGTGAGAAACATTTCTGTGGTTCCATGTTTGTCTGTACATCTACTGTGTAAGATAAAAAATGGGAGAAAAAACCACACAAAAACCCCCTTGTAAAATAACATTAAAAACAGCTTTTTCAACAAATGAAAGAATTCTCAGACCAGGGAATATTATGATTGTCTACCAAAAAAATGCCTATATGTCTACGTTGACTGTATTTTAGAGAATTTTAAAGAAGTCTAATCCTTGGACATCAGATTGGCATTTTGCATACTGACAGTTCAACTGCAGTATGATGTTTCTCCTCAGTGACTTGGCCGTGCTGAACACATTCTGTCTTCTGTGTGATTGAATGGAGAAGTTAGAAACATTTGTGCTCACAATAGCTCTTGAGCCAGTCAGTTAAGAAAGCATACTCTACTCATTGCAGCATGAGAACCCACTTCCCTGTCTAGCAGGTTAGGACCTTGGTTTCGTATGTGGACAGCTGTGATTAATGTACTTGTCCTATTAATGTACTTAATTTATAAATATTTCACTGTTTATAAAGCTCTTACTCTATGATGAAGCAATAATTTGACAGAATCCTTGTCAAATATCACACCTGGTAAAATGAAAACACATCTCCATTTGACACACATACACATATACATATATATATATTAAAATCAACTCTTCCTGTAGCCATGTAACTCCCATAAATACCCAGAAAGCAGCTTTGCAGTAAAGGAAATGGGGCTCTAGTGCACAGCACGTTGAACCAGAGCCAGCAATGGGCCCTTGTCACACAAAAATACAATGGCACCCAAAGCTGCAGTAGGAGAAGTGTCCCAACAGGTCAAGGGTGGTGATCCTTCCTTTCTTGTGGAAACCCAGAACATGGGGAATATTTCTCTGTCTACTCTGCTGTGCCCTGACACCCAGGGAAGCACTGACTTTGACCCTCATTCATGGAGAAAATTCCCTAGACTTCAAGATGGACTAGAATCCACAAAAATGAGAAATAGATTATAGAGAGTAGTGTAGGTGTATCACTTGGTGAGAAATTTATGTTTTGGGATTTTTAGTATGTTATGGATGGAAGCAAGATGGAGGGCACAGGGTATCATCCTGGGTTTCTTCCTCATGCTTATTCTTCCTTCTTCATGGGTTTTGGTGGCGTTGTGGCATTGGTGGAAAAGTCCACATGGCGGGCACTTTGGGATCAGTTTTTGGGTTAAAAGAGAAAATAATCTAGG
>JAHXMQ010012338.1:75603634-75615734 GCA_020466415.1 Ammodramus savannarum pratensis | reverse complement strand
ATCATTCGTCACCCGATTCATTTCGGGCGGACCTTCACAGGGTCTCATCACTGTGTATAAATACCAGACAGGAGAGAATGAAGAAATGGCATCAATACTTCTCTCAGTAGTGTCCACTGACAAGACTAGAGGAAATAGGGACAAAATAAAAAGGATGAAATTCCATCTGAACACAGGAAAAATATTTTTTTTACTTTGAAATTGAGCAACTGTAATAGACTGTCCTGAGACACTGTGGAATCTCCATCTGTAAAGATATTCACAATGCAACAGGTCATAGTCCTGAGCAACCTGGTCCAGTGAAACCTGCTTGAACTTCCAAGGTCAATCATTCTGCAATCTTCTGATATTCTCATTTTTTGATTCTTTGACAACACTCAGAAATTTAAATTATCTGTGGCAGTAGCATGGGAAAAAGGACATTCTTCATGTATGAATGCTTTGAAAGAATGCTTTGATCACTAATATTTTCATGTCATCACTTGTTCTTCCTATGGTTAATAGCACATATTTGCAGATGATTTAGCAAAGATTTCAAAACACCTGAATGTTAGGTCTTGACTGGGCAACTGTGAGTTAAACTCCAACCATTGAAGCAGAATTAAAATTGGAATATATTGGACCATAAACTTCAAGTGTCAGCGTAACTGAAAAAGCAAATTTTTATACCAGTATAACTGGAATGGAATATTTGGGTAATCAAAATAACCAGTCAGTTTTATAGCATCTACATAACACTTTTCAGAATATCAGTTTGGATTTGAAATCCTTAATTGCCCTTGTGAACTTTGCAGGATCACGGTTAGTATAGTATATTTATTTATCTTTCATTTAATACACCAAAGTTTCTTTATTGTCAATAACTACAGTCCCTCTATTCTAAATAATTAGGAGCTAAATAAGTCTTGTGCAATAGAAGTCTAAGGGTTTATAGGAGTATTTGGCCTAACTCAAGAGGCATTAAAAACCACTTTGTTTATCATATTCTCTTTTGATTCCTTGCAAAGGAATTGCAGTCCCGTTTACATTCCTTGCAAGGGAATTCCAGTCCCATTTTGAAGATTGGTATTCATTATAAAATTAGATTACTCTTAAAATAAAAAATCAGACTAAATGATTGTGTCAGAACAGACTAGGACCATATTTTCATAACAATTCTCTATTTTTTTTTAATATAGTATCGGTACTTAGCAGAAGAATTCATATGAAAAAATTTTGAATTTTTTTTTTTAATTTTGGAAATACATCACCCTAATAGATCATCCATAGCAAAACTATTGCATAATTTTCACTTTCCTTTAAAAATGTGGAGGTAAGAGTGTATAATCTATAATCTATATCACTTAACAATTTGGATTCAGACAGATTCAAGGAGAGACAAGATGTAAAAAGCTATTTCACTGTGTTTAATATGAGAAAAAATTAAAAATGCATGAAAACCGGCTTTAAATTTCAAAAATATATATGTTATATAGACAGAAAACCTTAAAAATATTTCGGAATGTGTAAACCATGTTTTCAAAAGATGGTGTGTGAGTTCTCTGTCCAGAAAGAAATCCGTTCCTGATCACTTCTTTATTGTCCTGTAGTTTGTTTTGTTGGTTTTTTTTTCACCTGTCAACATTGTCAGTCTCTCATTTTGCAAAACTATCCCTTTATATAGAGATGTGGAGACTCATATAGAGGTTACCTCTGGGTTATTCAAGTTCTGTAATGAATCTGTTTTGCATTCTTGTAGTTTAACTTTGATTCTAAATTTATTTCTTGTTTTAGTTTGAAATGTTTAGTCAGAATATCGGACATATTTCCCTTCTGAATTGCATTTTATGGTTGTGTATGTTCAAATTTCTTCCACATCACAAGTACCAAGGTTAGTATCCCTCTAGCAAACAGAATAAATCCATTTCTCAACTTTATTAAAATCTAAAATGTTTCCATGGCAAAATTTTATTACTGAAAATCTATTACAAAACAAGAGTTTCAGAGTCGTGTTATGCTCTCCAATAATTGATTTCTGTCTGGTGATTCAACTTGTTTTAATATTAAATTTTCTTTCACACTTCTAAACAGTTAGGCCTTCAAAGATGTCTTAGAAATAATTCCAAATACCGGTAGTGCCTTTAATTAAGAAAGTGTGACTTGACATTTTAAAGACAACTCTGCTAAAATGCTAGGATAAGTAGTTTTCTCATAACTTATATAAAAATGTACAATGACTACAATCCTTCATCCTACAAACGAATTCAAAATACAGCTGACCTATGGTGAAGAGAGGTGAAGATCTCCCTCTCCAGCCCAGCTAGGTGAACATCTCCCCTTCCAGACCAGACGTGCAGACTCCTTCTCTAAAATCACTCTTCATTTTACCAAAATATTACTACAATTTTTTGGGGTTTTTTTTTGGGTTTTTTGTTTTTTTTTTACTTGTGATATCCCCACAATATTAAACTGCCAAACTGCAAACCCATGCTTCAGGGACAGCAGGAGGTAAATTATGAGAATTTTAGACTGTGAACTATTGTTTTTGTTTGGGCATGTACAGTGCTGTGTAATGAAGGTATAATTATTCTTCACAGATTTTTTGGGGAAATAAGTCCATATAAAGAATATTGTCAAACAATGTCAAAGGTTTGGAAGAAAAAGATGTAAAATAAATACTTCATTCATTGCCCAGGATACTGTGGGGATTGGAGGTAGTTCCTACTTCAGCTGAATTACAAATTGCTTTAAAACCCATTACTTTTTCATGGCTATGTATATGTATTTGAGAAATCTTAGCTTTCATAAAATAAAAAATGTGTTGAAAAATATTCTTTATCAATCTTGCAGCGTGTTTGGGTTTTCCAGAAAGCATGGAAGGAATTCAGTCCCTTTGAGAGTCACTCTTTTAACTCTGCTGCAGTCAAGCTAAACTAGACTTTAGTTTACCTAAGGGTCTTTTAGCATTCCCAGAAATACTGGTGGTTTTTTGATACAAAGTTGCATGAAGCACAAAATTTTCAGTTTCAGACAGCAAAATCTTGAGTCCTCTGAATTTTTTCTAGCATTTCAACATTGTGTCTTCCCAGTCTTGTGTTGAGGTGCATGTATGTGGGATTTGGTTTGAAACAGGGCCTGAAAGTGAATTTGCAGTGTTTAAAATGTGTCAATACTAATTCAAATGCATATGTCTTGCATGAGTGATCTGCATGTGTGGAAGAAAATCTGGTTTGTTGGATTTACTGCACATATATGAAAGGCTCTACATTGTACGCTATATAAAGTGCCTAGTCCATGAGCCCATTGAGCTTCCAGTATCATTTTGGATATTAAAAACATTTTGTCCTTTTTTTCTCAAACTGTTGTTTCTCAAGGCTGGTAAATAACTTAATAGCTTAGTTATCTAAAATAATTTCTTAGTTTAAGCCCATAGGAGCAAATGCTAGGGATGAACAATTCTGACATTTTCCAAGAGAAAGGTTAATTAAATGTTCATGATTAAATGGACCATTTGTGTCAATACATTTTAGGCTACTTTCCTACCTTTTGATTTGTTTCTTTTTTTTAAGACTAAGGCAAGGACATCATGGCATACCTTTCTATTTTTTTGCTCAAATTTACTCTAAAGATATCATTGCTTTGTTTCCCACTAGCCATTCTTTGTAGCATTTTATGCTCCTTTTCCTAGCTGTTTGTTTTTTTTTTCCAAGATCTGCTTGTTCAAGTAGTTTATTTGCTATCATTTATATTCTCTGAGAGAACAAAAAGAAAGTGTATTTCTACCAATATTACTTGCACATGAGATTAATTCAGTTTCTCTGATAATTTGGGTATGTAAAACTCAATTGATTTGCACATCTATGGAAAAGAGCCAAAAAGCATGAAGCTAGCCAAGGAAATGCATTTTTAAAAGAGTTGACAAGTGTTCTTATTTATTTAACATTATTCTGTCACTTTAGGTTTCCAATAATCCAATATCCTACTAGTCCTTCCCAGTTCCAAATAACATTGTTAAAAGTAATTTGTAATATTGATATCCAATCCAGTTCAGCCTGTTGAGCCAATAAAAATAATGTGCTAGTATGAATAAGAATTCATCTATTTTCATGTTTAGTGATTGTGACTGAAATATTCAGCATAAAGACACAAAAAGACACAAACTTACATGTGTTAGCAAATCTTTTGTTACTTATTTTTGGAACCACTATTCTTATTTCTTTAGAATGTGCCAATTTGGAAAGAAGAAGTAGATTCTTTGTAATTTAAATTTAATGGTCTTAATTAAATTTAATTAAATAGAATTTTGTGAATTTGAGATTCTTTTTGCTATTTTTGTTATTTTGTCTTCTGGGTGTGATTAAGCAGGTGGGTGGGGTTGTTTTATTCTTTGGATTTTTCTAACACATACATCATTCAATTAAGCATAGAGCTGTGATACTAGGTAATAGAATGACCTTTTATTGCGTCAGTGTGTAGGAACAACTGATGATAACATGTTTTACCATTTTTTACTTTTTGGAATATTTATACTAACACCAAAATGTAGCTTCAATAGAGATTTACACAATTTAAAGTCTAACGACAGGATTATAACAAAAATGTGTTTCTTAAAAGATGAATTTATATGTTGAGGAAAAAAGCAATAAAGAATTAGCTAAATTTGAGATGAGGGATAAAAAGATTTACTATCTGGAGACATTTTTTTCCTGTCAGTGGTGAAGGGATGGGTTCAGATAATTAGTTAATATTTAACTTTTAATGTCACTTATGCTAAGCATGTCATCCTTTGTTCTGCAGTTTGTTTTCAATTTAATCTGCCATAATGCAGAGTCACTGGGACATAGTAAATTAACCTTAATGGATAAACTGTTTATCAGCCGCTTTCTAGCAGTGACTTTTTAGAAAGGACTTCAAAATCATATGAGGAAAAAAATTGCATTCAGCATTGCTAAGTTAAGGGCTATTATTCATTACAGTTACTCAAAAAAGCTAGATTAAAGGTAGCCCAGTTTCATCTGTACTCTTGCAAGGACAGTATTGAACTCTAGTTATTGCAATATTCTGGGGAAAAATAAACAAAACCAAACCAAAACAAAGAAAACTACCATGAAATATATCATAACTGTCTATAGACAGTGAATTTTCCATAATATTTCCCAATTATTATTGTAAGTTCCCAATATCCTTAGATTGTTGAATGTATCATTTTTCTAATCTTTATTATTGTACTGGATGTCTGAAATGGGGGAGGACTCTCAATAGCTAGAGAACATTCTTAATGTTACATTATTTCATAATGACAGATTATTTTGTGTGAAACATGCTGAAACTGCTGTCAAACTGATTTTATCTTTTAGGAAATTAAGCTGCATTATCTCACACAATGCAGACTTCTTAGAAAAGCAGCAAGGCAAATCTAGTGGGTAGTTGTCAGGAGATAATCACTCCCCTTGGGAATTATAGATATTCTACAAAATCTCGTATCTTTTACAGCCTTAGGGATATGATTATATTATGACAAAAATACCCCTCTTGCATTACTTACATTTTTCAGTGGACTACCTGCAATCATCTAGTTGAAATACCTCAAGAGAGCATTTCTTTATGCTATTAAATTTCAAGTCCTAAATAACCACATCAGAGAATATTCTTCATTCAGCTACAGAATTCTAAAACTTTTTAAAACTTTTTTACTGGAAAGCATCAAAGGAAGAGGCTTCTGCAATAATATTTATATTAATATTAAAACAAATTAAAATGAGATCTATACATGACCATGATCATAAAAGTAATATATACAGTGCTGATAACAATGATATAATAGAAAAAGTACAATTGAAATAGTATTAGAATCAGAAAAGGTGTTTTTTTCCCCCATTTTTAAAGCAGCAAGTATATAATTGATTCCAGTATCAATGCTAGTCTTGCCTCTAGGCCAAGTAGGAAACAATGACTTGAAAACTAACCTGTGGCATTGTGGTATTTTTTTAACCATAACTATATAAAGAACATCCTTCCTCTGGACTGATTTTTTAAAAAATTAACTTGAAAAAAATAACTACCTATGGGTTTAATATTTAATATTTAATTAATACATTTATGGAAATTGTGGGATAATTTAGTGACTTCTCACTTCAGGAGCAAAAGATATCTTGGAAGAGTGGCGAAAGACAGATTTTACTGTGTTTGTGGAAATGAAATGCTGTGGGGTTTTTTTCATTTTGTTTATTTGCAGCAGTATTTTTAACTTAGAGACCATTTCTTCTGAGTATCTGAGAAACACATGACAGAAGGTCTTCAAAATGAGACTTATCAGTTACCAGTGCCAAATCATCTATTTCACAGTCTATGGGACAGAGCTAACCTCAAGGGCCTGAACCCACATTCCTTTTTTCCGAGAGTTATGATTGAACTCTTAACTACATGTTATTGTGGCCTGGCTTCACAGTGTCTATTTGTGTAATTGTAATAATTGAGCACTAGTTAAAACTTCTAAACTAGCTTTTAACAAGCTATTTTTTGCGTCAGTGGTACACGGAAGTGTAATTCTACATCCAAGAAAATTTCCTGCTTATTGAGACCTTAAGACAAACTAGGAATAAAGACAGAATATCAAGCCAAAAAAATTAATCTAAACCTTGATAGTCAAAGGATCTCTAGAATTCTAAATGATACAGACAAGACTTTAATACCAATGAAGAGTTTACCTACATTTTTACATAATGGAGACAGTCCTACTAAAAGAAAATGCATTTACTCTATAGTTAGGAGATTAAAACAAATGTTGTTGAAAGTTGAATGTCCAGGTTAAATTTAGATGACAGTAAGACAAAAATTATAGATATTAGGACAAACTTGTCTAAAAATAAGTTATATTTTTTTTAAAATAGATGTCTCAGATCCCACAGATCCCCGACATTAACTAGTGCACCTGAATGCACTAAGGCACTTTGATGCCTGGGGTCCTCCCCCAGCTTGCCCATGTCTCAGGACACAATTTTAAGCCCAGGGCATTCATACCATGCCCCAGAGATGCTACAGCAGGGCCAGTCTCCAACTCCCTATATTTATGTTTTTTCCAGTGTACGTAAGTTGTGTCATGTCCTGTTAGTGATTGCCAGTGAGAATTGTCTGGTTGGGTCTTTTCAATCACCAATTTTTTGCACACACTTATAAGGTTCCCTGGAGCTTTCTCTTCTCCAGTCTGAATAATCAAATTACTTTCTTCCCCTATATGAGATGCTTCTGCTATTTAATCATCTTAGTGGCACTGAAGTCTGGTCTTAAGGAAAGTGTTATGAGGTTGTAAAAGGTTTCTCAATATATTCTGAAGTTTTACGTCCAAATTTGCCCATGAAAATTACATGGATTGCATCCATTTTGATAAGCAAGTTTAGTTCAGTATTGAGATCCAAAACTGCTAAAAAAACAGCATATCCAAATGGTGGAGCAGCTTTTTGCATTAAACCTTTGTGCAGTATTTCAAACAGGGTCTAATCTTGAGGAATCTAGAAAATCAATTGCCAGTAAGGCTTATATATTGATCAATATCTTATCACCTCATTTTTTTAATGCTTGCTGACCATATATCTGATAGATAGCTTGAATTTAGATTAACAGTGTTACCTGGTGAAAGGTAATCCAGAGTCTTAACATCTGGATTTGGGGAGCAGCAAGGTGAAGCACTATCAGAAGAAACAGTGAGACTTTAACACTACAGTAATACAAATCAAACAAGAGCATGAAAAACAAAAAATAATTCTAACAAAGAACTGAAAACTGTACCAGAGAGGTCATGCAAAGTTAATCTCTTCAGAAGTTTTTTATGCTAAATTGAAATTTGGCAAGAGATGGAATAAATGATGATGTTGTCAGCACTGACAATATTTCAGTAATGATTGAGGAAGTGAATTGAATTCCAAATGAGAGACAACTGCTTTTAGTTGTTTGCAGCAACTAAATGAATGTCAGATCGCTAAGAGTCAAAAGAAATACAGTCAAAACTCTAGAAACATGTACAGATAAGCAAGTATAGATATCTAAATTATTATTTCAGCTTCTCCATTTATGTCTTCTGTGGAAATATTGAACATGTAATAACTCTCTTTAAAGACTTCTAAAGCCTAAATGAAATCAGTGAAAAACCACAGCAACAGTGCTGAAGTGTGTACAAGAGAGTTAATGTAATATAAGCATTGTGGAACATTCTACCTGACAGATCAAAAAAATAATTGGGGTTTGAAATGGCAAAATTTATGTGCACAATTTGATTGATGGGACTGTACACTGTTCATGGAAATAAAACCACCAATTCTCTTATCTGTCTTACAGGTTATGACAGAGAAACTTTTCCTACATATGGTGCCATTTGTGCCATTTATTTTTTTTACCAAAACAAAATTGGTTAGACACACACACAAGTGTTCTAGCATTTGCTGAATAGTGTCTGCAGGAATCAGGGCCTCCCTGCCTCTCGCTTTATCCATCAGTCAATAAATTGGGGGAGCACAATAACTGGGAGGGGACACAACCAGACAGATAACGTGAACTAAGCAAAAAAATATTCCATGTGCACAATGCCATGACCAACAAAACTTGGGAGAAGCAGTTTTAGTAGGATTTGCAAACTTTTGCTCAGGAGTTGTCAGAGTAACTGTCTGCCTATTGCCTTTGCATCACTTTGTACCATTTTGTTTTCTATCTTTTTCCACTTTGTTTTCTATCTTTTTCCACTTATCCTTCACTTAAATAACTTTTTGGTTTTTATAATCTTCACCTACAATTGTTGTTGCTTCATTACTTCTTTTGTCTTCCCCTGGTATTCTCAGGGTGATGGGGGAAGCTTAGTGAGCAGTTGGGGGGTGCCTACCTCCAAATTGGGGTTACTCCATGACAACTGCCAAGCTGGATGAGATTAATCCCCCAGAAAGCCTGAGCAATTATTTCTTTCTTGAAAATTATGGGATTACTGTTTGCAGTCAGGATTCTATCATCCTCATTATCCAGTCTGTGGTTTGACCACCTGTTGTAATAAACAGATTCACAGATTATAATAGTTTAAGAGGCACTAGCCTGACTTCAGCATAACACAGGACCCAGATTAATTATTTGATTACTTGATTCTGGAATAGATAAACTTTTCCAGAAGAGCACATGTTTTTAGTGATGAATTCTCTACCACAACTTGCAAGTACAGCATATTAGTAGCATCACCATTAAAATTAAACTTTGCGTTTGTAATTTGAATTAATGTTTTATCAGCATCCAGGCACAAGACATTGTACCTCAGCCTGTTAGTCTGAAATGAGAGGATACTTACTGCAGAATCTTTTATTTGAGATCAGTATAGTTTCAGTAGAGTTTTAGTTTTATAAATGATGGTTTTCATTGTAACTTCTTTACTTTTACATGCTATTCTCTGTTCTGAAATTTTGAAGTACTTTAGACCAATTGCCACAATACTCATCAGACTATATTTTCAATATGAAAACATGGTTTCACAGCTGGCCTCAATAATTGGTATTCTCTCCTGGTTTTACAGTTTGTCACCCCAGTATGAGTAAACGGTCTCATTCCTAATTTGTCCGTCTTTCATTGTTCTTTTCCATTTTGATTATGAAAATTTTATGCTTTTTTGCATGTAACTGATACTAGCAGAAGACAAGAATCAGGACTAGGACAAATTCCTGTTATGCACATGCAGTCATTATCTCTGGATAACCCCAGTTTTGAAACCAGTGGTGAGTCAGTTTTCACTTCATTTAATATTTACAACATTGATAACATTCAAGTGTTTTTATTCCAAAACACTGAATCACATACAAGCCTTAAAGTCTCTTCTTCTATTACATCTTCACCATTATTTATCTTAAATTCTCATAATACCTCATTTTAAAAGATAGTAGATAAATCTGTTTTCCAGAAGTCAATCTGAGCTGTCATTTTTTGAAGTCATCCTAATTTCAGCCATTGAATTATTGTTTAAGTCCTCTCTAAAATTTCCCTATAGAAAACTGATTTTTTTCTGATTGTGAACATGGAGGAATCGCAGTTGCTTACACTGAAATATTAATAGCAAACTGTTTTTAGCTTTCTTGTAATCAGAATTATAAGCCTCTAAGCAACTTCAGGATGAAAGGCAAGGTACTTTAGCTGTCATTTTTATATTTTGAGGTACTTCAGTAAGAAAATTTAGGTTTGAAGATCTTAAAGTAGAGGTTACTCATCTGAGTTCTTTATAAGAACCTTTGCTACACCAGCTCTTACAGCAGTCACATCAAAAACACATCATTATATCTACACCTACAGGTTTAATGGGAGGCATGCTTTAAAAGATTTATAGTAGGGATAGCACCTTTAAATTTTATTAGTCTACAGGGAATTCCATGGTACACTGAAACTCTCACAGGATGTGGATCAGACTGCAATAGATAGCTTTTTTTGCTCCATAACCCCCTTTCAGTCATGTGTATATACAATAAAATTTTCATAGCAGAAGGAACATGACTGGAAACAAGCTCATGCTTTACTATGTTTACACAATTCAGAATGTTATATTTTAAAGGAACAGTAAAACCCTTTTGCAGAAAACATCAGGACAATGGTAAAAGGGCTTATGTAGCTTTCTTTTCAGAACTAGTTTGAAAAACAAATGCAGTAGCTGTTTCGTGTGCTTTAAATTCATGCTGCCTCTATATCTCTACTACTCCTATTTAAACATTCTCTGGTATTGAGAAAAGCTGTTCTACCTCCAGACAAACCATTTTTGCAGCATTATTAATTTATAAAAGTCTGTAGCTGTTATAATTTAATTCAGTTGCTATAGAAATCTCTACAGGAACACAAAAAATAAAAAGCGGCAAAATTAATGTGCTTTATAGTCTATTTGCCTAGAGTGCACCCCCTATAGGGAGAGTGCAATAATTAAATCTTGTTTACTGTGAGTTCCATTAAGCCTTTGTTGTTACTGATTATATCATTGTCTGATTGATTTTTCAGGTGTGAAAAGCAACAAAAAATTAATTGTCTTAGTCTGCATGACCAAATGGCATGTGTATTGTGAGGTACAACAGAGAATTCTGCTCGAACAACTGGAGCTTTTCCAGTTGCTCTTCTTTTAACTTCCCATTGTAACAGTGAATTTCTTTTGAGGTAGGGGACATTGCTTCTTCCATAGATTGGGATTTGTATGTGATCAATGTAATAGAATGAAAGGATTTGTTCTTAAATTAATATAATACTTCCCTGTTATAAAGTAACAGCAGGAAAGAAAATGTTTTTCATCACCAGGAAATGTGTGTAAGGAAACTGGTGGCACAGATTTTGCACGGTATTAAATTCCAGCTGGTAGTAATAAATGAATCAAACAAGATAACAAATGAATTTCACAATCTAGTTTATTGCTTCATTAGAGGGATTTCACTTACATGTTCCCTGAAAGAAAGGGCATAGACTCTGTACCTCACATATATTGGAAGGGTTTAATACTCTACTGTTATTTGCAATATGAATGTAATTACTATATAAATATTTGATTCAGACACTAGGGTGGAATGTATTGTCAGTTTATTTCAGGACATAGCATACTACTTTTAGGAGACTTGGACAAGGTATGAATATTGAAAGTACCTGAAATGCATATTTAACAAAAAGAAAATACTATTTTCTGAAATGTAATTATAGTTGGGTTACTAGAAAGTAACACAAGCCAATGTTTTATTTAACCAAGTAAAGTCTGATGTATTGTAGACTATGTATTCTGTAGGTAATGCACTGACTTTCCCACACTACAGTAAACATAATTGTGCCTTTCCAATACATATTAGTCAGGAAAAGCAGAATATGTGTGGCACTGGGAGAATCAGTTTATCAGGTTTTGGTCACCTTGACATGCTTGACCACAAACAAATTTGTATTTTATGTTGTTTGCTGTTGCTAAAGCTGCATTTTAGGGTCAAGGATATGTTCTAGATTTTCACAGTAAATTTTTAAAAGAGGCAAAAATAATTCCAGCATTTATAAAGACAAGATTGCAAGTGGTCACTCAGTCACTTCAAACAAATCTACAAGCAGTGGCAACTTAAAATAACTTCTATGATACATGTTGGAATATTTCTGTCAT